>WAAD01039952.1:36409-50411 GCA_013389945.1 Fregata magnificens
AATTCTTTTAAGCCTAATGTGCTTTGAACGATTCCAGTTTGTGTACATCTGGAAAGCCATACTTTTCTCTCTTTGCCACAGCTCAAAGTATTGGGAATGAAAAATGAGTTACTTTTAAAAGAACAACAAGAGTTAGTGGACAAGTCCTCTCTTGATGAACAATAGCCCAAAATATATGGTAGCTGAGTAAAGGATTTATTTATATCTGCATTGCATTGTAGGTGTTACTTAGATTTGTCATAAAAGGATGAGACTGTATGGCAGTTGTGTATATTGAAGCTATGTTGCTGAAAAGAAGAAAAAAGATCTGTAATGGTTCCCTCCACAGAAATGGACAGCATGAATACATTATATTAAACTTGGGAGGAGCAATGTATGTGACAAGACTTTCATGAAGGCTCTGAAGTTCTGTAAAACTATTTATTTGACATTTGCTAAATATAGCTTAATGACTGTGACATTTTAGCCTAATTTGTTCTTTTAACAGTTTTCATTAAAAATGCTTCATTTACTTTAATTTTCCATCTACCTCTCCTCTTCTTTTTCATACACTTGTTCATTTGCTACTGGAGAGAGTAGCCTAATCCAAACTTCTTAGATTTTGAAGAGTATAACTTAAAATTGCAAACATTGCAAATTTTCTCAGATATGGGGGTAACAAACTCTAAGAATTTTGTGGGGTTATTTTTTCATTTGTTACAATGACAGTAAGTCATTATGTCCAAGATAACTGTTTCTATTAATCCATATGTATATGCCAAGGGTTATCCCTGGAAACAGATTCATATATTATTATGAAACTGCAATTTATAACACATATTCTTTCCTAAGAAAAATCTTTAATAATGATCTCCTGTAATGAACATGATGAATTCAAGATTCAGAGTAGGAGGTTTTGTCTCAAGATCTTCCTACAAAAACAGTTAGAACTCATGGAATGCAATAAGGAGGTTGGTACATTAAAATGCTATGGGCTGAATATAACCGAACTAGGGGGAAGGAAAAGATTGAACATTGATGTGAGGCTAAAACTCTGAGCAGGAACTCAATAAGCTCATATTCTATATCCCAGTATTACCATCCATATTCTTTGTGTCCTTGAATCTACTATCTAAATTTTCTGTGGCTGTTTGGCAGTGTATGTAGCTTTCAGAAATTCATTGGCTCAAATTCATTCTTCAGCTAGATTAAGGATTTTGGTCCCTATCATTTCTGCTGGAAATAGTGGAAGTTTATTCAAGAACCTAATAATTTCTCTGATTGTAATTAACATTCAAATTTTCAGTCTACATAAAATGTGGGCCAATTCACATGTCTTTGTAGTTCTGCTTAAAATGCAGTTCATTCCCTTGGTGTTAATCATCCATCACATTCTTCCCATCCTGTTATATACTTTTGGATAGCCTGTCCCTATAGATGCTCTCTACAAACATTTCACTAGGATAAACAGATCAAAATTTCTTAGTCTACTCCAGTGTGCTTTCATATATCCAAATAGACTTTCTTTGCACCTGCTTGACTAATAACTCACCTTTCTTGAATCCACGTCTCACCGAAGCTGTTCAATGGCTTTAGTCTTTCTCTTTCTTTAATACTCAGCTTTTCACCTTCAGTAAAGCACACCACTATGCAACATCTAACATTCTGACTATTGACAACAGAAGGCTCTGTATACCTAAGTCAGGTTGAGTTTTGTAGGCACAATTTCCCACTTACAGTACATAGAGTGCTTATCATTACCCTTTTACTGACTAATACACAAAGTCCTTTTTCTTCATTTCTAACTAACTGATCAATTTCCAGGTACTACTAAAATATTAGGTTATTAGCCCCTATAAAATCCTATTTTACTACTTCAGTTCTCAAAGTCTGCTTATGCTTTTTGTGAGATACCCAACTTCTCCTCTATATAGATCATGTCTTCCAGGTTTGTCTCACGCATGAGCATAGTTCCCTAGTACAATTCACTTTATGATAAGGTCACTAATGAAAACATTAGGTCACATGTAAAACTATTTGTTGAAGGACCCTGGTAATCATTTCTAGCTCCCAAATTCTCCCTTGAATACAACTCATTGTCGTCTTCCATGTAGACAATTTCTTATCCACCTCAAACTTCTTGTACAAATCCCAATCTTCTCCTGACTTGAGGTAAGGAGCAGAACCGCATTTACACTGCTACTTCAGGGACTTTTATTGCTACTTCAGGTCCCAAAATCCAGTTGTTTCAGGGAAATTATTCAAGCACTGGAATTTCCACTGACCCCAGTCCTTACCAGTCCTAAGCCAGGTTCCTCTGTTTCTGTTGATCATGTTTTCCAGTGCCTCAGTATATTTCATGCACTTTTTGTCTACCCCACAGAGTCTGCTGGCCTATTCACATTTTCCACTTGTACATGCCTGTTATCCTACCAAGGAGAAATATGTGCAGAATACAGCTGTCTTGAGTATGGAGGTGAGTGTCATAATTAAAAAAACAGAAGTAGCTCACAAGTCTGAGCACTTTTCGCAGCTAAACTTGGAGAATAGATCTTTGTACATTTAAGTTCAAATTCAGGTCACTGTGAAGCTTAATCTATTAATGTGTGTGAAGCACTAAGGTACTACAATGATCACCTCCACAGAAAAGCTTGCTGACCTCTGAGAAATAAGTGTCCATGTTTCTGGTCAACAGATGAAAAAGCTTTAGTGTCTTTGATGTTAACCCACTGCAGGAGCTACATAACATTCAGCAGACAGACCATAATTTTCCAAAACCCTGACTTTTAAGAAAGGCATAGTTAAACTGGAGAGGGAAGTAAAAGAACCTGACTCATTTTAGCACAGTCTAGACTGAACACCAATTTTTCTAAGAACTTTCAAAAATAGATGGAAAAATTTAACTGACACTTTCATTTTTTTACAAAATAGAGACCCAGTTTACAATTAGCAGCCTAGTGGCTGCAAGGTATAGGACAAAATGAGATGTCAGCAAAAGAGTTTTAGTCATGTTGACCACCCTGAAAAAATTGAAAGCTACAATTTAAAATTATGCATGTAAAGGGCTTACATACAGTGATACAAGCCACATATGTACAAAGCTAATGAGATGGGTTTCATGGTTAATTGACAGTGATGAGCTAAGCCCCAATGCAGTATTGCATCTAATGGCTTCATAAAATTATTCCTTTCCCATTAAATAAGGGGGATAAAGTATCCATTAAAATATCTTGATTTATACTTTTGTTTATTGATAGCAAGCCACTAATTTCCTTAGTTTACAAGCATACAAATAAACTATCCATTAGAACAGAATTATTACCGCACATCACTAACAATAGCTCCACCTGCACTTTTTTCTGTGGTATGTCTGCCACAATCAAGGTGGTTTTTCATTCTTATTCATTTAAACTTTTCTTGTTGACTATATTGTAATTTCTTTATGTTCTGCAATTTTTGAATGTTACCTGAAACCTGTTCTACCAATTCATAATTAAGGTCTATGCTTACCTTTCTTTATGGCAATGCCAGTTTAAGGAGCTGCCACAGCTTTTATTTTCCTCCCCCAAGGTGTTTTTAACCTATGTCAATTCACTGATTTATATACAAGACAGTCTAAAATCAGGTGCATAGAGTCAGCTGGTGGCAGGAAGGCTAGAATGAATGGCCAGCTGGAGGAAGTCCCTTAGTGGGTGCTGCTACCATGAAAGAGGTATGTGCATCTATATATACTCTGAGCAAGATTTTCACCTTTGCCAAATCACTACCATGCCCGCACTGTTGTTGACAAGAGAAGCAATCCTCTAGCCTGGTGATTCAGAGTCGCAAAAGTTAGTTAGGTAACTTAGCTACTGAACTAAACACTTCATGTCTCTTTACTGGGCCTAGAGGGATGTGGGAAACCTGAAGGCAGCATATACGGTTATAATACATAATACTATACAGAAAACATAACATAACACAGTGCATCAGATCTAATCAATATGCATAACCTAATGCAACATTTATATTCATTTCTGTTTTCAATATAGTTTGCATATGAGAAAAGTCTGTATCAGTATTAATTTTTATATCAGGATCTTTTAAGTTTTATTGGTTTATCCTTAGCCTCTGCAGAGAAAATTTTAAATTTCAGGAACTGGCTATCACCATAAATTGTAAGATCAATGTTTTTAAAACAGGTATAAACAAAAGCAGCATACAACAAAGTACAACATTTACATAAAAGTTACGTATATATAGCAGTTGCTAGAAAGAGATAATGGCTTTGGTGTAAATAAATACTTATTTTAAATACTTATTTTACAAAGGACTATATGTTTTGTTGACCAACTGAAGTCATAGGTTCATCAAGGCTTGGTGACTATTGAAAAAGATGGGGCTTCCAATATTAGGCAACACTCAGTCCATTATTTTACAAGAATTTTAGGGACAAGCTGACCTAGATGTCCTGCTAGTAAAAATGATAGTTCTTTCTTTCTGTGTATGGAGCCAAAAGCATTGAATTAACCAGTTAAACTAGTACACGATCAATCACTTCTTGGATTCCCCACAAGCTCCATTCACTACCCATTGTACTGTAGAAGTCCCCAAATAGCTGTTATCACCACATCAGCACAGACGTATGTCTTTCAGAATTCCACCCTTTTAACGTACAATTTCTAAAACACTTGTATCTATTACAAAACAAAACTGTAAGTGAGCTGCTGTATGACAACACAAAATATTCATAATCCCCAGCAAGCAGTTATTCCCATCTATCATTCATTGCAGATAATATTCTCCATCACTGCTTCACCTGCTGTGCCATGCATGCCTGGACAACTACTGCATGCTGAACAGGCTGTCGGGACTCACGTCAAATGGTGCAAAGTTTCTCATTTACCTGTGACTGCTATGGGTTAAAGGTATCATTAATTTATTATCAATAATTTAAGAATATGATTGAGCTGATTTCTAACCCTTTTTTGGCAGTGTCTATTGCTTCTTACCATCTGCAGAATGAATTGATAATCATAGCTTAGATACAACACATATTTTAGGATTATGTATATGTATATGTGCACTATAACTAAAGTGTTCTTGGAAGTATTGTTCTAATGGTTAAAGTAAACCAAAAATTATTAAAAATCTTCATGATAAATATCAATACATTCACAAATCCTATACTCCTGAAAGGAGAAAAAACTCTTTTCTTTTACAAGTTCTTTAAAATCACCAAGTGTGAAAGGAAAAAGCACAACCCAAAGCTTACTGAAGTCGAAATCCTATTGTCCTAATCAGGGGGTTTTCAATACAGCCCAAACAGTAAAGCATACCCCATAAAATAGAAGTGGACCCATGTCTGAAAAAGTCTGTTCTTTTAGTAAGAATGATACTATAAAGTGATGGACTAATCACCTGAATCACTGGAGACAAGTGGCAGAGAGAGCAGGTGAGTGAGGGGAAGGATGAGGGAGCACCTCTGCAGTGATTTACTCCCTTTGCAGCACCAGGCAAATCAGAAGTAAAGGAGACAGCCGTGCTCATTGTGGTCTAACATGAGTCAATTTGTGACTGTATCCCCCTGAGCGAAGAAGTTAATCAATTTTATGACATTTTTAAGCCTAAACATCTTAATGATAAAAATTGACATTTATTCTTTTTTTTCTACTTCAATTATAAGTGCCATTAAAGAAAACAAAATAAATTAAGAAGAACTTTTTGTTCTTGAAACTTACCTTATTAGATCAATTGTTTAATTTTTTTTAAGTCGATGATCCTGTGGAAAATAATGAATTGCCATTGTTCATTCAAACTTGCAGTAGCACTTCACTCCTGAATTCTTTCTAATTTTCTAAGAAACTGATCAAATGAATCCCTCTTGCTGAACAAATTGAAAATATTATCACTCATGACTAGAAAAAATTAATTAAGAAGTGCGGAGAATATAGGAACAAAGATTAAAAATGCATCTTCCTTAATTTTGAGTCATTATTTTGCATAATCATCAGCACTCTTGTGATTGAAGGCACTCCTGAAAAGTCATGCACATCATTTAACAAGTAGCCTGATCTAGACATCAGAAATTATTTAAGATTGAAAAAACAGAAATTACTATCGTAAGAACAGCTGTAAGGGAGATTTTCACCTAGAAATAGTAAGATATTCTGAGTTCAGTAGTAACAGAAGATGACTGAGGAACTTCAAAGCTTTCCAACTTTTTCTAAGAGTGAGAAGAGGGATACATTTGTGCAGTCAAGCATGGGTGTGAGAAGAAGAGAATACTTCCTCTTCCTTTTCCATGCACTTAGGCTCTTTGCATCCCATGATATGGTGATCCAAGCTATAGTGAATCCATATATGGTAATGTCAGATGGAAAAGTGGGTTGGAAGACCACTAGAAAATAACCTCACAACTCAGTGACATGTACTCACAAATGTATTAACTGGGCTGGATGGGTGTTGGGAGTAGTATAGCAATTCTTATTCCACAAGACACAAAATATACACACAAATCAAAGCTTAATCCCCTAAATCCAGTTTAGACCAGTACATCATAGACGGAGGGAAAGAGAACACTCTGACCAGTTGTCATCAGGTCAGGTCCTGCCTGGCAGTTTGGACTCAACTTGTGGCAGCATTTCCTCAGGCTCTGCCTTCCACATGGTATCAAACACCCATGTGTTCTCGCCCCACCCCATCGGCTGTTGTTCACACTCTTTATGGTTTTCTGCATCAGTTTGTCAGCACAAGCAGCCAATGACCTCGCCAGATCTGCTATAGTTTTGACAAGTGACTAGGACTGCTGTCAGTGAGAGCATAAGTGGTGCAGAAGAGCAGTGATAAAACATGGATATACCATAAGATCATTCAGCTGCATATGTTGTCACTTTTGTCACCTTATCACGCCTAAAGACATGCCAGGATCCTCCTGGTCTCTTGGATATGTCTGCATAATATATTGTGGACAGAAACAAACCCCCTTCATCATGATCTTAACTGGCAAAAAGCTGCTTAATCAAGCTCTATTCCAACTTTCAGTTCAAGGCTTGACCATACCCTGCCAGCAAAAAGCATGGACAGAACAAGTTCTCTTCCAACTGCAGATACTGTGCAGCTTTTGAGAGTACCATCATGGGAGCCCAAACCCATCTCTCAACCCAAGTATGGAATCACTTGCTTTTCCCTCTCTCTGCTCAGGCCCTAGTTTTATTTTACTGTTTGCTAACTGAGGATACTTCCATCAGTCTGTTTTCTCTCCCTTACCTCAGGTGCTGTTTTCCCTGTGAACAATAACCGTGGTGTCCATGGTATCCAAACAGTCATATTGAAAAAAGGTAATATTTACAAAAAGCAGAAGCCTTGCAGAGAAAGACATATCAAAATGATAAACCAGACTTATGTGTGTGATATGTATGTGTGAAGCCTGTTCACATGGTGTGATGATTCTGATTGTTCTAAGCTTCTTCTGGGACTGGTAGGGTCTTGGTGTCACTCTCTTCCCTGAATCCCTTGTCTTCAGGGAGAAGGAAGTTCAGGAAATAAGTGGCTTTTGAGCTATTAACTACCAACAGTCAGAGGAAAGAAGTGACAGGGCTGAAGATCCCCCAAAACTTACTTTGCATTCTGTCAGGCTCAAGACATTTGTGCTCAAAACCTTCTTACCTGAAAAACTGGGGGATTGTTTGTTTTTCTTCCCTATGTTCCTAGTATGTTCAGTGTGTGCCAAGTGAAAAGGAGGTTCAGGCTGACAGCATGCAGCTGTTCAGAGAGGACCAGTATGAAATATTTGCCCAGAAAAGAGTCTCACATTTCACTTCTCCATGACACAGAAGTTGCCGCTACTGTTTCTTTCAAAGACCTGAGATGGCACTTTCCTATGAACTAGGACGTCAGGGCCTGGAGAGCATTCGTCCCTTTAGTTGGCTGAGTTTAGTTGCCTAAGTCAGATGGTTGAGTTGAGGAGTTTAGCTGGCTGAGCCCTCTCCTTTCAGTTGGTTCCTGGACTGAAGATCTCATACTCCTGTTCTGGCTTCTTGACCCTCCATCCTTTTGATGTCAACAACCCCTCAACCCCCATAAGAGGCAGCTACTGTCAGTTCCTTCTTCTTAAGGTCACCATCCTCCTTCTCCTCCTTGTCTTCTTCAGAAGGTGGGGAAGAGGGGATCTCTGATGATCAGCAAGGATGTCAAGTGACAAATTAGCATCAGGATCAGGTCCAGAGGCTGTGATCAGAGGCAGACACTGTCCAATGATCTCCCAGCAAGTCCACAGTGACAAGGAAGGTCCCAGGGAAGGCCAGGAAGCCCAGCCAGCAGGTATGGGTCAAGGGCAGGATGGATGGAGGAGGGTATGAGATCGAGCACAGACTTCTCTGCTGCCCATCTGCGAAGTTGCACAGGCCGGGTCCAGCAGTAAACCTCTTCTTAAAAGCAGTTCCCAAGGGAAAGGAGAGGCAGGCCCTCACTTCTAGCTTTCTTCACAACAGGTTTTATCAGTGAAGCAGCTGACCTTGGGCTCAGCCAGCTAAACCCCTTAACTCAGCCGCATAAACTCCCAGAAGGGGGGAAATTGCTCAGGGCCCTGACACAGGTTGTAAAATATATAGGAGCATTTCTTCCCATTTAAAAACATTTAAACCAGGGCATGTGCCCACCACTAGGCTGAAATCTGCTCTGATTAGGGAAATTCTGTATTTGTTTGCTTGTGTCACTTCATGGACATATTAAGTCCCTGTATTTTGAGGTGCAACTTAGTTGATTTCTACTGAGGAAGTTGACTGATAGTTTTGAAAGTGCAAGTTAAATTCAGACAAATGGCTCACTGCATAGGAGTTTGCATCTCTTTAGTATTTCTAAAATAGGCTAAGATTTTCAGATATAAAATGCCTTAGAAGTGAAAAGCATTTTTGCTCTGCAGGAATTAGGTACTAAGAGAGAATTCAAACAGAAGTTACGATGAATTTAAGGGCATTCCAGAACATAATGTAGCAAATATAACACAGATCTCATGAGCAGCAATTAATGGGCTTTCTCATGTTGGTAGCTTGAAAAAGAATGAAAATAAATGTCGAGAAGACTATGCAGCAAAGCTACTTACCCCTACAAATACCCATTACTGAACAGAAGTAGAAGATTAGGCAGACAAGGGCAGCAGTATAAATCCAGAGTAACTACTGAAGACAGTGGAGTTACTCCACATTTATACCGGTTTAACAGAGAGAAGAAAAAGGTCCATTGAGTATAATTGAATCAAGGAGTTTTCCATTAAGTCCAAATGACTTTCACAGCAGGAGGCTCCTGAAAGCTCAGAGGAGAGCAGTCCTTTCAGAACAATAACATTTTGCTTTTCTTCAACATTTTAATCTTTATTGTTTGGACACAGTGTTTCAAAATTCAGTCAGGATTTGCGATGTTTTTTACATTAGCTATATTTGATGCCAAACACTCTTGAATCCCAGTAAAAAATCTGTGTTTTCTATAGGCATTTACTTACACTTTCTGTATTTTTTGTCTTTGGATTTTTTTTTTTTTTTAATCTATGTTATTGTACAATTTATATGGAATTGAGTATTGTGTGTTTTACATACTTTCTTTTGCAAGTTCTGGTCATGTGTGAGTGAGACTCTTCAGGAATCATAAAGATTAAAAATTTTCTATTGCATTACTGAAAGGTTAGACATATGACCAAAAAGCAAAGTTCATATGAAGAAAAAGATACTGTTTTTCAAAATCACAGTTGTTTTTGCATATTGTAGAGATGAAGCATATTAATAAAACATGTTAAGGATTGTATTTATTTCCAACTATTCCAAAGGTTTATTGTTTCTGAGGGTTTGGGGGGGGGGTGTGTGTGTGTGTGTGTGTTTGTNCTGATATTTATTATACCTTTGACCCATCAGAAAATACTTGGGAAAAAATTAAAGCTACAAAGCTACACATACATAATGACTTCATGAATAATACCTTTACCTACAGTTATTAAATAAAACAGTGAAAAAATTAGATAAATAATTCTTTGTAAAACTTTAAAGTATACCTATATGTCCTCTTATTAACAATTTCTAGCAACATATAGGTGGGATTTTTGCCCTGGGGACCAGTCCGTCTTGAAAATAATAAGGCTACTTACCTAAATAAGAGTTACTCATTTTTTATTATAGCAACAGGTCTCTGAATTCTTACAATATATGCATATGTGTATGTAACTATATATGCACATGCAACATGATATCTATATATACTAATATCTTTAATACAGTAATGCCTGTACAGTGTTATAAACAAGTAGAACCATACGGAAACACTAAAGCTAGCATTTATTTATTTATTTATTTGGATGTTCTTTATACAAATATTATTTGACCAATTATTGAAAAATAGGTTACACAAAAATGGAGACTGCTGATAACCAGGGATATTTCAGCTGTTACTTTTTAAAACTAGTGACTAAAAAGTGAAGTAAGACTGTTGAAACCACAGTTACAAAGTAATTAATGGTGTGTTTTCCTTTTTAATTGAAAGTGAAATGTAGTTCGGGCTCAGCAACTGTGACTCTCTTTCAGGTTTTTACCCTTTTTTATTAGTAAAGCCTTTTCATTTAGCTGGTAGAGACAGTAGGCAATGCAATCTTGAGTTAATAAGTAAAAAATATACTGCGAGAGGCGCTGGATTTCCTTTTCTAGGATCAGCCTACGTTTAGGCACTTTTCCGTTTTCCACAATGAAAGCCTGGTTAAAACATGCATACCTCTTTCGGGGTATGATTAATTTCTCCTCACAACTTTAGCCACTCAACCTGACTTACGTGAATCTGATTATTTGTTGCACTATTTTATAATTAATTATCTAATTCTATGGAGGGATCAATTAGGAAAAAAAAAGTTTTTCACTTTGCACATATTTGTGAACATTTTTAATAGTCTCCTGGGTTTTTTTTTTCTTATCACTCTCTTATTGCCAAAAAGAGAGAAGAGATGCATGAAGGTCACTACTGAAGATTCATAAACCATTGTGAATAATGTCAGAACTATAATTTAATTAGTGGCCCATCTGTCACTTTCTGTTTGACGAGCACTAAATGTCCAATTATCATTTAATATCTGCTCTAATCAGTTCTGGCAAATTTTGCAGGCACACTAGAGATGACATTAATAGATGGAAGTGAGACTACCTTTGCAACATTATCAGAGAGACAAAGCTTGTGCCATTTTGACTTACAATAGGGAAAGCATAAATTCATTCCAATTAGTAGCAAAGACATTTTATGCAGACTGTGTTACTGCATACTGCTAACTAAAGCTTTTAGTTGATTTTTTCAAGAGTTTGGAAAAACACTTTTAATTTTTATGGAATTTGTTGTTCTTGTTGGTGTCCAAAAATAATATTAAATATTATATTCTCAGTGCCTCTGTCTCCAATCTTTCTTTATTGTCTTCATGAATTAGTTTGCACTTTCTGTTTCTTCATTCTCTTTCTGACATTAGCCCTCATGAACAAAAGACCCACGGGGTTCATCATAAAGAAAGGAAAAAAGACATGTTAAATATGAGTAGATTTTTTAAAAAAAACTGAAATACACAATATAGACAAACAAAAAATACTGGGTGAACAATTTTACTCTTTTGCTGGGACAGAGAACTAATCACCGCCATGATCTTCTTCTGGTAAAGGAAGAGCAAAAGAAAAATATAATCTTTTAATGAGAATGTACAACACGTGTCTTTTCAGACAAGACACAGAAAATGACCACATGTTAAAAGCATAGAATAACTTGCTGCTAAGATTGATGACCTATGAAACATGTATTGACAGCATCATAAAATGCACTTTTCCACTTGTAATGAGAGATTAAAACCCCTACCTATCCACACCTTGGGTGAAGGTCAGGCAGCCTATACCTTCTCAGATTTGAGATCAATAACATAACAGTCTCTGAAAAAGGCTTTTGTCTTGACAGGAAGCTTCCTCTAATAAGCAAGTGCTGCTCACGTGACACCAGATTTAGTCCCCAACTCTGATTCTAAGTAAAATCCTTCATCACTTGGAAAGAAAATATGGCCAAAAAACCTGTTTATAATATGACTCCATAGGTTTGCTGCTTAGTAGCTAATAAGATTGGGATTGCTGCCTGGCAGATCCACTGCAGTGATAAAATAACCAGCTAAAAGTAGATATAAAATAAAGCCCCTTTTCCCTCCTGCTATATGTTTTGGCAGCAACTCGAAAGCTAGAATGTGATTTCTGATACTTCCATATTTCTACTAATAAGATTGAATCTGAGATTCTACTGACTACAGCTTGAATTTGTAAGAACTTGTCAGGATGTTATGATCTGCTTGACCCTTCATTATTCTACCCAACCCAACACACATCATAGCATTGAGCATTTAGAAAACAGAAATCTGCTGCTTGATGATGCAGGTTCAACTAATGTACATGAAGAGGAATTCTCATTACGTGCATCTCCACAGGTTTCCTATGGTTTATAACCTTTTAAACCTGCTGTGCATATGAGGCGCTGATTTAATAGTCAGCTTTAAAAATGGTCACAAGAAACCTCTGAATGAAGGCATAACAAAGGGATTTCTGCCTAAGGAAAAATCAACAAGAACACACACAAAACTAACTAGTATCACCCCAGGGGAATGGAAGTGAAGAAGGAGATTATGAGTGCCCAGACATGATTGATCCTCATTCCTTCTCCTGCTTTGGCTCAGAAATCTGGATCCAGACAGAGGTCTGAAGAAGATGCAACCCAAATGCAGGGCTTTGCTCTTGAGAAACCCAGCAAAGAAGTGGTCCGCTGGAGCTAAAGGCAAAGCCAGGAATGAAAAAAAAATGGTTATTAAGGACTTTCTTCAGGGGAACAGAGAAGCACCTTGATTCTGAAGATAGTTTTAAATGCCCTTGGGAAGTGAGAGAAAGAATTCAAGAAGAGAGGAGGTTACTCATGGGTAGGGTTGATATCAATAAGCACTAATATTAAGGCCTTGATCAGATCTTTTCCTTTGAATGAAGTATAGCAGAAATTTTCAAATACCTCTGAAAGGTAGGCAATATTGTAATACAAAGTGAGTCTTGAGGACAATACACTGGCTGTTCATGTATACATGGTCACAACTGTGCAATCTTTTACTTCTGATTATGCAATGGGCAGCTAGATAAACTGACCAAATGGAAAAGTAGTATCAGGTATACAATATTTTAAACTATTCTGATAAGTTATTTTGGGTCCTATTCTCTCATGTAACAAAAGGGACTAGCAGATATACCTCAAGCATCTTCTCATTATTCAATCTGTTTTCATGGGCATTCAGAGTGTACTTTTCCATTATAACTCTGCACATCTGTGGAAAGAACTGGAAGCAATAAAAAGATATCAGCAACATGCAGCCTGCACACCTTGACAAACCTTTTCTGCAGCATCACCTTGACTACCTGTTTTGGTGAAAAAGAAGCACCCAATCACATGGCCTAGTGAATAACTAAATATTTTACACAATCCACAAGAAACTTTCANCCCATATCCAGAATTAGTTCTGGATTACTGAAAATACATATTCAGGGAAAAGTCAATTTGCTTTAAAAAATTCAGCTCATACCTATGTTTATTCTTTCTGTTTGAAGTATATATACTTTTAAATCAGTACAGTGAATGACAGAAAGTCAATTAACACCTATTAATAGCTTAGGATTGCTCACACAATGAGATATTCCTTTAATAAGATAAAGTATAGGTGTAGACCTTCCCCTGTGAAAAGAAAAAATTAACCTGTCTACATAATGGGGAACACAGGACTTAAAATCAGGTTTTCTGAAATATGAAAGAAACCTATAAAAAAAAAAAAAACAGAGCATAAAGTGTAGATCAAGCAGAACATCTCTAGGATGTTCCATAAAGAATGGCAACCAGTTAGGAAAAACAGTGCTGGGGAAAGCAGCTTTCACTGGTCAGATAAATATTTTTCATTAGCATTAGATCCTGCCCTGAGGGTCAGTGCTTAGACACAGTGTTAGATGGGTATGATATCCCACCAGCC
>WAAD01039970.1:0-41711 GCA_013389945.1 Fregata magnificens
CATATAAGCAATACAAGTATTTAGTGAAGTTCCATGACAATATCTGACTTCAGATTCCCAGATTAGAAGAATAAAAAAGTTTGAGCATAGACTTTCTAACTTCATAGTTTGTGGACTGATGAATGCAGAGCTTGTATTCGACTGATGACTCCAAATCTCATTGGAAGTAATTAAGGATCGGTATCCCTTTAGATCTGCCTGAGACAGAAAGAAAACCTTTTGAAACCACCTTGTCAAATGCTTCATGCTGACCACAGAAGTCATGGCTAATGCTAACAAAAGGAACCTGTTGGAGTTGTTTAGGTCCTCAAAGCTTGATTATCTCAGGTGGAAGTTATAACTGATATTCATGTTTCCTTGGTTGCATCTCTGCCATTTGAGCTGAGACTGCCAGGGTTCTGCAATATTCAAATGGAAATGGGTTTTGCTCACAATTACATGTTTATCATTTTCTTAGACTTGGGGTTTGCTTTGTATCATCCCCTTCTTTTTTTTGATAACACCTACATTGGCAATATAGAAAGATAACTCTAAGCAACAGTATAAGTGAAAACTATTTCTAATAGAAAAGGAGAATAATTTTCATTCAATAACATGGCACTGTCAGCAACAAGGAGGATGGTAATGTTATGGAGGCAAATTGTATGCTCTCAAAGTTTAAAAAGAAAGGAAACTGAAGAATAAAAAGAGGCCTGGGTGATAAGGTTCATAATGGTTTTTCTACAGATATAGCATAAAGCTAGCTTTCAAAGGCAACGATAGATAATTAAAGGTATAAATGCTCTATCAACAGAAGCTCACGTGTGCAAAATGGCAACATACAGGTTTTCTATAAGTAGTGACGTTTCTTCTTTATTATATTAACAACATTTTGCATGTGTTTAATCAATGGACTTTTAATCAGTTAACTTTGATTGTATTTGTGTGCTTATTTTGATAAATCATTTTGATATGTTATAATTTTAACTATGCAAGTATAGGTTGGCAATCAATGACCTTTAATTTGAAAAGAGTGCTTTCACTACTGACAATAATTTAATTAAGTTTTTATATTCTTCATGACTAGGAAATAATCTTTTGTTGTCCTACCACCTGAATGAATTGTGCATGATTCTGGAACATAGCTAAGGCTTTTCTCTCAAAATATCTGACAATTAAACCCCATCAAGAAGTTCAAGTACATCTATATACTGGTTGTTGATTGATAGCAGTTCATAGATTGCTAAAAATTTCTGTGAAGATGACACCACGTAAACAATAGTCTTCATTAGAATATCATGCCACTTGATTATTTTGTTAAATCATACTTGATCTTCTTTGAAATAAAAAAAAAATCACTTTTACTAACAACTTTTATGTCAACATCTTCTCCCAGATTGTGTGGAATAATTTTAAAATGCTTTTAGAATATTGCCTTTAGAACGAGCACTTCTGTACAAGTAAATGTGAACTTTTACAACCTGAGAAGTTAAGAAATGCTAGAAAATGTAGGGAAAGAGTTGGAATCAGCGGTAGGTAATTTCTCTCTAGGTATATTTTCACACTGCGTACATAAAACCAAGATGATGCAGCTGTTCCTCAGCCCACCTTTAAATGCTGAACTTCCTCCATGCATCACAGCACAGAAGAGGTAGTGCAGACAGTAGAGTGGTCTATGTGCTCTTATCTCCCTGCACTTATCGCAGACTTTCTCACCCAATTGGTCTCCATTTCTCAGTAGTACAAGGATTTCTGGGGAGCTTCATCTAAGTCTTTAATGCTTACCACTTTCTGGTTTAGAAAACAGAGATGATCTGCTGGGGTGACACACTGGGTCTTCACTGCAGCTGCACATTTGAAGTCTTGTTCTTCCATGTGCTCTAAGAGGTTCTCATATGCTTCTTGATTGCCATCTGGGAATTCTTCAGGAAAGAAAAGGAAAGGCTGACTTCTCAGACTCCTCACATCTGCAGTCCAGTCTCTAGGTCTTGAAAAATTAGTCTTTCTGTTGCTGTGTCTCTTATCTGGACCAACTGTAGAAGGATCTTCAGCGCTTCTTGTCACTTGTCAAAATGGATTTCATGGAGGTTGTCCTCATCCTGGATATCTGTAAGATCCTCAGGGACTAATTTCCTTTTTTGTGTTTCAAAGTCTATCAAACTGGGATGCGTTGGTTGACTGATTTCTATTCCCTATAAGAGGCAGTCTCCTAAAGTATTCCAAAGACGGTGTGCCTAGAACAAAACCTACGGTGAAAGAATGCTCAGAGTTGAAAATAAGGCTGGCATTTAGCAACACAGAGGATGTTAAGGTTATACAGTGAGAAACAAATGTGCTTAATATTAGTTTTGTGATATGGGAGTAGGAAAGAAACCCAAGAAGAGACTACAATAGCTAATTTTGAGGTTTAGATAGTTTTGCTTAGACATTATTCTTTTCAAGATTTTGTGAACTTTTGCATTTCTACTGTCTCTTCTTCAAGCAATAGATGAAGTTTATAATCCTTTGTAGGTTTTGACAAAAATCACTATGCAAGGGAGCTACACTGCATATTTACAATATTTACATATTTACTTTGGACACCTCCACACTGGTGCAGGTGAGATAGGTATACATTTTCAGATTAGAGTGAGGATTATGTCTATTATCAGCTATTAATTATGGCAATAGTATGGCAGGACATATAAAACTCTGACATCAGACTCTTTTTGCATGGACACCCCATGGTCTTGGTAAATTTCCAAGGCCATTATTTTTCCACAGTACTTTTCTGTATTTCCTCCTCTAATTTCCCTTTTGTATGTATCCCAGGAAATAGATGTGTTTGGAAGTAAAGGTGTTGTTATGACAATTTGTACAGATTTATTGAATTTCAAAATGTAAAATGGCTTAAAATGTTGATTTGAAATATCAATAATGGGTGTTATCTCTCAATTATCAGAGCTGGCAAAGTATAAAAAGAACCCTCTTTTACATTGGTAATAAACTTTTGCAAATTTGTAATTAACAGCTACACCTTGAGCAGTCACATTTTAAATTACTTGAAAATTTGCCAATTTGTCTCCATGCATGTGAAAAGGAAAAAAAATACCACAGAACAACCCAGCTCCAAATGCTTGCCTTGAAATCTAGTGATATACAATGTGATCTACAGACATTATGTCCAAGTTTGTAATATTTGCTGCTTTGATAAAACTTGATAAAAGTCAAGTTTCATCCAATATTGAATTTTTATGACTCCTTAGAAATGCCTGAAAGTTTGTTTCAGAATTGCTGCTGACAGAACTTTTAACTACAGAAGCATGCTAAATTCACTATAATCAGAATACAATTATCAGATTTCTATTATAAAAGAACTCTGTTACTGCCTACAAATAATATGAAAGAAAAAAGGAAATAAAAATTGCCTATCTTAAATAGTAGGAAAACAGTGATTAATCATCCTGTTCATGTAAACAGGGTTATTTTTCTTTTTAGAACATGACATCGAGCCAAAAGTATGTGATTGATTTTATAAATCAGTCACTACCCTGTTCATACCATCATTTCTTTTTTTCTTTTAATACACTCTGCATTAATATCCTGCCTCTGGCTTGTTTCATTTAATTTCTTCCTTGCTAGTAGAAAGTAAGCAGCTATGTATGTTTGAAGGCAATAAGCACTTCTCTGCAAAAAAAATCACTAAAAAAAGAAGGAAAAAAAACCTCAAGAGAAGGTAGAATTTGGGGAGCTTCCAGTGGGAATTCGACGATAAGCATGATAAGCTTGGTCTGTGTTTGGAACTAAAGAGTTAGATTTTCTCTTAGGCTTTCAGAAATTTCTTCTGCAATAATAGCTTTACTGCTGTTAAACCTCTCACATAACATGCAACACCTTTCTGACTCTTTATAAGGATTTCCAATATCTAGCAATGGTAGATAACACTCAAGACTGCATCCTGACCTTCAGCTCTATGACTGACTAGGCCATTTTTTCACTGTCCTTGTGTCCTTGTGAAGCACTAATCTTTTTCTCAGTCTTTGTTTTTATTCTGATTGCTAACTGGGAAATAATTCAGCTAGCTTCATACTTGGTTGTAGAAACAGGGAATTTCAGCAAGGCATAAAGTCAGAAATCCAACCAGAGGGGATTTGAGCTACAGTTTGAATTCTCTTTTATTTGTGTTAAACTATTTATTGACCCCCATGTGCTGGAGTTCTTCACAATCCATTTGATAAATTCACAATAATTATCACAAATACTTAAAGTACAAATTTTTTTGTTGTCACTGGCCCCTTTTTACTCAACGTCATTTTTCTTGATCCATTAGTAAAATGTTGTTTCTAGTTTATGTCACTGTACCCCTGGTCTTGTAAGAGCGAAGGTACGGGGAGCTTTAGCATACATTTGAATAGGCACTGGATCAAGAATATACAGATAAGAGTCTCAAATCATTTTCTAGTATAGTCTGTAAAGATCTTTTAACACCTGTCATCTACTGACACCACCTACCTTGTGTCTTGTACTGTTGATATGCATTGCGCTGCTATGTTTAAGTTGCTTCTAAAGTTTCTCTGGGAAGTCCACTTTTCCTCACGGTTGTTGGTTTGCATTTGATAACTTCTAACTCTTTCTACCAGCGTCCAGTGTCCACATCCCAAACACACTCAACGTGCCCTCCTAATTCTGGAGGAGACAAGTTGTTGGCTAAGATTTATTGAATTTCTTCTTTCGTGATGAAGTGTCTCCATTTAACAACAAATATCTTTCATAAGTGCATATATTTAGAAGATGTCTTGTTTCCTGCCTAATGTTTTAGTAGATCTCCACTTCTAACCAGCTATGTGTTAACATTTGTGGGGTCAATAATACGGATTGGTCTCGGCACTCGGCCCTTTCAGACGTCTTCATACTGGCCTGACAAGTCATGATGCCTTGACTTTGTTGTTGAAACTGCAAGAAATATCTGGAATGATACTGAAGTAAACCTGAAGAAATGCAGTATAAAATCAGCTTGCAATTCTTTCACTGTGTATTTCTATAAACACCATGGTAAGTGTATTGCATCAAGAATCCCTCATTCCATTTTAGTAACAGTATGGTATAGTGTTTATCTATGTATTTGTGGTTTTTTAGGATTTTCTACTCTTTGTGGCAGGAAATTAGTCTTGTTATCTGCTAAGAAATCGTCTTAATTTCACTTTTCTTATAGTCGGTTAAAAGATGGTGTTTCTTACAGTATTTATTTTTTGTGCCCTTTTAATTCTTCTGTCTTCAGTTTCTGGGCTTCATTCTAAAAGCCTACCAATCTTTGCTCCTCATGATGGTAATATAAAAGCTATTCTTCCTCCTTATCTTGTGGTACTTTACACTTCTGTTATACCTCTGGATCTTGTGAAAATTATTCATTTTAGACCAGTGCCTTTTTCACATTGTTCCTTTTCCTACACCTGAGTTTCATATCATGTAGTGCTTCCAGAACATTAATTTTGGTCTTAAGACTCAAAACTAACTTGGAAATAATTTCAGTACCAATTTGCCTGTATATGTACTCATTTCTTCTTTTTTCCTAGAGTATATGGGACAATGTGCATATGCCTTCCTTACGTTGTAGATCCCTAGGATGTTCTCCCCAGGAAAATATGAGCCTGTTCCTCCGTTAGTCCAGCTGCTTCATTGCTAGGGCAGTTGGACAACATCTGGTGTGTGTATGTACATCCAGTGAGACTAAGATGACTGCAGTATCCCAGCTGAGCCAGGAACATTGTCACCACCTGGAAAAGCCCTTAGACCTTTATCATTCACACAATATGCAAAATGCCTCTCACTTTTAACGTAGTGCAGTGTACATGCTCACATCCAGGAAAACTAGCTATTCCTGTTCAGTTACGTATTGTTCTATTTCATGGGCTTATTTAACATCTGCTTGCAGATAGTTTTTATACAGCAAAAAGCAGGAGATGGCATAGTCATGTTAGAGTAGCATGCAATTTTTAAAGGTTTCATGTCTGGAATGGAAAAAAGGCCAACAGCTTACTACTAACCACATGAAAGGAGTAGTTAAATGGACAGCCCTGGACCACATATTTAAAGCTGTGGCAGTAGATGTGGGGCTGTTTGTTCAGTGCTATCCCATCACAGAATTACACAGCTCACTGTGGTTGCAGTCTGATAATTATTATTGATTCACTCTCAGGCTGTCAATCTGGGGACAGCACTAAAGCAGTCCATGATGGACAGAAAGAGGATTGGACAGCCACCATCCAACGAGGAAACTTCATCTTGAAAATGAACTTAGATGAGATGGTGCTAGTGGATAAGGGTAATTGATGATTGTTTCAGAGTGGAAGAAGGGAAAAAGGAGAGATAAAAAATTCCTCTTTGGCATTCATCCTTAGTGTCCTGTAACACTCCAGGGACTGTCTGCAAACTCTATAAAGTTTAAAGTTTCTATTTTCAATGGTTAGCCAAATATATTGCTCTTACTATAAGTAGTGATTAGCTTAGGGTCACCAGGATCCATGACAAAGGCAGTATAGTACCACACGGAAATAACATTTCCCAGCCCAGATGTATTATCTTGATCTACTTTTGAGTTCCTAAACATAAGCAAATCTTAGCATTTTAAAACATTTCATACTTAAGATGTAGATATTAGCACTATGGATCACTATACTAAAGACTGGCACCTGCAGTAATGAGACAGTTATGAATTATATTTTGAAGCATCCATACTTGTTATATATTTCTTTACAAATCTGCTCTAATTAATTGTCAACTCATGAGAAGGTAAACAGTCATAATAGAAGTGCTGGACAGTGTAAGCTAGCCAGACTCTCATTTTATGATGTGGTCAGCCTTTGTATTTTTAAAACACCATGCAAAATGCTTGAGGTGGAGAAATAAGGGCAGATGAAATAAAAACCTACCAACACATCTTGATCTATCTTTTTAGCTGAATTCTGCCCAGGCCTTTATTTCAGCACTAATAATGCTGTTTGCAATTTCCTCTGCTCTTTTGCCAACTGAAGTCGACCCATTGTGTTTCAGTTGGGGGTTTTCCTTGTTGGTCATCTTGCATGTACAGCACATCTGGGACCCCAAATCTCCTATAAACTCCAGAAACCAGTGTGTGAATTCAAAAGCGCCAGCTGGAAGAAAGCACTACCAATGTGGCTGGCAGGGAGTACCTCTGAGTCTCTCCTGAAAAATAAACCTCTGCACAGAAGGGAGGAAATGAGGGCCCTTCTCTCTTCAGAAACACCAGATTTATTCCGATGTAAGTGCTGCAGAGGGAAAATGGGATAAGTAGTGTCTTTTGCCAGCTCTGATGTCTTCAGCAGGCCAGGAGTGCTCAAAACTTCTTCTCCTCCATGGCAGGACAGCAAGGAAGTTGCTCGCAGCCTCAGGGTCTGCAGTGAACACTCCCGGTGTGCTCGTAGGGGTGACTTCTTGTTGGCTCTTATGTACGAATATTTTCTCTATGTTATGTTTCAACCTAGCAGCCAGTGCATTAACATAAATATTTTTCTGGTGTTTCTTTGTCATTTGACTGCTGTAATATTAAACATCAGTCGTAACTGAAAGGCACCGTGTATTAGGGAAAATTCACTTGGATTTTCATATGAGCCCTCATGGAGACCTATCTTCTGGGTCTATGCTATGATGCCAGTCTCCCAGGACTTTTATAGAGGAAGAGATGGACTCCTGCAGAGGACAAGTCTGAGACTGTCTAATTTATGTGACCTGACTCAATTCCTTGAAGAGATTTTCTCTCCTCTCACTACATGATCAGAGATTGTCAGTAAGAGCAGAGATCTTAAGGCAGCTCAGATGAACAGCAAAAGCAACCCTTGCTTTCTGGTGTCTGTCTTTGTTTCCAACCAGTGATATCACCCTGCACAAAACAGTACGGAAGAGTGAAATGCAACCAAGAGTCTGCATTCCCCTTCCTGCCCCATCCAGTAGACATGAGGAAGGGTATATCCACTCTTACTGGTGGTGAAAGGGGAAAAAAAGGATTACCTCCGTGGGCTTTCCAGGGCCACAGGGCTGCCTAAAGGACTGTCAGCAGAATGGAAGGTGTAAGCCTGGTGAGAAGGATTTATAATCTTCTTTGCAGGTAATCAGGAAGGTTTATACTCTGGGATATAGCTAGAAAATTATTAATCCTGCTTTCCTTTTATATTCTTTCTCTTTACATTAACCTTCAGATAAAGAAAAATTGTATGAAATTTTTCCTTACTGTACCTCAGAAATAGCAGAAGCAGAATATTTAAAACCTGATAAACACTTGCTGTCAGTCTGGGACTAATTGTACCAGCCATCAGCCAAGAAGACTAAGTTTATCCTCAAATTCTATGATAGAGCAGATAGAGCTTTGAAATGAAATTGCCTGGATTTATGTGGGAAAAATGAGGACTATGATGGAAAAGACATCATTCTTTCATTTGTGACTCTTCAACGTTTCCAGGGTTTACCTGGATCACCTGAAGAATTAACTAGGGCAGATGATAAGGCAAGATCTTCTGTGTGGCCACTTTTTTCAGGTACCTCAAAGGCTTCTAAATCCAGTTGTTTTCTTAACTTGGCTCTGTGATGTCCTACTGTCCACAGTGTGGATTAATGTTCAGATTATTCCTGCCCTTCTGATTAACATCATCCTTTGGAAATTAATACTGTCCATAGAGGAAGACGTGCAAAGGTCCTGCCCTATCCTATCCCTTTGAATGCTGTCCCTACAAAGGCTTAGGATGAGGCCAAGAGAGGTTTTCCTGTGTGCATCCAGGGAAAGTCGCATAACGCTTGTTCTGGTGCAGTACCTTGGTCGCTGTCAGATCTGTCACGGCTTCACCAGGGTCCCCAAAGCAACAGAGTTTCAGCCTTCAGCAGCAGAGAAGGGCCTGACCAGGGTGCGAGAGGAGCCTTGTTGTCACAGCGGATGCGGTAGTGCTGTAGCCCATCGCGATCCCTGTGTGCAAAGTGAACCTGCCTTTTCTAAAAGGGATTAC
Source organism: Fregata magnificens (assembly GCA_013389945.1). Lineage (NCBI taxonomy): Eukaryota > Metazoa > Chordata > Aves > Suliformes > Fregatidae > Fregata > Fregata magnificens. Next base: position 8,970 of record WAAD01039970.1, read on the forward strand.
TGAAATGTCATCTTGGAGCGAATAAATCAAGCCAAGCTTCCCAAAGATTGACTCCTTTAAAGCTGTTGTAATCAACATGCATTTTAGGTGAGATGTGGAGATTATGGTGCTGTTTGTATTTGGATCTTCTATTTCATTGGCCCTGGGTGGTGCGGTTTTACCTCCCTGCTTTCTAGTTAAAGGCAGAGCTAGATGCAGCATTAGCAAGATGAATATTGGACTGGACAGAACGGGACACAACTGGGGTGTGCAACAGACCATGTGCTCCATGATTGGAGAGGCTGTCCAAATTTTGATGCTCTGTTTACAAGTTTTTTTAAAATGGGTCAGGTGGTATTTTGAACTCTACCAGGCTGCCCAATTGTGTTTGTGTATACAACTGCTTTTATTTAATGGCTGTGATGCCCTGTATCTTAGAAGTCCCCCTTTTACTTAGATTTACTGACTTTCACGGTCACGGCAAGGTCTGTCTAATCTTCTGTCCCTTCCCAGAAATTGTGAATTGAATAAGGCTGTGTAAGTTGAAGAATAGTTTCTCTGATAAGATTGTGGGTTTTTTACTGTTGATATTAATTTGTAACTTTATTACTTATATTAACTAGGTTTCTTGGCTATCCCTGCTTGCGGCAACAATAACTGCTAGTCCTGGTCCTAGGCCAAGCTGCATAAATGCCAGGAGAAAGTAGTCAGCTGTCCACAGACTATTTGTGTACCACTGAGAAATGTCTTGAATATCACTTTAGGTACTAAAGCCTTGGAAACCTTGGCTTCGATAGCTTGTCTGATGACTGGGTTGTCTTGTGACACAGGTTATTGGTTTGCAGCCCCCTGTCCCAGCCAGGCTGCAAACCAAGGAACTGAGCTATCCTTAGGGCACATCAGAGCAAGGGTTGTGGCTCAGAGAAATGCAATTCCTTCCATCTTTTATCTACTGGGCAACAGAAAAAATCTGTGACTCTATAGATGTTCACTTCTAGGAAATAACATCCCATCCTGTGATCTTGTCAGCCTGGCTCTGCCCAAGCCTCTCAAATCCCTCCCAAAGTGAGAGAGCTGAGGGTCTCTGGGACCGCATGAGGATTATATGCTGTGAGGAGCAGGCACAGGAGGCTAGAGCAACACATGTTTTACTCTCCTGCACAGGTTTATAGCGAAGGTTGCGTTTTGACTTTAGGGCCCATTTTCTCAAGTTACAAGCTGTGACTTGAGGACTTCAACAGGAGCTAATCCCATGTCCTGGTAAATTCCTCCAAAGGCAACATAGAGGAGTAGAGGTGAAAGCATGGCAATAGCGGTGATGGCTGTACTCCCAGTGCTGTGCCAGAGTAGAGGAATAATTGACTATATTGGGCAAATGATGGGAGATAGCTGTGCTCCAACAGGGAAGAATATGCACCTCTCACTCATAACCACTGGAAATGGAAAATGGTGGGTACTCACTGAAACGAGTAATATGAGGAGGAGACTGTTCCATCAGTTCCTTTGAAGAACATCAGTGATTAGTGGGTGTCAGCATCAGTATTTTCTTCTAGCACAAAGAGTGCCTGCGTGCTCTTAGCTGCAAGGGGCACAGGGTTACAAACTGGTGTGTGGGGTGCATTTTCTGGAAGCTAGAGGCCTGCGATTGCTGGGAAGAAAGCTGCAGCTGAAAATATTGAATTTCTTTAGATCCCTAAGCAGCCCTGCAGGTATAATAATTGATCACAGAACATTGTAGGCTGGTCCAAAGTGTGCAGAGATGAGGCAGAAAAAGGAGCCATTCCTCAGCTGCCTCATTCTGCTTCTTTCTCCATCATGCTGTTTGTGTCACGTCTGCTGCCCTGGGTTTTTCACGCATGTCCCACACCTCTGACCATCGTGTGACAGCTATTGCCAGATGATGACTGTCACTAGAGGCTGGCCTGTGTATCTGTGTGCATACGCATTTTGTTAATACTGTAGTGTTTTAGATGAGTCTTTTGAGACTGACACATCGCTATTTTTCTCTTACAGTGCCAATACAGTATTCTGTGCACTCATTAGGAAGCAGGAATATTTTAGGAATTAGGAAGCTTTTTGCCTAAGGCTCAGTGGCCTAAAAGAAATATTCTGCACTGAGTAGTTTAATAAGTTTCAACAGTTTTCTAGGAAGCAGATTGCTGCTCTCCTAGTAACAGGGTAATAAACCAAAATAAGATTCCTATGCCACTGTAAGTATAGAAACCAGTGTGATATTTATTCCTTACATGTTGCAACTCTGAGTAGTCAGATCTTCCACAGAAGCACCATCTCCTGATTTCTGATCCGAGTCAGGGTGGGGGGTGGGTACTAGCCTCATGAAAGAAAAGCACAATAATTGCATAAATGGTTGGGACACACTTGTACATCATTTGAATGAGACTGTGTCAGTCAGCAGGTAAGCAGTTTTGTAATAGAAAAGAAGCTGGTTTGCGGGAGCTACCCTGCAGTCCCACCACTTGGAGCAGGTGTTACGATAAGATAATGGTCTCTTGTAGTAACCCTTGTGAATCACAATCCTTGAGGAAAAAGTAGGGACAAGCCCTTCAAATTGGGTTTCAAAAGCATATAAAGATTTGACCTTACAGAGGTAGTTCAAGGAATAACCTAATCTTTCTGTCCCATATCCCCCCATGTACAAAAGCTTGCCTGAAATTGAAAGGGCGGGGGAGAAGCTTGTAAAGGCGATGTTGATACCAAATAAAGGGACCAGTGTCCCCGCAAAATCACTTTACAGCCTCTCTCTGCAATCTGCAGAGGATTACAGGTTTGCAGCATGTTTATGTCTGGCTGAGACCAAGGAGGGTTTGCTGCAAAATGGTTATAAGTGTAGAATCAAGGCATAAACAACAGCACCAAAGTAGAAAGCCTAATGATTCGAATGAATTGAGTGGAAGAAATGATGCATCTTAAAGACAGTGTTGCTTGAAGAAAATATATTTTCTGCTGTGGTTTTTTTCCATTATTAAGCTATAGTAAACTCATGTACGCTCACAGACTTGCCTTCTGCAAAACTAACATAATTTTAACAATTAAAGATTGAAGTGTGGACTTCTGAGATGATCCCTTATGACCTACACTTTATTAGATTTATGTTACCTTTTGATATGTTCTATTTGCTGGAAGCCCAGCATCCTATCATTATGATTCAAACAGGCTTTGCTCTCTGCTCACAAATAATTGATGTTCCCTTTGCACAAAGCATAGTTTTCAGCTGATAAGCAGCAGGATAATTGGCACCTTCACAGGATATTAGGCAGAAAAAAAAGCATCACACTTAGCAGACAGGAAGCAGACAGGAGAAGGTAACCAAATAATTGTGGTAGTGTAAGCGGGGCTAAATGCTACTTGACAAGTTCTATATGTTTGCACTTCCTGTAGTAAATATTAAGATTTCTATTTATCAGCGGGGGGGGGGCGGGGGGAGGCTTTGTGACATGCACATTTGTAAGAGAGGTGCATTGTTAGCAGTATCTGTACTGAATATGGTTTATTCGTTTAAAGCCATATGTGCAGTTTTAAACATCACTACATGAAGCATCTCTGTGGTCCCATGTTAGCTAGTGGGCGTGACATAATTAACAGCACTGTCATATCAGATAGGTGGCTATGAATAATGCTAAATTGCAATGGATTCATGTGCAGCAGCATGTTATATGTTGTGTCTTCAGGCTTGCAGCCTTAAAAAAAAAATTAGGTGTATTTGAGGGCGCCAAGAAAGGCTTTCATATCTAAAATCTTACTCCATCCGAAGCAGATAAAAAGCTTCTTGGCTGCAGTCACTGGCAGTGTCACTGTGCTCTCGAAATATTTTTAGTTTGTTTGACTTTGCAATGCTATTCTGGTATGACTTTTGTGGTGTCCAGAAGCTAATAGCTATACATTTATTTTGAAATTATCCTTTCAGGTTCAGCCATGTACCTGTTAAGACTAAAACCATCAAACAAATGAGTCATATCAAATGTGTAATCCCATCAAATTAACTTCTTAAGTTTTGGCTGGTATTTTTAACAAGTGTGGCATTTCTCACTGGTAATTGCTTTTTCTTTCTTTTCTTTGTATAGATTATGGACTTCATAGTAAATTGCATGCACTATTTCTAGCAAAAACATTTCTGTTTACTAAGATCCACTTTTATTAGCTGCTACTTACAACTTCCTTATGTGCTGTGTAAGTGTGTGGGGGGAGGAGAATGTTATATTAAGAAAATAATTTGATGATAAACTAGATTCTATTTTCCGGACATAGGCCAATTCTTAACATTTAATAGTTATTAAAATATCCTTTTGAATCTATATGGAGCACCAGTATATATGTATGAGGTTTAATTATTACTATAGGATTGCAAAGGCTGTGGCGGTGTTTTTTATTAGATAAGAATAAAGAGTGTCAGTGGAAATAAGACCTATCACATTATACAACAGCTCGTTCCCAAGACAAGCACTTGTGTCTGTCCTGATGATGGTGTTGCTGTATTTGTTTTCCAATTACATCTTGAGTGAACTCAATAGAGCACAAGGCATGATGGGAGAAATCGCCTTTCACTGCAATTACTCTTTATGGTCTGGCCAGAAATAGGTGAAGAAACATTCTTACTTACCATCCTTACTTTATTTCTGAGTACATTCCTTAGAACTTGCGCCAAAATACGAACCTGCAGCAAAAAGAGCCACCTAGCAGAGCTCTCTCGGGTTCAGTCCTATTTCTCACTCACATGCACAACAATTACACTAGAGAAGAGGATTGATTTCTCCAACCAATTGTGCTTAAACATGCTAAGCTTGTTATTGAGCTACACTGTTGTTATGTAGAACACTGTGCTTATGTGGTACAGCGCTTTCCACCAATACTAATTATGAAATGAGTTCTTGCTGTCTTCACAATGCACAGATGGTGACAGTCTAGGTCTGAGTAAAACACACAGGGAGGCAGTGTGTGATGACTCTTCATATAGCATACAGTTTGGGTAATTATGGTAGTGCACGTCTCACTGTAGTACTTGTCAAACAATTAGTATTTTAAGAGTTCATAAATTTGTTATAATATCAAATTTCACTGAGTCTTTTTCTGTGCATTTAACATCTCCAGAAATAACAATCTGTTTTGAATCAGAAAACAAACATTTAATTTTTCTCTTCTGGGCAGAAAAATAAATATCAGTTTTGTTGGAGAAAACTCTCAGTTGGTTTTTTAATATTATGACAATTAAGTTTTTTCTCAGAGCTGTGGAGTGTCTAATATAATTATAGAACCTTCTATTCCTTTTTTTAAGTTTTATTTAACCACTTTATTGTGATCAGCATTGTTGGCCTGTTATGGCATGTTATACATGGCCCATTTGTATACTTGTTTATCTTGTTTATGTGTGCAGAAGGGCCTTTAGTTCATAGCAGTTTCCAGCATTCCCTAGGTACTACACTGTATTGGTGTCATCCTCGCAGTACTCAACAACCCAGCTGCTGAATAACAGTATTTCTGCAGCTCTGATTTCATAGACTCTACCAATATCAGCCCATGGAAAGCCTTGCTGCTGTAGATCATCAGGCCACCACATGAGGATCTGGAGCTGAGCTCCTGTTGAAACTGTGCCCATGGTTCACTGTGGTCTGCTCCTCCAGAGCGTGCTGGCATCCCCACTGTGCTCTGAGGAATATGAGGCTCCTATAATATTCCTTGAATATCCCTGGAGTCTGGAGGGGTTACCATAGTATGTAGAGAGACAAACCCTTCCTGCATTAGTCTCAATCTGCTCTACTCTGCTGGAGCAACAGTCTGTTACTTAGTGACATTTCTTCATGCTTAGTCTGTCCTTCTCCTGGGGCTCTGTTTGACAAAAGTAAAGTGTACACAGAAAGAAAAAAACTTTTAGCATCTACTTTGATGGGGAATCCTGCCTCACAGGACAGAGCACCTCCCCTCCAGCTGGAAAAGGATTGAGGAAACAAAGCATCCAAGTCATCAGATCCAGAGTGAGATGAGTTTCCCTCAGTCTCTACAGCCACTACTTATCTGTTGCTACCAGATGCTTTTGAGCAACAGAAGCTAGTGCTAAAGCAACACCAGGCTGAACACATGCAATGTTGTCTTCTCTGTCTTGTTGAATTGACCATTTGGAAGGAGAAAAAAACCATGGGGGTTGCATCTAGATTTTTGCCTCTAATTTGCAGCACGTTGATGCCTGTGGCAAGCTGAGAAGTATCTTTTAAAATATATGCTCTGATGTGTTAAATTAGGAGAAGGACTTAAAATACAGCCCTATGGTGTTGGTCATTGCCACGGATGTAACTCTACATTAAGAGACTGTGCTAATAAAGGAAATATCACTTTTCCTCACACAGGACATTAACCCTGCATTGCTCAGACAAATAAAGCCATATATTAAGGTGTTATTTTAGTTATAACAAGAAACCTACACTAGCCTAAGGAAGAAAAATCTGCTTGAGATGTGATCGCAGCATCTGCCTTGGACGGCTGAGGTTGAAGTTACAGCCCCTAGTTGTGTCCAGCCTTGTAGCACTCCCCATTGCTGTTGGCACAGCAGGGGCCTGTTGCCTTGAGTATCAGGGGCTACAAGACCCACAGCTCTAAAGGGTGTCTATGCTTTGTCATCCTTTTCCTGCTGCGGCTGCTGTTTTAGGCAATCTTTTGCAGTATTTCTCTGTTGCCAGCAGGAATCTGAGTCAGGATATATATTGTGGCTATACTCCACAAGCAGCCTCCTAATCCAGTAAAAGTGACAGAGTACTTAACAGTTTTACAGATATTCACTCATATGTTGTGCCTTTTTTTTTCCTGCATCCTGAGTGTGAATTAGGATGATAATTTCAATGCCAGGATGACAGTTTGGCATCCTTGATATGATGTGCATTATTGGAACAAGGGAAGGCAGAGCCTGCCTGTTTAGATCAAGAGAACACTTAAGAGGATATTTACCATTCTTCCAAAGTCATCATTAGGCTCAATTAGTATTTGTTAAGTGGTTTGAGATTTTTAGGTGAGTAATATGTTATTTACCTACTATTACCATTTATATGGTAATAGAGAGGAGGGCTGATCTTGTGGTTGAAGCAGAAGCTATAGAATCAGGAGATGTGGCTCCATGTCACAACTCTGCCAAAGACCTTTTTTATTTTTTCTGTGACAAGTCATTTAATCTCAGTGTCTTGGTTCTCCAGCTATAAAATGGGAATAATAATGGTGCCTTGTTCCTAGCTTTTGCTTGTCTTATTATTGATGACTGCATTCTCTTCGGGGGTTAGACTTTCCCTTGCTTAAAGGCTTAACACAAAGAGATCCTAATCTCAGCTACTTTAATACAAATAACAGCTACAAAAAATAGCACTATTACTACCTGGGCATCAGCATGACTTGTGACATCAATATCATGCTGACAAGCTCCTTACCTCTCAGGATTTGCTTTGCCCATCTCTGTTCCTAATCCTAATGCATTCAGTCCTGCTGGTGTGGAAATACATCTTCATGGTTAATACTCCTCCCTCATGAAAGGAACATTACTCTGGTTTTCTGCCTATCTGTACTTATCAGGATGAGCTGCTGGCATTCTCTCCTGCATACATCATTGTTTAGTTGTTATACTCAAGGAAACCTTTAGTTAGTCCCGGCATTTATTTCTCCAACAGGTGTCCATTTTTAGTGGTTTGCTTCTCTTGAAAAGTGCATCCGCCTCTTTCACTTTTAAGCATTTGCTGCAACACCTTTCATTAATGTGGCACAATACTACCAGCTCCTCCTCCTTCTCCCCTTTCACAAATCATCTTTAATAGTTTACACAGGCCTTTCCTCTAATGGCAGAATGAAAATAGTAAAAATATCAGCACTGAGCTTATCTAATTTTTCAGGGCAGAGCTCCTGAAGTTCTCAGTTGAGAAGACTGCAAGATCTTTCCCGGAGGTTCTTGAGGATTATATGCGCTATGATCAGCCCCACAAATGCCACCACCATCTCCTGGTGACTGGGAACCAGGAATGGAGCGAGGCCTCTGAATAGTTCCCATGGTTGCAAACGTGCTCTCATTTCTGGACTAGTGACCTGCAGGATTTCAGAACAGTCTATTTGGTCTACAGCATCCTCTGTAGGCAATGTGTGTCCTGCCCTAATACAGTGACACAGACTGTAGTAATCATGTCTAGTAACAGGATAGTTCTCTGCTATAATTCTCGTTAGCAAGAGAATGAAACACACATTTATTGAGGAGTGAATTTGGCTAGCAAGGCTAATGCACTAAATGACAGTGAAGTCCACCTACCAGAACATGTATTATAGAGTCTTAAAAGATCTGAAATAATAGAAATGAAAGCTACCATTAAAGAAAATTTAGGGCCAGGTTAAATGCTTTTATGATGGATAGAAGTATCATAAATTAAAGTATTTCATAGTGTTTATTACAGTTTCAGCCAAAGGAAATAATAAATGCAATGGCTGGCTGATTAAAAAATATCCTATTATTGGCTAAATTATTAGTGTGCAGTGACCCTAATTAACAGGGTAATAAACTTGAAGATTTGCTTATGATGCAGCTGTTGAGACACCATGAGCTCCAGGTAGAGTTTGCCCTGAAAATGAGAAGCCCAGGGTTCCTGGAAGAAACAAACCAAACAAAAAATTGGTTGATGAGAGTCCCTGGGTTACTGGAACTGACACTGCATTGTAGGTTGCACACCATAATTGTCCTGTAAATTTATAGCTTGGGTAATAAGAAAAGGCTACTATACAGTTCTTGCATAACACACCGAGCAAACGTGGAGGTCAGATAATGAAGTTCCTATCCAAGTGTAGGTTCACTTGTTATTCTGGAAATAAAACTGACTTCTCCTATTTTCTTCATTCCGTCTTGCCAGTAAGCAGACGAGTAAACATGAAGTCTTAATTGTTGCCTCGATAAAATACCTAATACAAGGCATTTTTGAAGGGGAGGGAAAGAAACAACTGTCATAACACAATTCTGATCTGCTTTGCACCCAGTCTCCCCTTTTTGGGATGTCTCCCTTGCAATCTCCATTTTTCCTGTCATTTATTTGCCTAGGTCTTTCTTTTTAGTTCATAATCTAATCTAGGTGATCATTGCATGGTTTGTGCAGTGCCTAGAACAACTGGACCCTATCCTAATTAATGCCTTCTTCAGGTTTTTTTCAGCAACTCATCCTGAAAAACCCAGAGGAATCTTAATTTCCCTGCTTCTCTGATAAGCTATAAACGTACATCCTGGGAATTTTAGAAGAGCCCAAAAGTGGTCTCTGAATGTGTTGATGCATTTTTATCTTTAGAAATAATGGCAAACTTTAAAATGAATTATTTGTGCAGGTTTATAGATTCAAGTAAGGGATGATTAATCATGCTTAGGTGTCCAGCTATCTGATTTGCATGTTTAATCTGGTCATCAGATGTCTAAGGGCTATAAAGCGTTCCTGTACTTACTCTGGGTACAAAACTGATGGATAAAATTAAGGTCATTTTCCAACACCAGACCTAATTATGTGCAGGGTGGCCTTCAGGCAGCAAAATTAATCTTGCACATTCAGTGGGGCAAAATGAAGAGCACCAAACCAGAGGGCCATCTCACTGCTTAAATGATTTGTTTCACCACAAAATAATGTACAAATAGGAAATTCCCTGGTTCTCTTTGCCTTCTCAGCTGCTCAGGGAAAAAAAGAGTTATCAGACAAGCCTATGGTATGGATAGCTATATGTTTTTAATTTTTTTAGCTGTTTTGTTGTTTAGAACACTTCCTGTTTGAGAACAATGGGCAAAAATAAAGACTTCTTAATTTGAGTATTCTCTGTAGTTAGGGATGGAGTGTTCCCCCATATCTCTGGGGCCTGAACCAAACTCCACTGATGCTTTTGGGAGTTTCCTAATTGCTTGCGAGTGGTTTTGGAACAAGCTACCAGTGGCCTAAAATGAAAGCACAAAATTCCTTAGCCAAAAGTTAGACTTGGGAATAGAAATTTACAATTTTACTGTTGTTCACCAGTTTACTGATAAATGTAGAGGCTTTTAAGGCAAACTCTTTGGAATATGGGTGATGCCTTAACTGTAAAGTAATCGCATGGTGTTTTTCCCCACAAACATACCCCATCAAAAAGATCAAAGGCAAACCAATATTTTCCTTGTACCCCTTCCTTGGAAAAAATCCCTGCTTCCTATAATGCCATCTGACATTGCTTGTCCTGTGAAATTTTTACTGCTACTGTGATTATTCAAAGGGATTGCCATAAAATATACATGAATTACGGTTAGCACTCACCCTTAGTATTTGGGGCTGTGATCAAACATGAAGGCTGTGTGTAATACATTTTACTGGTTTCAGGACCTTGCATAAAAGGAGGGGTGTACCTGCTGCATCCTCCATTAACAATACAGGCATGGTGGAATCTTGTACTGTATTTCCCACATCTGGTAGCTGAGGCTCTGCTTCCTGCTAAAATTTGGAGGCAATAGAGCATCATCATCTCCGTCACCTGTGTGCGTATGTGTATACTTATATAAGTATAATAATGTTTGCAAAGCTTTCATGCACTTCCTCCCTCTGCTACCTCCTTCCCCAGTGATTCAGTCACTTCATATTGTAATACTTTGTTGACTATTGATTTTTGGTTAAGGTTGGAGCCCAGTACAACTGTATGAGCATTCGTTGGCTTTAATTTGATGTTATGCTGCTGCCTTCCATTCCATATTGACAGGCATCCTCTTATTTTCAGATTGGTGTCCATTCACTGATGAACGCGCACTAGGGGGATCATGACCTTTTCTCTTATCTGGACAGCTCTTGGCTTCATGAACATTTTTTGCTGCAGGGTGTTATTAACAACAGGGTGATAGAACAAAGAAATGAAGCAATGGGAAGCACATCAATGTATGAAATTTGCTTTATTAGGATTCCCCTGAGGCCAGAGCAGTCCCTAATTACAGAGGTGTTACATCCCTTCTTGGAATAACAAACTATATTTTTAGCAGTAATGAGAGCATGATTTTGAAATCACTGTGTGGTCATCCTCCCACTGTACAGATGCTTGTTAATTCACATTTTCCCAGATACTGATTTTGAGAGAAACATACAACAAAAGAAAAGATAAACATCTGTGAAATTACCTACTACCAATTGAGCAAAGCCTCACACATTTCAGTGTATGTATTTTGAATTTTGAGCTTTCCTGCCATTCTCTTTCACTATGTGGGAATGCAGTGTAATATGTAAAATAATGCAGTTTAATATGCTTTTGCAGAGACAAGGCCACAATGTATTAGTGATGTGAATCTGAATCTCTTGTAGCATCTGGATGCTCTGTTTAGATAAATACCGCCACGTTTTTTTTCATTATAGAAATCTTGTCTGAGCATGCCCGGGAGATGAGCTGGCATACTGAATTCCGAAGAATAGGCCTTGGTTGATAATTCCCAGATTCTTCATTCCATCTTGATGTGAATTGTTTCCAGAATATCCTATTTTAATCTTCTTTTGGTCCTTCTGCTCCCAGACTTCTGAAACAGACCAAAGGTAAAAAGAAAAGCAACCAAAACATGTTTATTCTGCATACACATGCTTATTATAACCCATACAGCTCTTAAAAATAGCGTGAACTCAGCAGAGCTCATCTTAGCCTGCACAAGCTGGACATGCTCCCAAGACAGAGGGGACTAAGAGGCCCCATTGCAAAATGTGTACCCTGCTGATTACCCAAATAAGCAGCCCTTATGCTGCTGCCACAGCTTCTGACCTCCCATGTCAGATGTGCCTGGCAGATTGGCCTTTCTCAAGACTCTTAGTTTACAGATCTAAAAACAAATGCAGGCAATCAAAAACAAACAAACAAACAAAAAACCCCACCCAAAACACAGGAGCCAACATTAGCAATTCAACTATATGAGTACTCCTTGAAGCTTTCCAACCGTACTCTTCTCAGTCCTACTTTGTCCCTTCCTTACTTTGTGAGGCAGCACTGTGTGTAATAGAGGCATGTCACTGAAAATAGTGGCAGTGGTTTTTAACTGAATGGGCTATGACCAGCTTTACCATCTTCGGTGGGGTATGGAGCAACACATCAATGTATCCCATTGCCCTCTGTTGGGCTGATCCAGCACTACTCTCTTCCTGTATCAACTAACTTCGTCTGTTGGTGAAGGTGATTGTTGTTCAGAACAGGGCCTTGTGGGCCAGATTTCAGGGCTAGATGGGCACAACAGGTGGCAAAATAACAGCTCTGGTTTAATCGGATTTTGGAGACGTTTCTTTGTTTAAAATTGAAAAATCAGAAAATCTTCTGGCAAGGACCTTTTAAAGTTCTTCATTACATCAGGATTTACTGAAATATTCCATTTTCCTGCCACTTTCTCTTTCATCTGCTGTTAATTAACAATGTTAAAAAAAAAAAAAAAAAAAAAAAAACACACCACCAGAACAAACCTTGAATTGATGAGAAGTTTTGTACGTATTCCTAACTACATTGTAAATTGAGGCTTATACTGTGTCTTCTTCAGCCCATAAATGTTTTTTTTTTCTCAAAAATAAACAGATTGTAAAGGATGGAAGTGCTCCCATGTGTTTCCAAACTTTGATGGCAGTGCTGGTCACTGCTTTGTAAAAATAATCAAGCATTCGTCCGGCCAGAGAAGGGGAGAGAATAATTTTTAGAGCCTGATAAGTAGGATCCTCAGCTGGGTTAGCGGACAGGAATTCCTCTGCCTGGCTTAATGTATGCTTATACAAGAGAAAAAAGTTTTGAAAGGTGAGATCGTCGTGACCTCAGTTCAAAAGGACCTGCAAGAACAGGGTGAGCTGGTCTCCTGGGAAGGGAGAAGGACAAGTCCTTGTCCTTGCCCTGGAGCAGCCCCGGGGACTGGTCCCTGGGCTCTAGCCCTGTGGTGCTGCCTTCACCCAGCTCCCCAGGGAAGTGCCTCTGTGTTGCCATCACACCTTCCTCGCTGCTTAGTACAGGTTTCTTTTCTTTCATTTCCTGGCATTTTGAACAAAAAGTACTTTGGAAAAAAAAGTTTTGCTCGGCCTGAAATTTTTGAAAGTGGGAGAAAAAGATGCAATGTAAAAAGGATCTTGGTGGTGTTTTTGTTAGATGAGTCAACTTACTCAAAGTGTCAGAGAAGGATTCACATATACAAGCATTGCTCTTTGCTCATTATCTTTTTTAAGGACCCTGGGGTTTTTTTATATGTGCTGTTTACTTCACCACTCAGGAATGCATTACAGGCGTTTCCCTCTCTCTGACAATAATTCAGTCAGCCAAATACAAATCAAAGGAAACACTTAAGTGGCTCATTCCCTTTTAAAAGAAAAATGATACCAATAAAAATATTTGGCTTTAGCCCTCTTCTGCCCCAGAAGCTCCTTTTAGGAGTTTTTTTGTCTCTCCCTGGATAGTTGTTTATTCAATATTAAGCTCCCCTTTCCCAGAAGACCGAAGCATCCACATTCACACTTCACCATCAGCGCTGTGATTCAGTAATGAGGATGAAAAGCTTTCGGGATCCTGTGCTCATTGAAAGGCTGAAGCTAACCAATCTAGTTGGTAAGAAGATGACTTTGTTCAGCCAAGAAATATCTCTTTACTGGGTTCCTAAAGCCCACCCTAACTACTAGAGAGAATGCTAATTGAAAGATGAGGGTGTAATTGCACCAGACAAGTAATTTTTATTGAGTAATTTTTCAGTATTAGGTGGGCAGAAACTGCAGTCTCCTATTAGCGTTAAGGAAAGATGCACAGCTGAATCCCGGAACCTGATAATGAAAGTTTTCCTCTTTATTGTAACAGTTAAAACACATGAAATGCCTCTGTAGTTAAATTACAATTAAATGCTTTCTTTTTTTAGATGGCTGACAGATTTACAGACCATTTTTTCCCTCAAATAGATATCTTTGCGCTCTGTGTACCTGTGAACACAGCATTTACGGGCATCCTTCAAAGTAGGGAGAGAAAAGCACACATACTCATGTGCTGAAAAAGAGCCTTAGGTGGCCGATCTTTCAGATAAAAGAAGTGGTTCTAGCACTAAAAGGGAAGGAGGCAGAGGATGTACAGCATCTTCTGTTGTAGTATGCCTGTATTGGGTCATGAAAGAAAAATTGAGAAAGCAAGGGAAGGACAGCAATGCTTCAGAGTCAGACGGTTTTCTCTGTTTTGGGGGGATAGTCTGACTTAAAAGCAAAATCTGAAGGCCCTTGTGTTTCAGACCGTTTGGTAGCAAGATTATATTGGAGCCAAGGGTATGGTCTATAATCTATTTTACTGTAATGCAATACAACTTATTAAAGCAACAATGTCTAAGATAGCAGGCTCAAAGTTTTATCTTAAAATGCCATAGGACATTTACATTGTCTCCTAATAACCACACAAACATGGGAAGTTTCCACTTTCTCATGTAATAGTTAACTCAAACATCAGGGGTATATTTAACTTTGAGGGCTCAGGTCTGCATTTGATGAAACAAAAGCCCTCGTAAACACAGGAGAGAATTGCCGTGTCCTGTTTAGGCAGTGGGCACTCAGCGAAGGCAAAAAGCTGAAAAGAATATATTGTTCTTTTCTGAATGCTGGCAATGTGCACAGTGGTGGACCAGGTGCATGAGGAGATGTGATTGCTTTCCCAAGAAGTTCGTAATTTAAATAAGCAGAGGAGACCAGGCAGGACTCTTCTTGGAATCTGTCTGCAATAACAGCATAGGCCAGCAGGGCTTCTGGAGTACAGAAATGCTGTGATATGCAGCAGTATCCACACTTGGGCGGGTCCCACTGGCAGAACGCATAAAGTGACATTACCACCCTAGGCAGCACTCACTTGTGGAAGAAAGGTGTATCAGCTTTTCATGAAGTGTAGTATTGCTGTGTGCTACCAAAGAAGGAACAGAAACATGTTTATTCTATAGACATTATGCAAGTTGTTTCAGCAGGGAAGATGAAATTAGCAGAATAAGAATTTGGCCAGGTAACTAGAGATAATGTTCCCACTCTGTCAAAAATAGCCGCAGGAACTGCAATGAATACAGCTGGCAGAGGGGCTAAAAATAGCACCAAGCCCACTAACATTATATTGAAATATTGGCTCAGCACTGATTAACTCTCTCTGCTTCTTACCACCAAGTATTGAGCCGTTGCAGCTCCGGTGTCTTCCTCAGCCTCACAGCAATATAGAACATGTCTTGTTAAAATGAACAACTTTGCTTTGGGTAGCTAAAAATTAGTTTGTTTTCTATGCAAGAATACACGTACAAAAATGAAGTGTCATGGAATTTCAAATGTGGGCAGGGGAAAATCGCTCCTCAGCCTCCTGACAGGGCGATGCTGGGAATGATTCCTGTGACCACTGAACATCTGCAGCGTCTGGCGTGGTTAGTCAAAGCTGAGAGAGCTCAGTGTCTTGCAAGGTTGGACTTGTCTTGAAGGGCCTGGGATGAAGGCGAAATAGGCTTCTATAGCAACTATCTCGTCATTTTGTAAACAGCCTTAAAGCTGTTTTTCACTCAAAATGGACAAGAGCAATATCTTCTGTACTTACCTGAATTTGATTATGGAAAGCTACTTTACCTTGATATGGAGCAAAATGCAGTAAGAAGAGGTACTGTGTGCTATTTTTAAACCATGGCCAAATGAATTGCTGGTGCAGTTTAGGTGTAATGTAAATTAAAAAAAAAATAATAATTTGGTCCAGTATTTAGTATTGACAAAACCAAGAATCTCATGGTGCCAGATACATACAAACAATATATGGTTTTCAGGGCAAGCTTTCACTTACTTTTTTTATCCTGTATTGACACATTACAGTGAAATAAGTAGGAAACTTGGAACTTGGGGAAAATTCACTGTATCCAAATTAAAATGGGATCTTCAAGAGCTTTATTATTCTTGGAGTTCTTGAAGCTGCCCGGTGCTGGGACTGTTGCAAAGGGCAGTTTGTGATGAACAGAGGCAATCTCAAAAGCATCTGTTCACTGTAGAGCAAAGATATTCACTGCTTTAGGGGAGGGCGTGGTTGGTATTTTACTCTGTGTTTTGTTTTCAGCTAGGACCATGTAAAGGTTTTGTAACAAAGTCTGAATACAGTTTGCATTCGTTTTGGCTTCCATTACAAATGGCAAACTTTCACAAGGACTGAGAAGTGGTGAAAGTGAATATGGGGTTCGTGGCACATGATAAGAGGATGAGAGCAATTGTGATGTGGGGAGAGGGGAAAAAATTAAAGTTAACTCAGTAACATCCAGGCCAAAAACTTCCTGCTGAAGTCTGAGATAAAGGCATTTGTGTAAATTGGCAGTGACCTTACACCATTATGAGGGTGGCCAAAAAATGTTTGCAGTGAGGCAGATTTCTAGAAGTGCCTGAAACAGGGCCCAGTTATTTTTCTTCGGCTTGAGAGTTGAACCCTTCAGTTTGCTAGCCACCTCCTACAGGATGCTAAATCCTTCCAGATTTTGTTGACATCAGAGAAACTCAAGGACTGTCAACACTCTCAGGATATATTTTTTTCGAAGCACTCACCATTGAATTCAATGGTTGCCAGGCTGGTTAATATTGGGTATCTTGAAAAATCTATCTGCAGCTACCAGTTATAAATATCAACTATTTTGTAATAATTATTGAAAACACAGGGCCTTTCTACTGTTCTTCAGCTGAATATGATCGAACGCAACTACAAACAGAGTAGCTGTGCTACCAGGAAGTTGATTTTGGTGCTGCAGTTTCCACTGCTGCAGTGAGAAAGGCCATTCAGATTGGGCAGCAGAGGTCCATGCTGCAGGCAGAGGCGCCGGGGCCCAGGAGCAATCAGCCAGGGAGAGAGGTCAGGAGCCTGCCTCGCACATGCTGCAACCCCTTTTCTTGACATCTACACATGCATACTTGGCAAAATTAGGCGGCTATGGTCAAAGCAGCACAGAAAGCATCCTTTGAAATCATTACTACAAACACCATTTTAAAGCTTATTTTCAAAACTAGATGCTATGTTTTAATTACAAGCTTTGAAACTTAGCCATGACAAAGCTTGTAGGGGGGTTGGGCAGATAATTTATGTAAAATATGCCATACTCCAACAAAACTCAAGTATACGTATGAAATATCCAGTCTGTCTTCCCAGCATTAAATTAATCATATCCATCATTTATTCTACATCAGCTAACGTTTGATAGTCTTAATTTTGCTTTACTGCTAGTTCCACATGAAAGTTGTGGCAGGGAGCAAGGGGTAGCATGACTGGTCCTGGTCCGTGTGCATAGTTGCAGTTGCATAGTTATGTTTTTGTACACAGCAGTATCTACAACTCCTTATCAGAACTGAGATCAGTAGAGGAAGCCATACAAAGGTGCACGAATAGATTGATGCTGTGCTGAAAAGGATTTTTTTGCGACTGAGGTGCTTGCAGCTTGTTCCTCTACAGAAACTGCTGCAAAATTGCTATTTTTGAACCAAGTGATTAAATATCATGTTTGAGGTCTGACATTAGTGTGACATCTGAAACATTTTGTTGAACTTGTCTGAAACTGTTGAAGTTCTTTACTGTACTGTGTTTTACAAGGAAAGTATGTAACAAAACATGTTACCTAGGGCTTCCCCCGCATTTGTCCTGCATCTGTAAAACCTCGCCAAAGAAGTCTGTTGACATGGCTGTAAAACAAAATTAAATACAAGAATACAAGTGTTAAAAGTAAAATACTCCCTAACATCTCAGGTAATTTACATGTTAAAGAGCACTGTGGAATGAATTACGATGTCATGTCAGAAGCCACACTTCAACCCCAAATCTGCCAATCTTTATAAAGCTGAGTTTGTTGGGCCTTAGATACAGGGACCTAGCCAACTGCCTCAGGCAACATCCATACTTATTAGACAACATGGACCCCAGGGAGCTTTTCAGAGCGTGGCCCTCACCACCTGGCTGAAGCAGAGAGTAATGAAAGGCAGCAGTACAACAAAGCACTAAGTGACTACAGCCCTGGCTGCAGAGCATGAATCTAGTGTCTACCAGGGCAAGTAGACTCGGTCCCAGGGGACAGACAGACATGTTAGATTTGTTTTTCATGTTCTCTGTTTTTAGCACTTTTGTCAGAAGATATTCCAAAATATTTGTAACATCGCTCTTTCATACAGTGGTGAGCCTGTGGTCTTTGCTTGACTTTGCAATTCCTGCAAAGAAGCAGCAGTTTCCCTTTAGCTGGGTGGACCTTCCTGGGGGTTTGTTGTTGCTTTGTGATTTGGAGATGGGCAGATGTAGGGTTGGATTATTGATCCGCCCGCGTTTCCTCCTGTTGTGTTGAGTATCAAAGCCTAGAGGGAGCCATCTACGCGGGCTGCGCTCCGAGGAGGAGGAGGAGGAGGAGGCGGAGAAAAGATTTCAGCAGGACGAAGCATAATGACGGAGCTGAGATTTTTCAGAGCATTTTCTCTGCTCTTTTAGTAGAGCCAAGTGTGAATATATTCAAGAAGAAATGCCTACTTGATGCAGGTTTTGCAGATAATTCTATACTCTGCTCAGGCAAAGGATTGGAAATAAATCAGAAAAGCAATTTTAAAAGCTGAAAGAAATATCTAAAATTGTCACCCATGTCATAGGCAATGGGGATACTTTCTTTCTATGTCTTTATTCATTGTAGCGTAGGGTACAAGAATATTTACAGATTTTCCTACCCTGGTTAAAGCAGTTGGTCAGTACGCTCTTCTTTTTTTTTTTTTTTTCTCCTGCAACCTGTTTTGTAATATAATGACCAGCTTTAAAACCTTCACAGTGGAGGACTTAAAGGTAAAGCCTAGTACAAAGTCATATTTCAGCAGTTCAGATGGGGAAATCAAGTCAATTTTATTTTCTGTTCCGAGTGGACTGGGATGAAGAGGAGCATCCATAAGGCAGGAAGATACCATGCTGAGCACAGGGGCTGTCAGTTCTGCTTCCTTTAACAGATCACCTTAGCTTTTCCATTCTCTTTTTAAATACTGTGGGAAGCACTTGCTCCATCTCTGTATTGTTTTTACACATAGGTATTTATAATACCCAAATCCAGTGAACTGTTTATCTGTTACCAGATAGTAGCCGCAAGGTATATTCAAACCGCTGGCTGGATTTAATCTTAGGGAGAGTGGAAAATAACAATGATTACTTAAAACACTTATTTCCACATTTAGCTATATCTATATGCATTTTTAAGTACATATCAACAAGGGGATGAGTAACCAGAGATAGTTAACATTTCCTATCTGCTTTTTAAACCATTGCTGTTCATCAGCCTTTCAGAAGCAGAAAGAGCGTGAGCAGGATAGTGTGTGTGTGTCTCCATGTGTGTGTGAGAACAATTCTATAAAAGATTATCTTGCACACAAAGCAAATGGCCCTGCCCCCATTGTGAAGGCAGAGATTCCCCCGAGATTAGGCGAGAAGGAATTGCTTGTGGTCAGCAGAGGCGGGAGAACAATAGAGCCCAAAATGGGCAGCAGCAGCGGCAGTCACTGAGGTGGGTGGGAGACTGGTCCAATGGCCATTGCAAGCTACGTGGCATTGTCACTGACGCCAGAAATGGCTAAAAGGTCTCAAATTAGCAATTGTTATGATTAGCAGGTGGTTTGAGAGATAGGAGGTCTGGGGAAGTGATTGGTAGTTTAGACATCACATGCTATTTAGTCCAAAACACTCTTCACTTGCTCATTAACAGAGAATTATGAAATTACTTAACGGAAAACAATTCTAATGAAATATAGAGGGCTATAGAAATCAATTCTTTAAAGGGGACGTGACTTTTTATAAAATTATTACAATTCCTGCAGATTTTATTTTTGTGAAGGAATTGTGTCAGAAAATCTAACAGGGAAACCAATGTTATTCAACAATATTTCATCTGACTAGGAAAAGCTGAAAAATTACTCTGTAACATAAACATTCCTCTCATTAATAACTCATGTATTTAGATTGTGAATCAGCTCTTAAGAGAGGTCCAAAGACAAAAGATCCAAAAACAGAGTTATAAGAATCAAAGCTCAGAAGTGTTTTGGTCCAGAGGCTGGTTCAGTTTAACCCACTGCACTAAAGGAAGATCGCATAAACAAAATGTGAATCCCCTTCTTTTTCTTGACCTTGAAAATAAATTCAAGGATGTTAGGACCATATTATCACTGGCTCTTTTAAAAGCTAGGACTGGATTCTCCAATTTCATGGATGTGCAGATACCAATACTCTCCTGAGGACTGTCTCTGTTCCAGACCCAAAATCTGGAGCACAGCAAGTCCGAAGACACTCTTGGAATAATATCCATTTACACATTAGCAGTATGCTTTTCTCTTTCTTAAGACTTATACTACTTACTCCTATTCTCACAGCAGAGAGAGTAATGACTTGTACCCAGCTTCAATGTCATGAGCACTTGCTAAGTGATCTGCAAAATCCTGTCCTGGACATGCTAGGGGAGCTAATTCTGCCAAAACATCTCTAATTAGGGACCCAGACCAAAACTAATTTTGGTACAGTATTTTACGTTTAACTGGGATTTTGCTGTTCCTGAAATGTTGCAGAAAATACCAAGCTGACTGCATTAGTGCTGGGCCATATCACTGCTACTTATTTCATGTGCTGTAGGCCACTGGACAACTATAAGCTCTTTTTTGTGTTTGCCAAGAGCTGGGTTTAACAGTATACTCTGAAAGCAAAAACTTCAGTGTCCTGTCCCTAATTCCAAGGAACCTGACAGTAATTGGGCTGGCATTATCTCAAGATAGAACTGAGACTAACATATCCATTACTGGTGGTTGTTTTGGAAAATATTAGCCCTGCTGTCAAGAAAGTCACAGCACACACTCTGCTCCCAGGTCCTTCTGGATACAGCCAACAGGAGTGTGAGAACAGCTCTGTGGCACGCACACACAGAGAAAGTGGGGAAAAGGGTGACAGCCCAAGGAGACGTCCTTTAAGTTTTAGAATAGTTGTGTAAAATACAAACACAATTTCATGAGGTGACAATTTCTCTGACCTTGCAACAAGGGAAAAAAACAACCCCAAACAACCCATAGTCTCTGTTTGAATCTGCAGGCATATGGCATTTCAATAGGTCTTCAATTGCCATCACAGGGGGCTAGATTCAGGGTAGCTGAGACCTGATTATAGACACAGCTTAGGACAGCTGAGGTCCTGAAGTTGGCATTCAGGCATCTAAAATTTGGCAGGATGAATCTGCAAAGGGAAAAAATTCAAGGGAGAGGAGACAAGGACAGCTTGGCAAAGGAAGGTTTGGTTCCAGGCTCATTGAATAAGCATAAATAAATAAACATTTGGTCCAGGCTCGTTGAATAAGCTGAATAAGCAGTCCAGCTGTGCATGCCACAGAAAGTAAGTGGAATGGGTTAAAAATGGAGGAAGTAAACAATGGGGAAGAGGATGAAGAAATGCCAGCCTTTAGAGTCTCTGTCCTCATAATTGTAGCTTTGCCAACATGAACAGTGCAAAAGTAGTTGTGTATGGCTTACAAGATTATGATACAGGTGTTACAATTGTGAAGGTTTTAAAAAATATCTTAGCATTAAATATTACAGAATTTGCAACAACTCTACCATTAAAGATACTGTATTTCCTAAAGATGCCTTTTGGTGAAGCCACCATGACAAACCCTTTGTTTTACATTCAGTGAAGCCAGAGGTGTTATTTCTCACAGATGGGATAATTTCTAACTCAGAATGATATGTATATAATCATATATTTTCTAAATAAAATCTTGTCAAAAACCTGCAATCTCCCCATCTTTCTGTCGTATAATTTATACTTGCATCTTGAAGACAGAAAATTACGCTGCAGATGTATGTCTGAATATTTTTTCCTTTGCTGAGAATTTGGGTATGAAGGTATCTAGATTTGTAGCCACAAATGAAGGGCAAGAACAGAATATCCAAGGCAAGTAAAGTGAAAAAAGCCACCATCCCTTTCATACATCTGAAATAATATATTATAAAATAAAGCTGTAACCAAATGCTACTAATAAAATCTTTCACGTCAGACGATTTTTATTCTTGCTGTTCATTTCTAAAATAATTGTTTCAGCTTCTGTCTTATTTTCACTTGGAGAAAAAATACTGTAATGGTTGTAGTATATCTATATGCAATTTTTTTCCAATTTCTTTCTGCTAAATACCAGGAAGCACTATCACAGATTTCCAGTGCATGTTCCTGTTTCCCTTCCAATTCGGGGCAGCCACAGAATACCTATTTGCCTCCATTCCCGTCCCATAACCACCCAGATGTCCTCAGGTGCAAAGCTGAGAACTTGGGCTTCTTCCAGATCCTCCACTTTTCCTTCTTGTTGTTTATTTGCTTGTTTTATCAACACACATATTGAACAGAGGAAAGCATTCAGTAATTTTTTCAAGCTGCTGTAATTTAAATGTAGTTTGTGTATCGCACCATACTAGAGACAACTGATAATGAAGAATGAGGCAGAAGGCTTCCTTGTTGCTGTTGCACTTCTCTAAGTCAGATAAGTGCAGCAAAATCTGTCAGCTTGATTTTAAAATATGTGTATTCTGGTCATCATTTGTAAAAAAAGCCATGGAATTTCCTGCCCACCTTGCATTCACAGAAGTTCCCTAACCTTGCAAAAACCAAGCTGTGTACAATACTCACCTGTTCTTCTGCAGTGAAAGAGAGCAAACCTCACCTGAGAGGTGATACCAAGGGCACCTAGGCTGCACGGTGTGAATGAGAAAGATGCCTCAGTGGCACAGAAACTGGTGCTTTAAACTCTTTTCTCTGCATTTATGTGGGCACCTTTCTTCTGTTCCTCTATTTCACCATGTTTTATTTTGAGGTTTGGCTGAGTAGAAATCTGCAGATTAAGCATCTGTCTTGTTGCAGAAAATAGCAACCAAGCCTGGGAAGATGTCTACCCTAGAATACAAAACTTGGATCTGATGATTTGGAAAATGCAAATTTTTATGAAGTACCTGGATGTTCATAGTATGCCCTTCTGTGGGAAAGGATAACAAGGATTTTCCTTAAAAACAGAATAAATAGATTTTAACTCCTAACTCAAAAAAGGAATAAGGTTTAAATCTCCTATTTAAAATTTATTTACAGGCACTAGATCATTTCAGCCCAAAAGGATGACCTTTTCAGAAAGCTGTGGAAAAATTTAAAAGGGAAACTGCTTCACACAGCTCCAGTGCTGCAGCTGCTGATGCGGGCATCCAGTAAAGTGTATAGAATGAAACAGCACTGATAATCCTCATAAAAAATTTAGAATGGATGCAGGGTTTGAAACTTTCGTATCCCAAGTGGATTTTATTTGTTTGGTCCACGCTGGAATAACTGGCTAAGGGCTCATTAAATGACTGAGAATAATAAATAAGGAAGTAAGAGAAATTACAGATTTTCATTAGTCTTTAGACAGTTGAAATTTTTTAGCTGTTGTAACTCTTCTCCACTACTTTGATCGTATTTAATTCTATTTCTATCAAAAGAAGCGTATGAAAAAGGAAAATGATTAGAAAACTCAGCTTGCTAAAGATAATTTGCTGCCATCTATGCCTTTTCAAATGGAAGTCAAATGAGTGTTGCAAAGAATTAAGACAAATATTTTCCTTGTAAGAAATCTGGATGAGGTTGAAATGTTTGAAAATCATTAATAGACTTTAAGTAAGGCATCAGACTTTACATGCTTTTTTCCCCAGACCTCCAGAAATTTTACACACCACTTCTCATGTTATTGTCATTAGAAAATGGCTAAAAATAAGATGGTTTTGTGCTTTTTGTGGCAGATCCTTCTTTGCTTTCTCAGGATGCTGTGACAATACAGAGAAGCTGTAAATTTTGTTCAGATACACCTGGAAGTTTCCCCTTTTGAAGGAGGTAGAAGCAAAATCAGAATGAAAACAGGAGCTTGTAGAGGGGCTCTAGGACTAGGAGCTTAGTCCTCTAAGCTGGGGGGAATCTGGGCAGAAGGATTGTGCCTGAGCTTTTCTTAATGAGAAGTTAAAATGCCTTCAGAATTTAAAAGCAAATAAAGAACATTTTAAATATGAACAAGGCTCTATTGACCCCAGCAGCTTCTGTCAAAACATAAGAGGAGTAAAAGTTTTCAATATGGGACGAGAGAGGGAAATCAAGTGGGAAATGGATGCAGGAATGTATCTGGAGTGCTGCAGGGGAAATAGGAAGCTCTGGGGGTGCTCAGCTCCAGAGCAGCATGGAGAAAGCAGGAAGAGAAAGTGCAAAGAGGACTTTACACTTTAATGGCAGGGAGAGGATTCAGAAGACCACTGAGGTCTGAAGAAGCTGGGGAAATAAAGTTTTTCATTAATGGAAGGGATATGGAAGGTGAAATAGAGGCATAATGTAGAACCAGAATGTTTAAATGTGAAGATTAATCCAAAAGGATTAAAATGCATAACACTGGAGTTCAGTCAATACCCAAAGAACAGTGGATCTGATTAGGATCTCTGTTATTCTCCATTTACACATGCAGAACTGCACCGACTTAATGCAGCAAATGTGGTTCAAATCTCTGCTGCTCAGAGAGGAACACTACTAATACCTGTGTAGAAAATTCTTCAGCTTTTTCAGAACTCCAGCATTAGGAAGGCTGAACACCAGCCGATCAGAGGCTTTTCAGGTCCCATTTTCAGACATTTCGCTCTTTGCAGTGATGTAGGACCTTGCTTTAAAAACTGTGAGATAATACACAAATGGTCAAAACAGGAGGG
Organism: Fregata magnificens; assembly: GCA_013389945.1. Taxonomy (NCBI): domain Eukaryota; kingdom Metazoa; phylum Chordata; class Aves; order Suliformes; family Fregatidae; genus Fregata; species Fregata magnificens. Next base: position 33,653 of record WAAD01039970.1, read on the forward strand.
GAAAAAAAAAGCATGAGAGTAAGCAAAAACTGAAGTTTACTCAAAGCACCCAGTTCCAGTTGGTATTCATGGAGTTACACGTGCTATATGTGCACATACATAAAAGACACATTTATCTACACATGCGGCTAGTGATGCTTTGGTTTGAAAAAAATATGTACTTTTCCTCTCTTTTTCAACCTTATCTGTGCATTCTTGGGTCCTGTAGCCTTTGTGCTGACTCTGGACAAAAATCCCCCTTTGATGGAGGATACATGCTGAAAGGTAGAATTCTGAATTATGTTCTCTAAATTATCCCGTGCTCAGAGAGCAAGTATTGATTTTAAAAATGACTGAGCCAGACCTCGCACTGCAGTCCCCCCAAAGCACAACAAACAGCAGTCATGTGTTCAGCTACCAAGAGGCCACTGTGCTGGCATTGTTTCAAAAAATCAGAAAGTCATCAATCAACCAAATAGTAATCGGAATAAGTACATGGTATCTAAAGACACATTTTATCCAGTTACATGCTCCAATTCAGTTAGCTACGAGGAGAATTAGAACAATATTGGACCGATTAACAAGACTACCTTGGGAACTGTGAGCTGTTAAGTTATTTATTTTGCTGCCTTGTATAAAAGAATGAGCAGAATTTCATCTGCATAGTTAAGCATTCAGTAACTTCCCACAATAAATAACCCAGCATCTCTTCGTGCTAGAGTGTTTTTTATGGAGCCTGATTGAGAACACAGGATTTTACTGCAATTGGTTTCTGTAGCTTTCAAATGGTTTGGACAGAATTGTGTTTCAGGAAGATTTTTATTTTTTTCTTCAGGAGCCCTTAGTCATCAGTGCTGCAATGGAACTTCACAAGCAGTAGAATTATTAGGATCGCTGTATTCAAAACATCATTGAGTATTATTTTAATGATATGATTTAAGGATCAATGCAAAAAGCACAGTTTAGAATTTCAGTCTTGCACAATTCAATTGAATCAATAATCTATGGTGTTGCTACGCAGGATGCACTTCACAATAATACAAAATACACCATTTCTAAGGAAATACATGGCTGAAAAATACACCGTTCAAGTGAATACATCCAGCTCTGTATACTTACAGCTGTCTTTTGGGAGATACAATACAGGAACAGACAGACTATATGAAATGCTTTGTAAGTTAAGGTAATAGCTCATACAATTAAGATGGTTGAATTTTTCAGTACTGCTATATAGCACTTTCCATAATGAAATCTCCAGTTTTTAGGTTTAGAGTTCTAGAACTCCCAGGCTCAGATTGCTATTAAACATAGCACATGGTTTTCAGTATAGAGGAAATTAATTTAAAACTATTTTAATTCAATAAATCTAGAGTTTACTAATGACACAAAAAGAAAGTACATGTGTACTTAAGATGCTATAGTATTGTCTTCTAAGACCTAAGCTGATTTTTACATTTAAATTTTACATACATTTTCAGTGGCTGGAGGAGAGGACTTTTTTCTGTATTCTTACTAATGATAAATACAAATGAGTTCATGTTTTCTTTCCTCAGAGCACCCTACCTGTCTATGTTGTGTAATTATATATGAAGCCTGCAAGACGCCATTTACATTAATTTGTAAGGGGTTGCTGTAACTCAGATTTAGTACAAGTTTCTATCACTCAGCCACTCCCTGCTCTTTGTTTCCTTAGCTTTCAAGAGATGGCAAGTTTGAAGGTGTGGAGCTTTATTTACCTTCTCACTGCAGAAAAGGGTGGCTTTTCTAGGTCTGAGCTTACAAAATTGAGCTGGAAGGATCAGAATGAATCTGTATGATACCTGGCCAGTGTAATCAGCTACTTGAGGGTCATCGTATTAATATGCGGTCAAGTCCCATCCCTCTCAAAAGCACTTACTTCTGTCCTTTGTCCTTGGGAAAAAAACACCTTTTGGGCAGCAGTGCGTTATTCAAGCAGGTGAATAAGCTTGACAAAGGCCATGGTGATAGGAAACATTTGAATCTTTGCTTTCCCATGCAATGATCGCTGCAGGGCACTGAAAAATATGCAAAGGGAGCATTGCTGATTTGTTCAATAGGTCTCTGTTTGGGAAACAACATCCAGAGAGGAAACAGCTTCTTCCTCACCATTTTCAGTGTAAAGCATTTTTGAGAATCTGTCTAAGGTGAAGTATAGGTAAATTGTTCAGGTCTCAGCAGCTCTTTGTTGTTATCTTCTTCTCCAGATATTTAAGTACACTGGAAAACCCAGGCCTGTGTGACTCAGAAGCTCAATCCCTTTGTAAGCAGGATCTGTTTTTTTCAGTAACTGTAGTATTTTTCAGAGTTCTAGTTCAACTAAATACGCATCAATAATGAAAACTAAATGAGGTTTCCTTTAATAGTTTTGTAGAGGCATAAAGCATTTTCTCTTTGCTAATTAGTTAATAGGTCTCGTTTCAGGGGCTTTTCCTACTCTGATGTGTCTGTCTGTCTCTTTGCATATGTTTTTCTGTCTTCACTGAGATATTGTCAGAATCCTCTGCCCTGTTGAAAAAAAAAGAAAAATCTACTACACCTGTAGGATACTTAAAGTATGGAAATTAGAGCTCTCTTTGGCAGTTAACTGTTATTAATACTGTTCTTACAACAATGAATGAAAGAATATTTAAGCTCATTTGGGCCACGTCATAATTATCCAGACATTTTACTCTAAGTCTGCTGTTTGATCATATGAATACTGATTAACTGGAGAGACAGCTGTTTTGGTGTGTGTTTTTTGGCAGCGGGAGCTATCACAGGGCAGGACATGTTGCTCAGCTTACAGATATGAGAGCTAGAAATCATTACAGGGAGTGTCAGTTGCAACACTGAGCTCATCTTCTAGAAAAAAAAAAAATCTTTATTTTGCGAAAAAGAAATACAGCATTTTAAAAATTCACCTCTGCTTTCCATGGAAGTAGAGTTCTACAGTATGTTCCACTTTCCTGTTTTCCCCCTTCTGCAGTTTGAAGAATTAGCCATGAGAAAAATTAGTCGCTATATATAGTGATTAACCTGTATGAAAAATAAAGTTAAGAAAGCCTTAGAAAATCCTGAATAATAGTGCAGAAGCTGTTCACTGTATGCTTGTGGGGCTTGTCCCAAAAAATGCAAAGTGAGACCTACTTTTTAAAGGACAACTGGCTGATAGTCACAGTTTTTGTTCTCCTTTCCACTTCACAGCAGACATTTTTTCTCTTCCTACAGTGTTGAGCTGACAAGTTTTTCTCTGAAGAAGTAGATTTGAGTTTTTCATGCACGGATGTTTGTAATTTTGGAGTAAGGAGGGCACGAACAGCAGAAGGAAAAAAAGGAGACAGTGTAATTCTTATCTGTTTTGAAGTCCCGTATGCTACCCAAAAATAGCTCTTTGCGGAAACTAGCTGCTTTTCAAATACCCTTAAATTGCAAACAAAACTTACGTGAAATCCAGGGTTAAACACGGATGCAGTGTTGGGTAAAATAGGTATTTTCCACTAAAGCAGAACTCTTAAAAGTTGATGACATAAATTTAGCCAAACTGATGAGGGCAAAAGCAAGTCCCTGACCAGTTACCGTGACCTGCAACTGCCTTGTCTGCCTAGGCCCATTGGCGAGTATCAAATAGCCATTAAATCCCCCAAACTTCTCTGTTAGCTTGATCCAGGTTTGTCAGGAGAGCAGAAGGAGGTAGGATCTGGCCACACTCCCACACTGAGCTGTCGTTCAAAGTGGATGGCTCTGAATGGATTCATGTGACAGGGAAAAGGCCAAAACATGTTAGTCCCATGTATGCATGGTTTCTGTTAGTTATTTTATTTTTATTATAAAATTTGGACCTGAAGGTTGAAGGAAGGAGGGAAAGGAATGCATAGAAAGAAATCTGTGGTTTTTTCCCATTCTGCCAATATTTTACTGCAGCCTAAAGATAAGGTCATAAAATTACTTGCTCCATTTCTTCACCTGCAAAATGGGAAGCAGAGGAGTTGCCTGTGATACTGCAAAAGTACAAACGTAAAGACCTAACCCTCAAACTGTTCTTCTTGTATGTTGCAAGAGGTTTTTCAGGTCCTAAAAACTATGTGCTGCAAAATACATTTATCAGAAATAAGCCAATTTACCTCATGTTTTGATTTTTTTTCAGAAAAAAAACACATTACATTATCTTAGGTCTGTTAGCCACTTTAATTGTTTGTTTACTTATTGCTGAGAGCCTGTATGAATTAGAAAATGTAAATGAAGCAGTAAGAAACATGTGGCTGGGAGTGAAAGTTTGGTTCATGTTCACATTCCCAGTGGACTAGAATAACATTGAGTGAAATTCACATACTTCAATAAGGTTTCTCATTTGCAATTTATGAGACGGAAGTGCATCAAAGGCATAAAAGCCAGCAAATGGTCAGAAGTTAAAAGTGAGGGGTAGCCAGGCTTCAGAAAACTTAGTTAACTGGTGATGCCATTCTAGGAATAAAATAATGTACCTCAAGAAATCCATAGCTAGACCATCTCCCTTCAGATGACTATCTCTATTCTAATGCATTACCCTGCACTGAAAATTGTTTTCAATGTAGTTTGGTCTCTTCTTTAGCAAGGTGCAGGAGACATGGGCTTGTGGAGTGGCCAAGTATGGACCAAGTGCTGGCTTCCAGGTCAGCTGAGGAGCAACTCCAGGCCAGGCAGCGGCTGTCCTCGGTAATCCTAGATCACTAGACTGACTCCTGGTTTTTCTTCCACTTCCTTGACTTGGAAGCCAAAAACTAGTGGAGTGAGAGGGTGTGCAATAGATATGATATGTCCCTGATTTCCATTCCAAGCTGTCCACTGAGATCTGACATAATTCAAAGCTTTTTCTGTTCTAGTTTTTGCGATAGGAGTAGATGCTATCTTTGTTGCTCTTGCTGTACAGCATGGATTTTTGCTGTTATGACCCTTGGCTCAACCTACTGTCTCTCCTTCTACTATAATTTAAAGCTGTTATTGTGGTTGATGAGTTCAAGTTCATATTGACTTCATATTTCAGTCAGGGATTTTTGGCGGGTGAATATTGACCAATATTTTATAGTGCAAAGAGGAAAACGCTGTTTAAGGAGGTAACAGCACTTACAATGGTCTCTTGCACTTTTTTATGTAGGGTTCCAGAGTTCGGGTCATGTCTGTTTTCCTCTCTCTAGGACATGTCTAATGGCAGTTAGTTAGGTCACAAACTCTCTGAGACAGGACTGTCATTTTGACCTTAGTTTTAATGAAGCTGTCACTGTGGGGTCTGTGCCTCCGAGGTGACACAGCAGTGGAGATCTCTGTCCTACATGGTATCACCATTCCTGGAAGTTTGCAGCTGCAGAAAGGGTCATCGAAGTCTCCTACTGGCATTCACAGTCAATGGTGGGATTGCATCAAGACTCCAGGAGCTGACTGTCTCGACCCATCTTACTTGTTTCTGCGTATTTAGATGAAGACTGCTACAATCTGATTCATTCAAATCAACATTAATTCCCTCTGCACAACAAGATGCCCTAGATTTTTCATGGGTTTCATATATGGTTTTTTAGGGACTCTGCCCTTAAAATTCATGGCAGGCATTTGAGAGGTTATGTCCTTTTCATGACTCACTTCAGGGAGTTTCACAGATGTCTTCAGTTTGTTCAGGCAAGATTTCTACCTCTTACTCTCCAAGCAGAAGAGAATTTCCATTAGCCTTGTATACTAGGCTTAATTGCCAATTACCAGCAGGTAAACAGCCTCATAACACTGCATTGCTCCAAGCTTATTAGACTTTGCAAAGGAGTCCTGTGCAGAGAAATCTCTGCAGAAAGAGGGCTAAAGGGCATTGAAGGACCTCCCCATTTCTTCCAAAGTTTCCAATACCTCCTTGTAGGTTTGACAGCTCCTCACACATTTAGCTGGAATATCACAGTTTATTCCTGTTAAAAAACTTATAATGTTGCCATCCAACAGTAAGGGCAAAAAGCATTTAAAATAATTGTCTTTCACAAAATAAAACAAATGTATTTTGAAAATTGTATCAACACAAACAAATGTGGTTTTCCAGTTGATTTTTGAAAAATAAGAGATTGCATATGCAAAATGAAGTAAAGAAAGGAGCATCTGGTTTGTTCTAGCTTGTTTAATCCCATTTCTCCATATTTTAAGCAGAGCAGGTCACAAGCACAGTCCAGTGGGGGAAGTTCAGTATATTAAATGCACCAGCAGTTTTCTCTTGCAAATTGATTATTTAAATTGAGCTGATCTCAAGTAATGGACAATACTCGTGCTTACAAATATGAGTTTGTGTGGAGATTTGCATTCCAATCCATTGTTCTTTCTCTCTGTGCTACCAGAGACATCCAACTTAATTTCTTTGTGCTTATCTCAGCACTTACATCTTAAAATTAAAACTTACTGGGGGTTCATAAATTACTGTAAGGAATTTTTTTTTTGTAATGCTTCTCTCTCTTTTCTGCTTTTTTTTCCTCTCAAGACCCCAAGCCACACTGACACATACATATGGCTGGATGCAAGATTTTTTTTGCTGATGAAACTAATGCAGAAATTTGGGAACATTAAACAAAAAATTGTCTTGATATTTTGGCTTAGCTACGATATCTGTAGTGCAGGACTGGAAAGTATGGAGTAGTGACAACTCCTCCTCCAGGAACTAGCCCCAAAGTGGGAGAGGCCTTCTTAAGAGGAGATAAAGGAATCATTGGGAGTGGGAATTCATCCAACGATTCTTGGAAGGATACCCAGTCTCTAGTGGTTTTGCTGCTCTGATTTTTTGATAATTCACGAGCCAGATTAACCTGTTCTCATATTTCTTGCAGTATCCACTGCTGTCAACAACATCATCACAAATAGAAAGTGATTCTTTCATTTTAATTAACCACAGACACTCCTGATTGCTCTAGATGGACAGAGCTCTGTACATTCAAACCTGCCTGTCACTCTGTCACTGAGGAGTTTGAATGTGAATCTCCTTTGCTATAAACAGCAGAACAATCCTCTTGTGTGTAGCAGAGTTCCCATTCTTCAGGGCCAGCCTACGAAACGCTCTTTTGCAGACCTAACTAAATTTCACTGGCAGATCTTGTCTCAGTTATGCTTCGTTCTATCGAGGCTGCTTGGCAACTTGGCCGTATCTCATAAGCCTTTGCTTTTGGAGTTAGGCTTGCCAGTGCAGCTTTAAACTAAATGGGGCTGTAAATCAAAATGTCCTCATCTACAATTCTTCCCTGAGCATCTGATTACAATCATGCTGCATGCTATTTGTACAGGGATGTTTAAAACTGCCTATAAAACAACAGCTAATTGCTGATCTGCTTAATTAAAGAGAGCCTTTTGTTGTCACATATACAAAGATAAATGAAATAATCAGCTTTGGACTAATGAGAGATAATTAGATTATGCAGTCCGATAAATAAAGACAAAAATCCTGCAGATTGCCACTGTGATCTGGGCAGCTGAGATCACAACAGGGTTTAGAGGTGCACTTTCCTCTCCTTTCTACTCTAGCTATAGTGGTTTGGATTTTTTCCATCCCAGAGTTAACACGGTGATCAGAGCTTCCAGGCATTAATGACTGTTGTTACGTACTATAATTTAGGATTTCTTGTTTAACAGCAGTGTGGTTTGCATGGATACGGTTTAATTTACTCAGAATTTAAAAAAAAAATTACCAGGTCTGCCTGTTCACTAATGACCTTCCAGCCTGAACAGATGCATGATGCTGACAGTCTTCTTCAGGAAGGGAGGTAAAATCAAATGGCCATGTTTGTTCTTCTTGTTACCCTATTTAGATTGATAAATAAAGGATCAGTTTTGTCCAGAAGGTCTAAAATGCATATGCTTAGTGGATGTTAATACTGAAGTCTAGTAATAACATTACGCTTGCCTTTAGTAGAAATCGCTTATTTAGTGGAATCATAGAGTTTCTCCAAAACTGGTGTCCAGAGCTTTGGGGGAATACCTGACCAGCTTTCTTCATTCTTTTTTTCATTTGCGGTCTCTGAAGGAATAACTTTAGTTCACCAAAAGGTGCTCTTCAGGCATGCACATCATAGAATCATAGAATCATAGAATCATT
>WAAD01039977.1:6574-29660 GCA_013389945.1 Fregata magnificens
TAAACAATCTGCTTTCTTAATACTCCGATCAGAAACAGGCTTGTATCAAAGGAAGAGTTTACAACCTGTTCCAACATAAACATTCTGAAAAGCATACAGACACATAAATATTCATTCCAATGTTAAAGATATTATTACGGAAAACAGGCAGAATACCCAACACTGCACCACCGACATCTATGGGAAATTTGCCATTTACCTAAATGGGAAGGAAGATGCCATGGAACGGGACTTCCCTCCTGCATTAAATTTTCATACCAAGTGATATCTGGATTCTATTTTGAACACTCAAATGTGGCTTCATGTATGGGGGAAAAAGCAGACCAGTTTCAGACATGCCACCTTTCATAGGCTATAGGCAAATTTATGTTACTAACAGGTACTGAAAAAACCATGGACTTGGCAACGTCATCTGAAATTTTCCTTGTTGCCTACATTCGAGAGCCTAGGTAAGTTTTAGCAAGAGAAGACAAGACGAGAAACAGTAAAAGGTGAGGTTAAAACAAAAGTTTACCAGTGAGCAGGGAAGTAGAAAGCAAAGCAAGAGCTGTTTTTTATGTGTCAGCCTGGATGGGCAAAAAATTTAAGTCTTCAATGGAATTATTAAAATATTAGCTGAAACTGGGATGGGAAACATCTCCTTTCTTTTTTTCCTCTCCTCAAACTGAAAGGAGAGGCAGGACTGATGGCAAAATATTTTTTCTATTAAAGGTCCTCTAATTTTATGGGTTTAAATGATGCACCTTAGAGACTGGTGATTAAAATGGTCATCTTTGCAAAATAGGATTAGCTTATCTCACAGGGTGAGATGAAAATTAACGCAAGACAATACCTTCACAGCCTAATCTGTCATAGGGAAGGCCTCTGCTTACCCCATTATACCCTTAATAGAAGAGAAGAACTGGCCAGCTCACTTATCTGGCCACCTTACAAAGTAAGAAAGATTCTTTGAGATAGGCACTGAAACGGGCAGTGGTAGGGCAGCAGTTGTTCATTGAAATGTTCACCAAATTGAGCAATTCTAACAAGATCTCAAGCCTTGCTGGAGGTGGGGTAGCATCAAATCACACTGGTGGGAGTCAGTGGTTTAAAGAAATCGATCTCTTTTAGTCTACCACCTGGCTCCAGCTGATTTATTTCACTCAAGTATCAGGCTATTTCTCATTAGCTGAGCAGAGCCTAATACACAGATCCGTGGTCAACAAAGATAAAAGGTTGATGCCCAAATTAATATATGGGACTCATAATTATAGTTAGAGATTTTAGGCAGATTTTCTGTGCTGCATGTCTATGTTCTGAAAAACACAATGTTCCTTTCAGTTGTAACTATGGATGGAACAGTTTCTAAAGCTATTGTATCAGCTATCTGCTGAATACACAGTGAATAAAATAAAACAATTTATTTTATTATGGTAGGCATCTCATTTAAATGATTTTCAAGAATAATAATTTTAAACTAAGCAGTAAATGCTCCCAAGAAAATTCCTTTTAATGCAGCAATGCAGGAATATTTTGATTAGCTAAACCAAGAGAAAATAAAAATGTAAAAGCCAAGCAGGAAGCTGCAGAAAAGAAAGGGAATTCTAAGGATGAAATTCTTCTGTCAAATGTATTCATGCACAGCCCAAAGTCAATGGGAATTCAGCGTGCATATTCAAGGACAGAATTTGGTCTAAAGGGATAAATTTTCAAAGGATGCTGCTGGTTTTTTTTTTCCCTTGCACCCAGCATTTGCATAGGCTCATTAGTATTTGCAAAATGGGTACCTGTGCCCTTAAACAGGCATTGTAGAGTGTAATTACCTATTCTGCCTGCATAAAATGTAGGATTTTGTTGGTGCAGTCTTTCAATATGGTCCATTTAAGAACACTGAGAAAGAATACTGTATTTATCGATATACTCTAGAAATAGATTTCACATGCTCTGAATCCTCCAATCTATTCTCCAGCTATGCTCAAGAGAAACATTCCCCACGTTCATTTTTGCTTTTTTAAAATAAAAATGCAAAGAGGTATATTTAAAAAATAACGATGTTTTCAGGTCACAGTTTATGCCCTCCAAGAGTCTTCAATATGTGCATTCACCTCTGTATATGCCAAACAGCACTGACTGGCTGTACTAAACTCTGCATTGCTTCACTAATCAAATTCTTTGCAGCCACACCGTATTTGTAACCCTTTAATGACATCCCACAAGTGTTGTTATAGAAACCTCATCTACAAAAATGCCGATCCCAGAAGATCTGTTGCCAGTGCTGACTACAAATACCTGAAAACATAACTAAAGTGGATTATAAAAATAACGTGTGCATTAGGATTTGTTTTATAACTGAAAACCGATATAACGGTCCAAATTATTAAGGAAAGAGAAGAAATACTCTACAAATCAATAACAATATCTACATGTTGAGACACTTAGCAGGCAAGAACAGGAGCAGTAAAACTCAAACTCATATGAGAGGAAGACTGTATTAAATACCTTGCTAGTGCATGAATAGTGTATAAGCATTTTAATGGACAATGCACCAGTAACAGTTTTGCCTCTGGTGAGCAATTACAGCTAGAGCCCAGATATAATTCATATAGACTCTTTTTGTTCCTTTTTCTACTCTCTAGCACTCTCAATATACCTGGATGAAACTAACAGGTGACTATAGGCCTTCTCCTTTTGCTGTACCCTCTAGGTCTCTCAGTGTCACTACAGGCAAATGCATTTCTTCCCTTGGCCACCCCCTTCCCCTCCTCACGTGACCTTTCTCTTTTAGTTGTGACTCAGTAGCAAACACGGTTTGCTTTCTCAACCTTTCTCAAGCCAAGGTTGGATTACAGTTTTTTGTGCTTTGCAGATATATTCAGAGAAATATTAAGTACTACCATTTCTCCTGTTTTTGTCTTAGAAATAGTGACAAAAACGCAACGAATACACAGACACTTTTGAAGCTCAATTCATGTTTTCATATGGAATGCCACTGGCAAGAAACAACATAAATGACACTCCCAGGAGAAGAAAAATAACTAACTTCAAACTTTAAAAATAATTTTCTTCTTCCATCTAACACATTCAGCTTCTACTAATTACATAGTTACAATTTTCTTGCACACTAGAAACCACATTTTTATCCATTTACTACAGATAAAGGCAATGGAAAAGCTGTGGTCATTATGCCTCATTCAGATGTCTTTAACAGCAGTTTTCATCAGATTCAGTGATGCTCACTGCAGATAAGTTAGCCATGGATATAAAAATCAAGCTATGCAATCCTCTTAATGCGCTAAAGAAAAGAACACTTATAGACAGGAAAAGCGCCAAATATATTTATAACTTCCATGTTCCCTGCTAAATGTCATGATTCTTAAGTGCTCTTTCTGGTCCTGCTTCTTACCTTGAAAATTTGAATCTTGCAAAATCCAACTGTACAAATGTATAGTCCTTAAATAGAGCAGAACAGTACAGAATATTTCCGTTGGAAGGGACCTACAACAATCATCTAGTCCAAATAAAACATTCCTTATTGAGAGCTATAAAGAAGCTTTGCAAAATATTTAATGTGGCTTATTAATGTAGTTGTGAGCAAGCCAAGTAACTTTTCCACAGCGAGGGTCAACTGAAGATGGAGGGAATTTGCCACCCTTTTAGTATAACCTGTTTTCCCAGCAAGTCCCCAATGCCACTGATCACTACACAAGGAAATGAGTCATACACACATCTTCCAAAAGCAGAAAATTCACCCTTGAAAAAATTAAGGAGTGGAAGAAGGGCAAGTGATCTGTTGAGGGTACGCTAGCTGTGAGGGTTTGGTGATTGTGAGGGAGGACTGACTGACCTAGGCTGAGCTGAAATGGGGCTCCTGGGCCCATGGGTGCAGGGGGAATCCCCAGGTAACACCAGTCAGGGCCATTAAGACCTATTACCACCCCCAAGGTCCTAACAGACAGTCCCATTCAGCAATTCTGCAAAGTCAAGAGTACCAAGAAATTCAAAAAATAAAGCAACACAAAATAAGGTGAGCCCTCTTTCCCAGGTTTGGCAAGTTCCTCAAAGGCTGCTTATTAAACACCTGTAGCTGTACATGCGGACAGGCACATCCTTTCTGTGTCTGGCTGGTGCAGAAAGGCAAGAAATCACTTGCAACTCTGAAAGGTGTGAGAGGGAGTTCAGGTAAGCGCTAAACACTGTCTGTCCATTCCAATTCATTTCTTCCATGCAGACGATTTACCAATGGAAAATTATTTTTAAAATATTTTGAAGATCACCTGATGATCTTTTCATACCCTTCTACACCGATATCCAGGACAGAAGTAGGGCATAATTTTCTTCACATAAACGTTCATGAAATGGGAATGATTCCGACTCAAGTATATGTGAGACAAAAAGCAAGCTGCCTATAGATGTGTTCAGGTGGAAGAACAAGTCAATAGCCCCGTGGCTCAGAGCTCTTATACTGATACCTTTATTAATAAACTCATTTTTGTTTCTTTCCAGTGAATTCTGAAAATCAATCCTTTTCTCTAATGCCTCATGAACAGCTTAGAGGAGGGCAGCTGCAAGTAATTTGTGCAGCCATAAAGAATTGTAGTCACATAGTAGTACAGCTCCTGTGGATCTCTTCTTACATAAATAATTACATTTGCTCAATGGTGGGGATTTTTCCAACAATACGAACTGTTTATGCAAGCAAGGTGTGAAATGTTCACTTTGGCTTTCTCTCCTGAGTTTTACCCAAAAGGCAGAGAGTGTATGTGGAAAGAGAGTCAGACAGACATAAAAAGAAGCAACAAAACAAAAGCTGCTCTTTGGCCACAAAGGGATCTATCTATCTTTAAATAAAACCAATTGGAGCTCATTAACAGACAGTTTTCTTCTTTCACAGCCTTCAAAAATATAGCGACAAGGTAAAGTGCTCGCATTAGATGCAGCTGGACTAACACTTGTTTTCCACAGCAGTTTTTCTTAGGTTGACATTTGAAGTTATTTGTCAAGTGCCTGAAGTGAAACATCAAACTACAGCCCAAACGAAAGCTGCTGGTCTGAAATCTTCCATGGTTTTGGGCAGCATTAACCTGTATTTAACCACCATCCAGATGTACCCTGAAATGACATAAAGCTTTTTCTACCTACATCCAACAAAATGGGGCCAGATTTCTCAAGTACTTTTTGGTATTAAATAATAAAGAGGAATATGAAACTCTTTTGAAGACCCCCCACCCTGGCTGAGGATTTGGGGGGGACGGGGATGACCAGTGCTACCAGCTGCTTCCCGAGGTGCCAGGCTGCTGCTCTCTCATCCCATCTCCCAAGCAGGCTGGTGTTCCCCTGGCAGCTCACTTCTGCGTAGCCACATTTTAGAGCTCTGCCGATATCCAAGTAGAAAGAAGGGAAAGGGTCAGAAAGTGTTTACTGTGTAGGGGAGCTGTGTACACGGCATTAGAGAGAGCCTCTCATACTAAGAATTCCACCCTGTGATACAATTAAAATACTGCTAGCATAATCATCATTAAAATTCATAAGATGTATCAAAGATTACAGAAGTGCTGTCTGCTGTATAGTTATTAAGTAAATGTAACATTAGGTTCTGTTAAGTTCCTCTAAGCACTTATTGCAAGCATTCTTCAATGTTTCTTAGTATTAAGATTTTTAAAAACAGGAAATAAGTTAAATGCTTTCTTTGAGCTATTTGTCCATGAAGCAACTCTTGATTAATCCACTTAAGGGAGAGGGACAACAAAAAAACAAACCAAGAGAGGAGATAAGAGTCCAGTGGCAGATATTTCTAAATGTCAGTTTGTTAACAGAGCATACTTCAGCTACCGTCACATCCCCACCCTTCCTTTTCCTTGCTCCCACCCTAAATCCTTTCTGTGCATTAATGATTAATAAAGGAATTATGCAAATGTACATTTTTAAGTGACTTTTGAAGGGGCATGACTGGGCATCCTTTTCGCTACCAGGAATACTGCAAAACAGACAAGTAAGAGAAAGCGACCAAGAAGATATTCACAGGTGTACTGCAAACATTGAAGTGTGATGAAGCTGTATCCCTGGGAAGGTTAGATAAGCCATCCAGCAGAGGGCACTGGGAAGATAGGCATGAAGTTAGAACAGTTACTGTATTCGGTTTATCAGAGCATTCAAATTCTTCTCCCCTGTTTTCAGCATTTGCGAAATTTCTATTGGAGGAATTCAAACTGCTTGACAAATGTTATTTGCCTAAAACTTGTACTGCTCCAGAAGCAAGAAGCAAAACCCCCACAGTATCCTTGTTACACAGGTGAGGAAGTCGATGCACAGAAGGGTCGGCTGGATTTACAAATGACTGCATTGTAATACAATTACTCACGTGCACTCAGAGAGCCAGTGTCAGAGGAGGAACCAGAACTACCTTCTTCTGACTCTGCACCTAATGTTATTAAGATGTGCTTCCATATTGGTGCTTTTCCCTTCCATTTTTAAAATTATCTAATTGGTTTTGTCTAAAACCTGTGACAATCAAAAGTTTCAGGTACTTTCTCAGAGATAGCATACCGCTTTTTTACAGTATTAAATCCATGTCACTTATAATTTGAGTTTTATATGTTATAGCGTTGTTGTGACTGCATATAAATATCCTGGCTATTTTAAGGATAAATTTGTTGTTATTTTCTCTAAGACTATCCAACTTTCGGATTACGAAGTACAGACCTGCACAACACCCTTCTGTCAGGTATGCTGCTCAACAGTATGAAAAGTAGCAAGAAGATCCTAATACAGCTCTACCAGCAGAAACCATAGTCATGTTTGTTCAGCCAAACTGCTTTTTAATGACACAGCTGCCTTCTCACCTGGGGGAATAGCAAAAAGAGCCTTTACATTGTTAATCTACAAGCATCTATAGACATAAACAAATAGCCCATGTATCTACAGACCTCTTACCACAAGGTGCTACTGGTTTGCTAATATTTTGACTAGCTGTTAAGTCTTTTTTTAGAAGATTCAAGTTTACTAACTGCTTTCAGACATCAGCAGCAAGAATTCTCACAATTAAGATCTGCTCAACAAAGTCCTTATTGGAAAGAGAACCAAAACACTATTATAAAGTCACTGAAGTTTAAAGGGCCTCCGCACTGGGCATTCAGAAAGTAACAAGAAATTCTGTAAATCTGAAAAGGATATAAATAGAAAATGAGCACACAATCAGAGCACCACCACCCGCTGTACGCCGGAGATAGCAAGGTGGGTGATCTTGTTCTTGACAGTACTGGATCAAACCCAGCTCACAAAGGAGCAAGGGCACTTCTTGGCCAGCCAGATGTTGCAGAGGTAATAACTGCCCGGCTGTTTAGGTGGGCATGCAGGACCATTCAGTGTAGCAATCATACTAAGGGGTGGTTTGTTGGCAATATAAAAGCAGAAGAAACCTGGCTATCATGTTGCACAATGCCCAGAGGGAATTTACTACAGTGATGAAATCAGGTCAGCTCTCAAGGTCTCTGGAAGAGTGCTAGCTTCTGTTTTATTCAGACTCTGTTTGTAACAGGACAGGGAAAGGTGACAGAGCTCCAGATCGAGACCTCAGTGCCCCTGAAAAATGGCAAATGCCAGAAAAACAATTTCAGTTCTTCCCTTACTCTAGAATTTTCTGAGTTTCTCCACAGATTAGAGTCTTTATTGATGTCCCTGTGCAATTTTATCAAGAGAAACAGAAAAGCATATCCTCTTACCTTAATCTTTGAAGTCTTCTGGACTATAAGAATCCATTAGAGACATGTACAAGGCAGTAACATCTGCCTCCTCGATCTACTAAGAGATCCCTGATGATGCTTCCTCCTATTTTGTTAATCTGGATTATTAGGATGTACGGAAGTGAAAGGAAAAGATTTTGTGCAGGGGTTTCCCAATCTTTTCCAGCTACTAGCTGAGTTTTTTATGATTTACAGTCCCAAACATTAACAAAACCTCAGTTTCTATAAGGCTTGACCTCATTCTCAGCTGCCTGGATGCCAGAAATTGGCACCTCGGTCTGCACTACAGAACCACTGCTTTCCTCTGCCTCTGGTAATTTGAGTTTATCCTGGAAGAACCACCACTTCTTCGAGCTGGAAACCCTTTCTCTTTTTGTATCTTACTGCACTTTTAAATCGAAATGTCACAAAACCAGGCTAACTTGGCAGATCTTCCTCCTAAAATGAAAAAGGTAAAATTTCTCCCTGATGACTGATCATGTTATCCTTTCATAGTACAGATACTAGCAGACAATACAGAACAGCCTTGTGTTGGACCAGGAGAAGGGCAACCAGAGTGATCTGAGCACATGGATTTTTCAAAAGCAAAACAAACAAAAAAAATTATCAGGCTGGATATTGTCACATTTCCATGTCAGACAATGAGAAAAAGCTGAACCTATTTTGAAGGACTGAAGGTTTTGGCTTGTCCCCAACCCCCCCATAAGTTTATTGCTCAGAATCCTAGCAACCTGTTCTGTTCACCAGGTCTCATAATTACAGTGTCCTAAATTACTTCTTCAAGCCCCCTTGCAAAAACTGAGCAGGCAGGCAATCTCCGTTACTTGAGCTTGCTCATATATTATTCTTAGTATTACATTGTGACTCAGCACATCCAACCGAAATCAGAGCCATGCTGTTATGGACACTCTACATAAATAATATATTTAAAGCAGTCTCTGCCTCAGAAAGCATACTATTTAATAAGGCTTTGGAGACACATGGAAAGGAAAACAGAAGCAAGGAAAGGAAACATCTTCAAACTCACAGAATAGTCCATCTATATTCTGGCTAAATACCAACAATGCACTTTCTCATTCTTTATGTACATCTTCCTGGTTTAATATGGAAAAGGTACATTAGAAATGAAGATAACTGGAACTGTACTTTTTCTTTCCCCTAAAGACCTTCCACTCATTCTATAGAAGCCAGGGGAACATAGACTGGGGCTGGGACAGAGAGAAAGCTAAGAATTGCTTCAGAAAGCCAAGTTTAAAAGGGGGAAAAAAAAAAAAAAATCTGAGTTTTTTACAATAAGAAATTAATAAATCATTTAACAGACCACAGAAAAAAACCTTCCCCTAAACTACCAAGTTTGACACTAGCTTTTATTGCATCTGCTCAACCAAGTCTCCAAAGTAGGAGAGCTTTGGTTTTCTTGGATGCCAGTTGCAATACAGATCTATTCTTTTCTGGTTTTGTTTATGACAAAATTAGATGTATACTTTTACATATTTTTACATATGTTCAGGGTTTTTTCCTCTCTGTTTTAAATGTTGAAATGCTTTGTTTTTCCCCTCATGTCTAAGCTCTTTACTTTTTTTAGTGGTTCCTGTTATCACCAAATCAGCAAAGAGCTACATACATATATTAAATTGTACCCAGTTATGACAAGGAAACTTAACTCCACATTCTGACGTCTTTCTAAGATCAAAGAGAAAATACATATGTGAAAACAACACACCTTTATTCCACTGAAACAGAATTATTTTTAAATTCAAAGGTAATTTGCCTCACAAATATTACAAGCAGAATTTGGGATTTTTAGTATGAATTACAATGAAAAGACTTATCACTATAGTGTATTGCTGTTCTTCATGAAACTGCATTACTTTTCTATATATTTTAACAATTATTGGTTTTTACTGCTGTTTGAATATTTGAAAGTCCTGCAATATATTTTCAAATTGTCAGGACTCATTTTCATGCAAGGTATAGAGTGGTTTAAATACTTACTTTCACGCTGTTTGGAGCTGATGGGGTTAGGAAATAGAAGTTTAGCATTGCAGAAAAAAGTCACTTGGAACTGTAACTACTGTATCTCCAGGGTAGTAATTTTGCAGAATCCTACTCCAGGGAAGCAATTCTGTTATTCTATGATAGAACCACTAGTAAGTGGTATGAAAAAGAACCTGATTTTTTTTTTTTTTTATTTCACATTTACATTTCTTATATGCCTACAATTTAGTCTCTTTAAATGTCAAGCTTTTTTTAAACGAACACTTTTCATGTTTTGATGTTGCTGTTTTTTTGTATTCTCCTCACAATTAGAAATTACATCAGTGATTATAAAACGTTAGGTACTCTGAAATCTCAGCTATACAGATTTCCTATTTTACTTTTTTCCTCATCCCTTCTTTGAAGGTCATAATAAAAATGAAACAAACGTTCCCTTATAAATTTATTTTCTTTGCATTCAGTAAACATTAAATTCTGAGATCTTCATTCTGGGTGATTTGGGCCCATGTCATCTACCCTTAGGCAAATCTCTACTGTCTTTCTTCCAAGGTGAATAGGACCACTCTTCTGGAGGCCACGTGTTTGTATTGCTCCTCCTGACAACACTTAGTAGCACCTGAAAATATCCCTCTGCACAGTCCACAGACTAAATTTCTCCCTAGGCACAGTGTAAGGTGCCTTACATCAAGAAGAGCCTCAGGAGGTACGATGTATGACTCAGACATCCATCCGAATCACAGTCTGCTCTGCTTTATCCTTTCCTGTCTAAACAAAGTTATTTCCCCCTCTGAGCCCCTCCTTTGCTGTTTGTTATCCCACACAGAAAGCCACTCCAACAGCTAGTGTGAAAGAAAGGAAAAAGAGGAGGTACAAGACCAAAGATCTCCTTGTACATATGCTTTCAGGTTCAGAGAGATCCTGCACATAAATCCAGTTTGTCAAATTCATTTTGCACAGCCCCAGAGCAATGCAAAACAAAAATAACAAAATCACCAGAAAGGTAACACCTCCATTTCTGTGTGCCCCAGCCCCTGCTCTCGGAGAGGACTGGTCAGAGCAGAGTGCTTTTCCACCCTGTTCAGCTGTCCATGCCCTGTCCATGTCCACACATAACAAAGATTTAAGCTTCCCTCCAGATCTTTTAGGCTGTTACCAGTATTTGTTCCTGAAACTGTCATTTCAGGAGCCATGCTGCCTGAAGTGGCTCCTGCCTCCACTTTTTTTAACCACTCCTTTCATACTGCCACTGTTGCTTTTGTATGGGCAGGTGATGAAGTAAACCGGGGAACCAAGCTGGGTTCAGAATGACCCAAGAAAAAAAAAAAAAAAAGAATGGTTGTTTTTAGCCAAGCTCAGGTCCTCAGCCCAGCTCTGCAGCAGCTGCATAGGCATTTGTACAAACCTAGCTGAGTGTGGGGTGGGGGAGAAGAGGAGCAAGCGTTGCTTGATTTAGCAATGCCAATGAAAAACATCACCCTCGACTGATCAGGAACCTGTCCTCATTTTGCTGGCTGCCTCCCGTGAACTCAGTAGCTTTCAGGCCCAATGGATAATCAGTCCCTCAGAAGGTGAGCCAAAGTCGCACACAAAGCCGGTGGTCGTTTCTTCTGAATCCTGGGCCAGTGTTTAATCCATTGTCCCTCATCCTCTTTCTGGCATCCTGCCTCTGAGGACATCTCACATAGAAAAAGGAATTCTTAATACCACTGGCTGGCAATTAAAAGAAGGATGGAAAAGTCAGAGGATAACTCTCTTAATTGACTACTTTTCTTACTACTTGTAATCTAGAGGAAATCTAATTAATTTTACATGAAGAACGACTATTCTGTAGTGAAGTGTAATTCCTGATCTCTGGGGCTTCAGCCTACCAGTTGTCAAATTATCCAATTACACACTTGTTAAAATCCCTTTTGGGGAGAATTTCATGGCTCGTAAATAAATAATTTCAAAAGCTTTAATCCTCGAAGGAAAAAAAAGAAAAAAGGGAAGCCCCCAGCCCCCAAACGGTACCTCAAAAATCACAAACCACATCTAAAAATAATGTCAAGAAGCTGAAAAGAGTGATACCCGCCTGCTTTGCTCAAGCAGCACCACAGTGGTGATGGATCTATTTCAGTAGGGAGAAATTTGCTGCTTCTTTTTCAGCTATGTTTTATTCAAATCACTAATCTGAAGGGAACCAATTAAGGCAGCATCACTTTCGTTACGCCAAATGGGAAAAAATCTTTTCATAACCACATCAATTAAGAGGTAGGAAGCCAACAGAGGCTGTAGCTCAAGCCAAGGATATTGACACACTGGAGCGATGCCAGCACAGGGCTACCAAGCTGGTCGAGGGCTGGAGCACATAATGTACCTGGAGAGGCAGTGGGAGCTGGGCCTGTTCAGCCTTAAGAAGAGAAGGCAAATGGGAGACCTTACTGCTTTCTGCAGCTACCTGATCAGAGGATAGAGAAGATGAAGCCAGACTGCTCTCAGGCTTGTATGGCAATAGGATGAGAGGCACAGGACAAGTTAGAACATGGAAAATACCATTTAGATACATGGAAAAACAAATCACCATGAGGGTGATCAAATACTGAAACAGTTTTCCCAGAAAGACTGTGGGATCTCCATCTTTGGAGGTGTTCAAGACTCAAGTAGACACAGCCCAGAGCAACCGGCTCTCTGAGCAGGCGATTGGACTAGCTAATGTCTGGAGCTCTCTTCAACCCCAGCTGCTCTGTGATTCAAACAACTCTTTAGAAAGATTCTCTGACTAAAAAGAGGAGGGGGGGACACCACACAACACTTCAAATAATATATATTTGAAGGAATGTTCTTAAATCAGTGTAAACTCTGGATCCCAATGTGACCACATTTGCCAAACCTGAGCATAGAAGAAAAGTTTCTGTGGTCTTTTGTATTTCAGCAGAAATAATTTAGTAGTCAGAATTAAAGACTGTTTTGCAGTATTTACTACTACACTGTATGGCAGCATTGTGTTACAAAACCCTGTGAGTGAAACTTGACGTAAAACAAAAGAGGAACAGAAGGCACTGTTCTGTTTTCTATAAACCCAATCTGACTGTATTTCAATAAAAGTAAGCAAACACCATCCCTGTTTTTTTAACAAAACAAACTTTTGAAATTTCTTTAATATTGAGTCTGATTAACATAAAGATATGAAAGTATTGGAAAAATAATAATCCATATGAGGTGGTGCAATATTTTCAGTGATTGCTGATGACTCTGAGCACTCAGTGTGAGACATCTTAAGACATTCTGACTTTAAAATCATTCAAAGCACTTAACTACTGAAAATGAGGCCCCTTTCAGCTGGTTGAGCCTGGACTGCACAAAAACTATCAAATTATCAAATATTTATGAGACCTGCACTCTGAAAATTGATTCACCACCAAATT
This sequence comes from Fregata magnificens, assembly GCA_013389945.1. Classification (NCBI taxonomy): domain Eukaryota; kingdom Metazoa; phylum Chordata; class Aves; order Suliformes; family Fregatidae; genus Fregata; species Fregata magnificens. The sequence goes on from WAAD01039977.1 coordinate 19,695, forward strand.
ATTTCTGTTTTAAACTCATAACATTTTTAAGACCAATGGCTTTACAGTAGTGTGAAAATGGGCCAGGAATTCTAAATCTTGTGTCCACTGAAGCAGGGACAAGTTCGGGGTGAAACTTGCTCTAAATTCAGATCTGCCATGTTTTCCTGGTCATTCTACATTTCATAGCATCATACAGCTTCAGAGCAACACACAAAGACTGTCAGGGCTGAAGGATTGGGCTTGTTTCAACCCAGTTCAACTGTATGCGTCTAATCAAGAAAAACATATGTAACTCGCACTTAAGGAAGAACAGCAGCTGTTATGCAAAGCTATTTTTCTTAGGCTTTAATTCGTAAGAAAAATATCTTTGTGTTTGTTCCTGCTTCTCTAGGGAACCCAATTTTCAATGTTCCACATCAAATTGTGTGCCTGTCAGCAGCTTTGCCAGCAGCCAGTCCAAGCCCTCATTACTCATTCCCCCACTCAGGCAAAAACTGGGTGACTGTTGCTTTCTATTATTACAGGTGATTACGGCATTAGTCAGCCAGCAACTGCAGCTCCAGATACAAAAACAAGATTTGTAACGTCTTGTCTTAAACATCATCATCATCATCAAGATCTTTTTCTACGAGCCTGTAGTAACCTTTGAGAGAAAAAGAATTGGATTAAACTGGAAGACCTGCTTGACGGTTTCATGGCTTGGGAATTTAAGTGGCAAAACATCTGCACTGATGTTGCAAGGAACACAGTTACTGTTTCATTGCATGCTCGACAGGTCGAGGAAACGCCTAATTGTAAAGGGAAAGAGCTATTACTTGTTATTTCAAATGTTGAGAACCCCAGGGTCGTCATTAATTCTGGAAGGAAAAATCCAAAGAATATGGCATTTGCTGGATTCTGGAGATAGGCATCCTTGCCAGGTGCTTGTATTATTTTCTCATTTCATTCTCTGTATACAAAACAAAATGCTATGTGCTAGTGACTCATGCATCTGTCAGTTTGTTGGTAGTTAGACAATAGAAGCCTTCTAGAGCAAGGTCAATGTTTAGCACAATAGTAATAACAACAGTAAGTTGAAGATGAAGCCGAGCCATTTTTAACAGGCAATTCTAATTGGAAAATGAACCCTATACACTAGCCCCCTTGCAACTGAGTATATTCACTTCTTGAACACAGTCAGGTAGGAATACCAGAACTGTCACACCCGACTGGACTACTCAGCTGCCTGGTCCACCGTTTGGGCACAGGTAGGTGCCAATATCACATGCTCTGAAAAAGCATAAATAAGGGACATCTACATATGGGAAAAATGTCTTGCAGCTTCAGATACCTGAGATTCAATTAGTTTCTGAAGCATAACAGATTATTATGTATTTACTGGATGAAACATTTTCTTCTATTAACTGTACAGGCTCATTACAGTTATTAGAATGTGAAACGGAATCTAATCTGACTCATGCATCGCAGAAAGACTGATTAACAAGCTTTTGAATACAAAGCCCTTCCTGTCGAAGTTGCCTGAACCACAGAGAACCAATCCAAAGAGCAATCCAGGCAAAGCTGTGAGATGGACAGTTAGTAAGACAACCTGTTCCTCTGAACTGGTACAACAATATTCCAGAACTAGCCTAGGGACAGATTTTTTTTTTTTTTTTTTTTTATTGCTGTCAATAATGACCCTGGAACAAGATGAAGTGGACTACTACTGAAATTTGCCAACAGTATCAGTTTGGGAGCCATTGTCAATACAGAAGTTTGAACTATTAAATAAGAACCACCAGATAAAAGCAAAGATTCGGGAAAAAGAAATGGAATGAAATGCAGTAACACACAGTGCAAAGTTCAATCACGGGGACTGACAGCATCAGGTAAGAGATCTTCAGCTCGAAACGACAGAGCAAAAGAAAGATCTGGATATAATATTCATTCAAAGGGTCAATGTATAGCATTGTACACGCCTGCCCCCTGGACTAACTAAACAAAAAACCAACAATGACCAGAACCAAAGCCATGCATGTATCATCTGAGATGGAGGAAAACCATTTCCAGGGGATAAACACTTAGACAGCAATGGCAAGGGACATTACCTCATATCCTGTAGTCACTTTGCACAGCTGTTTTCAAGAAAGATGAATTAGAATCTGGACTGGTAGGTGCCAAGAGATGTTACTGGAGAATGGAAAGTCTGTTTTATGAGATGAAATTGAAACCTTGACCTACGTAATTTTAGGAAGCAATAGGATATACTTATGAAAAGAAAATGGTCACTTGCAATATCACAATGATCCAAAGGTTTCTCCCTTTCCCACCAGCAGATTTCATCTGTGATTCACTAATTTTGATTTAAAAGGTTCCTTTTCAGAAGTGGATAACATTTTAATTAAATATTTGAAAACTTGCCAGATATTGTAATTGCAATTTAAAAGCTATGAATTAGGAAAGTAAAAACTTTTAACTACTATCTAGACATCTTTTTCATAAAGCTGACTGTCAGTGGAAGCGTTTAGAAATATTAACTCTTAAAGTTGAGTAGAGCAGATTATTCTGGCTGATGTGATCCTGCACTTCTCGGCTGCTAGGCAGAACCCAGGCCAGTCAGCCAACAGCAGATCCTCCCTGTACTCAATTTGTTCGTCTATATCATACAGACAAGATGGAGATTCACGTTTCAGTTCTCCCACAGAAAAGCATTAATTTCATCCAAAAGCATCCCAATTGTCAGCTTAAGATGGTAGAGAGAAGGCTGTAACAGCCTCCACTATCCTTAGATTGGACATCAGGAAAAATTTCTTTACCGAAAGAGTGGTTAGGCATTGGAACAGGGTGCCCAGAGAGGTGGTGGAGTCGTCAACCCTGGAGATGTTCAAAAAAGGTGTAGACATGGCACTCCAGGGCCTGGTTTAGGAGTCATGGTGGTGTTAGTTGACGGTTGGACTTGATGATCTTAGAGGTCTTTTCCAACCTTAAAGATTCTATGATTCTACCCCAGCATGGGCCCCCACTGTATTCCTGAGCAGCTCCAGATAGAAAACAGCAGCACCCTGCCAACATGAAGAGTGGCAAAGCACCAGAGCAGAAGAGGGGGCCTAAGGAAGAGGCAGGGACAGCCACGCCATCTTTAGAGCTACACGTGGACCATAAGCTCCTACAATGACGGCACTTGCGCAACTAGGTCTGTGCTCCAGGGACCATGATCCACCTGTCACATCTTCTGTAATGGGGAAGAAGAGCCAAGCTGAAACCTTGGTCTAGGAGAAGGCCACCTGGTTGACTTCAGGGGGAACTTCAGCACACTGCCCATCCCCATCCCTCTTCTGGAAGAGGGGACCAATATTTTCTTTAAGTTTTTATCATTAGCCTTCTCTGTTTGTCTTCTGAGTTCTTCAGGGTGAGGCTATGATTAAATATGTGTTTGTGCAGCACTGAGCGCTCTGGTAGCTAAGTCTGAGCTACATATCCAGTCTCTAACAGAACATAAACAGCACTAGCTAAAAATTAAATGTTTCGGATACATATATTTATAAGGGCATTAATACCCTAAGCATTTTTAAAATCCAGCAGTGACTGGTACTGCCATGACACCTGATTCCTGTAATTATTAGAAATAATTTTAATACAGAAATGCTTCCTATATAATAGATAGCCTCTTTGCTGCAGCAATTGATTTTATTTATTTATTTGGTCTATGTATCCAGCTTCTTATGCTGATGGTACGTAGAACAGTTTACTTCCCGTCAACATTTTCGTTAAATCTTTATGAAGAACATCAGGAGCAAGTTGAAACAATAAATTATCTAAAAGGTATAATGTTAAACTGGTGTTCAGGTTTTAGATACAACTTATTTAATATGACTGCTGTAAATATAACTTCTCAGAAGCCAAAATGGCTCTAATGGGTCTGAGGACAAAAGCATGTTCATCTGCAATGGGAGAATGGCTTTACAGTCAATGTTGCTTTGATAACTGTGCTAGGATGTACCAAAACAGACCTTTTAACAAAATATCATCTTAAACGTGAAGTTTGTTACGTGCTATGCATTATAAAATATTTCTGTGCAAGAAATAAAGACAACATTTACTTTTTACAGCTAGTTTATTAACCTGACCTTGTAAAATAAATATTCCACTTATGTTTCATACAATAGCAGCTGTGGTGACACAAACATTGCAGAATTGGTTTTGCTGGTTTAAAAGGTTATTTTGCTCCAATACTACCAGTGACCCTTTCCTGGAGGTTACTAATCTTGTAAGCCACCTGAGATGAAGGATAATGTGATCTTTCTTCCTAATAGCTCACCCAAGTTTCTTTAAACCACCTTCATCTGCAGCTTAAAAATAGGTCAGTTTGATCCGCACCAAAGCAGCTTTGCTCTGCAAGAACAGAGCTGAGCGTTTGTGTGTTTCTGAGAGCAGGGACAGCTCACCAAGTTGGGACTCCTCAGTAGGGTCAAAGGAGTAGGAATAACTCTTAGCCTTCACTACAACCTGTTCATTGCAAAGTAATGAGCTGGACTTCGGTCACTGACTCTGTTTAAGCCTGTCATAAATCAGCAGTCTCTTCTCAGAGTTTTTTTTTCTACATTTTATTTAAATCTCTCTCTGCCCCAACACCTCACTTGACCGTCTTGGAGGCCAATGTTGCACTGCTTAAGGATAATAAATAATGGGCCAAAGCCAGAGAGATAATGGAAGCTCAGTTACTGATAAAAGTCTGTAATTCACTGTTCACCGTCCACCTTTGCCTCCTAAAATATTGCTGGGAGGGATGGAAGGTTGTCTTAGAAGTTCTTGCCTCTGCCAAGCAGACAGCAACCTCACCACTGTACCATTAATCAAGTTTCAAATCCCATCTTTTCTTCCTGTCCATTTCAGCTCTCTAATAATAAGGTTAATTTTTAGGTTGGTGCTGACTAGATTATAAACATACCTAAGAGCTGTCCCAGTGTATTCAGTAAGAAGGAAAGACAGGCACTCCATGGACATACGGGCATAAAACTCACCAAGCCCCAGACCAGAGTTGACTTTGATAAAGACTGAAGGGTGCCTGTCCTGCCAGTCCCTGGTAAGGTGAAACCTGCTAATTCAGCCCTAGCACCAGGCAAGCTGTCCTGCCTGCCAGCAAGTTTGAGATTCTCTGGGCAGCATCAAAGCTGAATTATTAATTCCAAAATATTAATATCATGATTGGTATGAGGTAATCCAGGACTACTCAGCCACCATTACCATGACTCTGCAGTACTCAAGGATTCTTGCACTGGAAGGCAAAACTTTTCTGGTCTTTCCTAGTTGCACAGATCATACAAGGCAGTCTATTATGGCTGGCATTAAGATCAGTTCATCTGTAAGGGCTGGGGAGTCTCGCAAGAAAGCAAACCAGATTCAGAGACTTTTTATACCCAAGGGTGTTCATCATCCAACTATCTGGCTTCTTCATCAGCTTCATATGTCCTACCACCACCTGAAACATCTGGTCCACATCCATATTTTATAACCTAATGCCTTGAACGTCAGGGCAACTACATTTGCGTGAGCCAGGCTGACTCTAATATTGACTTGCTAATTATAACTTAAAACACGTCTGCAGACAACAATTTATCAAAAATTGAAGGTCAGGAACCTGCAACCTTTTCAAGAAATTTCTGAAGGGACATTGAACATCCTGCATACATTTTTTCACATATTCTAGGAGAAAGTAAAGTTAACAATATGTTTTCTAGCCAAAGGACTACTCCAATAAGGAATTTATCAACCCTGGGACCAACATCTCCCCCTATGAGACTTATGAAACAGGTGTTTTGCCCTGATTCCTTATCAGATTATTAAATAAAGGGAGGGCACAGATGGCATAGGTTTAGGGCATGTACACCGGTAAGACAGGTGATTTACAGATTCAAAGCTGGTTCGGTTAAGAACCAGCCTGGGTATTTTATTATTCACGATTTTTACTATTATTATTTACAGAACAGATTTCAACTTATCCATTTACCAGCACGTCATATTTGCCCTCTGCCTTTCTCAGTAGGGATTATCTTGTATGTACACAGATGGCTACAGTGCTCATCTGTCTCTCATCCTCACCTAATCATTAAGGTTCAACAAAAGGTGAACACCATAATTATGAAAGAGCTGACAGAATGTTTAAAAAGCAACAATAATCAATAGCAGCAAATGTACAAGTTGAATGATTAAACCTGTGCAATTCGTCACCTAACAAAATGAGAGTGAAATAAAATAGGGAAGAAACACCAGAAAGAAGTCAAATAGGAATTGGAAGCTGATTCTTTAGGATACCAATAAAAAATAATGTTATATTCTAGCAGATTCACGCATATTATTCTCACTGGCTATCATACTACATTGTGGGTCCTCAACTCAAAAACACCTCAGCAGTTTAGCATGTTCAAGACAGTTAATGAACAAATGGACCATATGCCTTTTTAATAGCATATTTCAAAGGTCTTAAGAGTTGCTAGGGTTTCTGTCTCAAAGGATACCCCATTACAGGTGAATGTTAAGGGAATGACGTTTAAAGAGAATTAATATGTATGTTAGTTGACAACAAAGAACAACATAGAAGGTTTTTGCTTCTTTACTATTTACTTGTGATTTTTTTTTTTTTTTTTTTTTTTTTTTTTTTTTTAAAGGGCCAAAATTTCAATAATTACCATGGAGTAATCCTCTGGCATTCCTTATCCAGAATTCTCCATGCAGAATAAAGCACTCTCTCTTTCTATAATTCCTGTAGCGATCAACATGTTCTTAAGACCCCTCTTCTCCAGTTCCCTGCTACACACTACCTGGAGACACAGACCTTGCAGTGAGAAAGCTGGCGGGGAAATGGGGAGTTTTGAATAGTGCCCATGCAAGAAATGCAGAAATTACAGCGGAAACTGTGCTGGTGAAGAACATTATACCACACAAATATCTGCCTCTTCCACGGGGTTTAGTGGATGTTTTAGTTTCTGTCAACAAGGCAAGACATTGCTACGTGGCTATAAGAGCCACTGCAAAGCAATCATGGTAAAAGGCCAATAATTTTTTATAACCCTGGATAAACATCTTTGCCTGTATTTCATTCAGGCTTAAGGGAAAGGATGATGCATTGCAAATAACCAAACAGGTGCTCACAGGTTCTTACGATGTTCTCAGATTAAATGTCTTCTCCCATGCTATTCCCATTCTGCTAGCAAGGGCTGACTGGGGTCCCATGCACAGCTTACCAAGACTGGTTCTGTTACACTTCAAAATTAGAAAAAATGTTATTAAAGTGTCAAAAGTATCAGCCTTTATGGTACCCACACATCCATAAAATACACCCTACAGCTTTTCTCATCAATATCCTTGAGTGCTCTACTGTGACTTGTGTTGCCATTCCGTTATTGGCGTGGGGCCCTGCAGGGGTCTCAAAAGCTGCAATGCTAATAAGCCATAGGAAAAAAAAATGCACTGGAGAAAGGTAAGGTGAGTGCAGCAAGTATCCTAATAACTTCAGCAGAAGGTAGGCATTTCCAGTATGTCCTGACACTGATATATACGTTTAAGTCTTTCCATTGCAGCATTTTGTAACTCAAAAAAAAGGAAGCTCTAGATTGGCCAATCTTCTGCTTTGCAATTTATAAATCCATAATAGCTAGCAGAAAAGACTACAGAAAACAAAGATGGTGCAGGGGTGGTATGTGCTAGTCTATTAAAAAAACAAAGCTCTGCCTAATGTTAAACCAGTAAAATTGTTCTTTTGAAAAATTAACCTGTAATTGAAATATTCAACAGCATTTCTGTTTGGTGCTTCTAAACATGAAATTACATGTTCTGCTAAGAAGCCCAGCAAAACTAACCCAAATGAACCCGTCTCCAGAAAAAGAGAAATAATATAATGCTTTGTTTTCATTGTGGTTCTTCCTAAATGGAGGACTAGAATTTTTTTTTTTTTTTTTTTTAATCTTAAATTTGTAAATTACCAACTGGCTTTGCTAAGATCACAGGGAAATCTGAAGTACAAAACTAATCTAAGTTACACATCTTGAAAGCTCTGCACCTGAATCACTATTTCCTAAGCACAGAGTGAAGTACTACAAAGATTTGGAGATTTGTGATACCCCAGAGTTTCTTCTCTGACACTCCAGTTAATGCAAAGAAGGTTAAAACTAGTCCCAGCCTGTCAGTAATTAAGGGACCACTGCCATTTATCTTTGCTTTCTCTCTTATCCATTATCCCAACACCTGTTGCCTTGTAAAAGGCCACCTACTGATAACTTTATAGACTTCATGTGACCTTTGAGCACAGGATTTTGTGCTTCTGGAAAATGGGCTTTTTTTTCAACTTTTAATGGAAATTAAGAGAGTGAGTTGATTTGTAGCAATTGCCAGGAGAATCTGTCTTTGTTCTTATGAACTATTTTTTGCCACTATATCACTTGATACTAAAGTGATCATGGGCATGTATGAGAAGAACTAGTGTTTTCTGCAACCATTGGAACCGCTAGAAAAGAAATCTATTCTCTTTTCTTTAAGGGATGGAGTGAATAAAAACCCCCACATCTCGGATTATGTAAATCAGATCACCTCTACAGCCTAAACCCTCAATACTCCAGAACTTGTGTGACTGCACATCAGGGTCCCATCTGCAGACCTGAAAGCCTCTTCTCTTACCAACAAACCAGCAGAGATCACCCACTGTTCAATAGCAGGAACTAGCCCATGAAAACAGTCATGCAAAACAAAGGGATTAGGTATACAACTCTGATTTGTTAAGTGGTGACAATCCCAGATGGAGAGAGCTGTTTCAACTGTGATATACACCTTGGTAATGAAAGCATGAGCCATTACAAAAGAGAAGAAATATTTTTTGTGAAATACAGAATCACATCTGAGTAGTTCTAAACTTGGTAAATAANTGATGCTGAAGCAACCCATTAGAATGCATTTATATAGAACAGACAGTTGGCTACGTACTGTATTTTGTGTTCCCCAGGTAATTAAAAATTACTCAGAAGTCACGCCATGACTGTTCTTTCTCTTCTCACTCTTAAAAGAATATGGAGTCAGAATTCAAAAACTGAAAAAACTGTGATCCAGGAAGTCCTTAAACACTAGATCAAATGTAAGAGTACCTGTGATTCAAGTAAGACATATACCACATTGAACGAGTGTCTGAGTATACCACTTGATGCAACAAGAGCAAGTTCTGAATACTGGAAATGCCATGAACTCAGCTTCTGCCTCCAAGCTGTCAGTGTATTGGTCAAAGAGAGCATGACTGCACCTTCCATGGGAAGCTATGGTTTCCCCTCGTGTGGTTTCACCGCTGAAGGAAGCAAACTTCAGAAGTTAGTATCTGTTTCTCAAGGTGCTGAAACTTTCTGTCCCCCTACGCCTTTCAGCAGATCATTTGCATGTCAGAGGCTAGAGTTGTAAAGCAACATTAAAAACTTGCAGAATGCCAGACAATTTCTTACCATAGCCAAAGGGAGAACTCCTACCAGGTCCTTCTGGCTTACATAGATCTTGGAGATTCCTAGATCAGATGCTGTATCTCCAGGATATTCTACCTGCCATGTGATGAGCTGAGTCCCCGGTAGGTCAGTTAGGTCTTCAATTTCAAAATCAATCTGCATGATTTCAGAGGAAGGACCATCCGCACTGCAAGAAAGAAAGAAAAAGAAAGGTTCCATTTACATGACTGATAAACCAGCAATATGATCGCTCTTATATTAATAAAACATTGGATCACGGCTCTTCCAAAGAGAGGATTTGGTAGGATGATAGATTTAATAATGAATTAATCATTTGCACTTGTCTTAAGATTTCAGGGTATTTCCTATACATTCAAGTGGCTTAGTAGCACTCTGTGACATGGATCACTAAGCACCGCTCCATTTTACAAGTGGAGAAAAAAAAACAAATCAAGGTAAAGCTAAGGCTAAACCTACAGCCTAAAAATCCTGACTCTGAGGCTCTCCCTTTAACAAGTACATTGTATTTCCT
>WAAD01039991.1:1510-19225 GCA_013389945.1 Fregata magnificens
TTGTTGTGGAAATTCCTGAAGGTGTGGGTGGTTTGTAACTTCTGTGTGTTTAAGTGCTTTATTTATTTTCTTAAATTTTCAGCATACTGTTTGGGTACACTTTTTCTTGGTGTCGTTACTCGAGAAAGCTTGGAATATTACTTCTGGGATCTTGTTGCTGTGATGTTCTCTCTCCTCCCTCTCCTGTAACTTCAGCATTGTACAATTCAGAGCAGTGGCAATTGTTTTATTTCTCATAAGGGAAGTGCTCTTTTCTGCAGTGGTCAGGTGGATGCTTGCCAGAATTGTGTTTTGAGCAACTGTTTATCTATGTTGAACTTGGACCTCCATAAAAATTAAACTTCTAATAACTCATACAGCGGTTTGTACCTCACCTTTTCAAAATCTCTCCTGCAGCTCCACGAAGTACATGCGTGCTGCTGGTATTTCAGAAAAGTTTTCCCAGAGTGTCTAAACATCTTGTGAAGTGTAATGTGTACATTTAAATCTCATCTCATACTTACTATTTAGGAGATGGGTCTGCACTGATTCCTACTGTCTGTAGGGCTTGTGCAGCTTGAGTGGACTTCGGGGAAGACTGGTGGTGGTGTTGGAGCAAGTAACTGTTAAGCTGTAAAATTCAGTTCAGAGATTCATTAAGGTTGGAAAAGACCTCTAATATCAAGTCCAACCGTCAACCCAACACCACCATGCCTCCTAAACCACGTCCCGAAGTGCCATGTATAGACGTTTTTTTGAACACCTCCAGGGATGGTGACTCCACCACCTCTCTGGGCAGCCTGTTCCAATGTTTGACCACTCTTTCACTAAAGAAATTTTTCCTAATATCCAATCTAATATCTAATCTCCTCTCAGAGAGGAGAAAGGGAATTTGTATATAACATTGCTACACTAGAAACTTTTCCCATAAAACTTTGGGTGCTTTCAGGAAGTCAAATATGATGACAAGAGAGATAACCAGAAACTCTTGATTCTAATCTCCAGCTAACACTGGAAATTATCTCCTGGAAAGCTGTATATGCATAGGTATTGCTCAAAAAAGTTTTAACTGAAGATGGGGTTCAGCAGTAGGAGGCAAGTCCTCTTCTAACCTGGTATTTAGTCATCAGTTGAGGTAAAAAAGACGGTATAGGTAGGCAGTTTCACAGTACAGTTACTCCTGTGGATCAGGAAATTCCCCCTCCCTATCCCTCCACCCCTCCANTCAGGAAATTCCCCCTCCCTACCCCTCCCCCCCTCCATTTTTTTTTTTTTTTTCTGCCTGGTCCTCCTGACTATTTGCTTCCTGTCTGTTCCCACGGCACTCTGAATCGCCCTGCAAGGAATTGATTTTAAAGCAACTGTGCTAAGTAAAACTCAGCTTTCCATTAAGAATGGATGCTCTACATTTTTCGTTAATTTTGTTTCAGTGTTTTGTGCCTAAGGACTTTTGAACGTGTTCTGTAGGGTGCCCTGAGGTTGGTTGGTCAGTCAGTCTGTTTTTAGAGCAACTTAGTCATGACATGCCGGAAGAGAAATGCTGAATTTTTCTTTTTTAAATAGTACTGCAGAAGAAAAACTCAAGAACTGTTCATGAGATATTACTTTGCAGATAGCAACAATCTCCCAGGCACAGTGTAATTTATGTAATACATAATGCTTTGCATTGGAAGTTATAATTTATTTATGGGGGATTTTGTTTAATAAGGATATTTCTGAGTGATTTCACTCTCTCATTATAATTTGCATTTACTTTGTGTTTTGTTTGTGCAGAAACATTTTGTACAAATCACTGTAACTTATCTTTTTGCTCTGCCAGATCCAAATGGCAAAAGTTCTTGAAGTGTCCCAAGGTAGCTATTTATGATATACCTGGAATAGAGGAATTGGAGAGCGGGCATTGAGTTTCTCAGAGTTCTTCAGTGAAAGTGTGGCAAGGGTTGGAATTTGCCTTCCGTGGCCCACTGCCATAGCCAGCCTTTGTGCATACTTCCTGGATGTGGGGAAGGAATAGCTGTTCCTCTACTGTTGCACATTTAATATTTGTAAAATGACAGTGGTTTAGGCTTCTCATTCTTGATTCGATACAGAAGGACTTTAGAAACTTTCCTCCTATTTTTTCTTTTGCAGTCTGGTGTGGAAGGTCATGAATTAATCTCTGCTCTGAGGTGATAGGCTTTACTGAAATGAATTTGTTTTCTTGCTAGTCCGTGGAGAGTGGAATTTGGGGTTTTAGTCCAGTCTTGGCTTCATTACCAGATGGACAGAGAAAAGAGTAACTTTTAATGAATGTTTTGATTGTTTAAAGTGATCTTTCTTGGGGAAAAAAAAAAAAAGTATTAATGAAGTATTCTACTTCAGCCTGATCACATGACATCTGAAGTAATGGATAGTCATTCACACCTGTGTAAAATCAAAGGCAGTCAGAACAGTAGTGGGTTTTAAAAATTTTTTTTTTGTATGGAACAGTAACATCTGAATGAAGTGCAAGCTAGTGCAAAACCAGATCCTACATCAGTATTTGTTTTGGAGAGCTTCAATAGCTCATTTGTGGTTTTCCTGCTTGTGAATAATGCAGTTATCCCATCTCCTGCTGAATCTTTATTACTCTTTGTATTTTCTGCTGGTGAATGTGTCTGTGTCTCTGAGCTATATTAAGGAAGGGTATAGAGCCAGTGACTCGCTGATTTCTTGAGCTAAATCCCAACTTGCACTGAAGAACTTAATGTTTTCCTAGAGGTTCTTGGGTCCTGTCCTCCCTTCTCAATCCCATGTAACAGAGGAAGCTTTCTTGTATATAGGATTAATATAATAAGTCCCTTCCATTTTGTGAGCTCAGTACTGTAATATGTGACCTGCGGATTAAATGGAGTAATTTCTTTACTCATCCCTTTGAATGCTTTTTCCCTTTTGCTTCTTGTGCCTTTAACTGGTAGCTGAGACTGTATTGCTGTGTTCAACAATCTCCTAGGCTTTGTTAGCACAGTCAAAATAATCTTTGTTTTAAGGTACTTTTCTGCACCAAGCACGATAGTACTTTTCCTGTGGGTTGATTTAATTCCTCAAAAATGTTAGTGCAGACAGTTGCACTGGAAAAGAGGAGGCATGTTTCCCTCTTGTGATTTCATTAACTGCATACTGTGCATCATTTTGGGGCTCATTAGCTGAGTAGTTAGGATTCAAAACTTAAATACTTGAAGTAATCCATTAATATTTTTCTTTTTGATGTTGTTCACAGTGTTAAGAGAAAGACAAACACAAGAGAAGTCAGTGTGATAATTTTTCTTCCCTCTTTCTTTCAAGCCTGGTAGCTCAGGAAGAAAACCTTACCATGAAAAGAGAATTTGATTCATCACCATTTCAGTGGTATTGCAGAGCACTGGCCTCCTGGTTGTGTTCAGGGCACTGCCCTCTGCTTAGCTTCTGCACAAGTGCAGAACACGTAGATGGTGGTTCAGAACCATCTTTCCATGTTTGCTAAGAGTTACGAGTCATTCTTAAATGTTAGCATTTTGAGGTGACCTAAATGTGCCTCTGTTCCCCCAATATACCTTGCTTTTGAATGGTTTCAAATCAACGACAGGACATGTAGGACCAAGTCTTGCTTGTCTAATTCTCAGAATTACTCCAAGTGTAGGAGTGAGGTGTTTCATGCATGGAGTATGGCTTGAACAGTATACAAGGATTGTCCTTGAGCTGTTTGGCCTGGGATGCTGTTTCCCCTGAATTTGAGGATTTTGTGTTACATGTGAAAGTGTGCCCACCGCCTGGCAAATGTCTTCATCTCAAGAAGTCCCTAATAAGACCAGGAGCCAGTCCTCCCTGTCGCTTGGAAATGCAAGGCCTAATGAATGAATATGTTACTGCTTTTTTGCTTGATATCTACTGATATTTTGAAAGCACTTGTGGAATTAGAATCCGTTCACTTTCACTAGATGTTGAGCATTTTTGCCCAGCCTCTTGGTTGCTGTTTCAGTGATAAAGGTTTACAGCTCAGTTCTACAGTTTAACATCTGCACAGCTGAGGGCAGTGAACTGATTGTAGGGTGAGATGTATCTATGATAAGCAGCAAGGCTAAGCTTAAGAAGTTGAAGATGTATTGTGTAACTGTACCTTGTTGAGTGGTCAGGAGATTTTTATTTATCTCTTTCCCAGAAATACACCACCAGATGCTAATGGTGTAAGAATGGAGTACAGAATGGCAACGCTGGTGTTATCAAGAAATTTGCCTGGTTCTTTGTGCATCTACAAAGTAATTTGGCTATGTAAAAGCTTGAGCTAATTCCGGTTTTGCATTAAAGGTCAGGGAATTCCTTCTAGTCTGAAAGAAAGGTAATGTGAGTATCACTTTCAGCTTTAGCCAGAATAGTCCATGTTGTACTTTATTCTCAAATGGGAAGGTAAGATGCATTCCAAATTGCAATGGGGAGTCTTTCTGGGGATTGCTTTGCAGGTTAATGGTGTTCCTTTCTATGCTTTTCTGTATTTGAGGACACTTGAGCGTAGAATATGAAGCATCAGAAGCAGAAAGAAGGAGCTGCAGGCAGCCAGTCTCTGCAGAGCCCCTGAACACATGTTGTTTTAAGCACGCTGCAGAGAAGAGAGGGAGGAATGTTCGACGCACCTTCCAGGGGCTCTGCCAGGTGTCAGGCCTGGAAGTGTCCACTTCAGAGGACTGGTAGAAAATGGGTTTAGGACCAACTTGAAGGTGATTTTTTTGTGTAGCTGTATCCTGAATGTTATATAAGTGGATTTTGCATGAAAGCTTTGACATTATTTAAGTGATTATTAAATGACTTAATTTTCAGAAATTTTTACTGTATTCTTTTTTTTGTTGCTGGTATGTATCTATGATAGAAATACTGAAATAATTAAAATTGTATAAACGCAAACTGAACAGAATTAACAATCTATCTGTGTGTGTCCCATCTTAGTCTGTAGCTGTATGATTGTGGTGTTTTCCCTGCCTCCCCAGCACCTGTTTTGCATATCCCATAGGACAGTAGGGCTCTGGAAATTCATTCAGATTTTGTTGGGGGGTAAACTGTCAAAGTTAGCAGTTATGTAGTGAATGAAGTTGTGGTTTGCAGAGAAGAAAAATGTTTTTTATGGGGGAATTGAATGATGCTATTGAGAATTTGATTCTCTTGCTGACTGCTGGGGGGGTCAGCAGGAGGCTGGTGGTTTTTTTTTTTTTTTTTTTTTAATGTGATGCTGGATATTAACCACATATTTTGTATGTAGCCACTAATTGTGCATTTATCACCACATGGATCAGTTAGTTGACTTCCTATGGTTTGATGAGAAGAGATACTGAGAACTCTCAGCTGTCACTGAAATCAGTTGGAGCTCTGCTTTAAACTGTAAAGCTCTATATAATGCTATATGCTCTAAAAAGTTCGTATATGGAATTCTAAAATCATTGGTTAATATTGCGTGACTACTTTTTCCCTTAATTTATTAAGTCCCAATTCCTTTTGTCATAAAGGTGATAGTATCACTGGCTCCTGAAAGGGTATTTTGAAAGGTAATGTGTGTAGGATCCTGCCGTAAAGAGTGCATTTAAAAATTTTTGTGAGAATTAACAAATGTTGCTGCTGAATAAATAAGATGTACAGTTTTCAGGAACCACCTGAATATATCTGAGCATTGAAAAGGTCGTAGACTGTCATCATTGTTATGTCCATGCCCATGCCCTCTAGTTTGTGTGTTTTGTTTTTTTTTTTTTTTTATAGGATATGCACTTTATAAATTGTACATTATAAGGCATGCATGGAAATCATAATATATTTATTCTACCTACTTTATTGTTGCAGCTGTTGTTGATCAGAACAGCCAGTTTCTCTGAACATAGCTCATATAATTTTTGGAAACAACTTCTGTTTTAGAAGAGATGAGTAGGGTTTTTCTGAATTAAAATGAGGTGTGATGGAGTTACTGATAGATGAGGAAAGAGAAAAATCTGTATAAAAGAGTTGGTGACAAGTTTCGTTTGGCTTAGTCTCAATGTCACTATATTTTGTAGATAGCTAAGGAGAGGGTGTACCGTGCCTAAAATAAGACAATCTGTGTGTTAGAGAAGTAAGCGCATTTTAGAGCACGTGTTTAAAATTCCTGTAGATTCAGTGAGAGTATATAACTGTGTTTAAAGGCTTCCAGAGAGAGATCCTGTCTGCCTGAATTACAGGCTTTCTGTCCTGTACTTCTCTCAACCTTTAGGAGAGCATAGTTCAGCCTTTGCATAGTGTACCTGTCAGTTTGCCTTATCAACACTTTGCGGTTGATGCTGTTGCATCTTTGAACACCTACAGGTAACTCTAAAGCCATAGTCCAAAATATTTTTTTTTTTTCCTTGTTCATTTGAGGGATGGGTGGTCCTAGGGAAGCTACAGCTGCAAGATGTTTCAGTGCTGGAAGTAATGTGCCTCAGCCAGTAGGGAAGGAAGCCAGTCACTTTCAACTCCAGTCACTTGTGGCTCAAAGACAGCATCCAGGCCCAAAGATAAAGGACATTCTGTATCCCTTCTGCTTCACCATTTTTGGGAAAAGAGCACTATGTTTTCCTTCTCTAGTGGTAGACTTTGTAGTAGGAACATACTTTTCTAAACCTTAAATTAAGAAGAAGCATAACACTGATTGTCTTTCCAAAATTCAAAGTATTGCTTTTTGTACTTTCCTCTTTTAAAATCTCACTGCTCCAGAACAAAAACAAAGCAAGCTGCTTCTCAGCTGATCACAAGAATATTTAAAGCTGCACTGCTGCCATTGTGCTGCGTATCTGGTATAGGAAAAACCTTCCTTTTGACAGAGATGTGGGCATCTTGAGCCCCTCTTCTCTGCCTTGATAGGTACGCTTCTAGCCCTGGTGCTCTCGCTCAGATTCATAGAGTGCAGAACAGAGGAAGAAAGCCTTCAACAGAAGCAACAGAGAGAAAACCTTCAATAATGACCAAATCTTTAATCCTTACATCCATACAGCTACTTCCATGCTGTTTGGAGAAAGGAAACGAACAGTATACAGGTTATGCTTTAAACTGCTTCCATGTTACTATTTCATCAGCAGTCTCTCATTTAAAGTTTTCCTTGCCCCTGGCGATTCATTACTGTCATCTTTTTCAGACCCTAAGCTTGGAAGCTTATGCACCGTGCACTTTGCGCTAGAGTTGAGATCTCTTTGGGTAACACCTTTCTTTTAGGCATGCTTAAAAAGATAGTGCATTAATACCAGTATTGGATACTCAGTCCACAGAGTTCCTGGCAGCCTGTCTGTATTGAGTGTAGAGGTAGTGCTGTACCTGGAGAGATACAGGTGGTAATGGTGCAGTTATATAGGAGGCAAAAAGGTTGCTGAACCTTGCTAATTTGTGCAGAATGATGCAAATCCCTTAGCAGATCTAGCTAAGGAAATTCAAGACAGATTTTATTGGTGAATTAATATGATTTTTCTGATCGTATTTTCTGACTACTTCCATAGAAGTAGGCCGGAACCTGGAAGAGCAATATTTCTGTTTAGTCTGACAGTAGATTTGCAGGGTATGGGGAAATTGTCTACAGGACCTTCTTAATGGTCTCCTCTGAAAGACTGAATTTTCATGACATAAGTTTACCATATCAAGTTTACCTACAAGAGAAAAGAATTGGCACAGCCTTGTATTTTATTTTCTGCAGTGTTTTATGGCAGTATCCGTTCTTATGTTTGATTCTAATCAAATTCCTGATACTCACTTGCTCTGTTCTTTAGTTGTAAATGTGGGCAACAGTTGATACGTGCTTCTTGGGAGCCTTGAGACTTCCTTAGCTGTAGTACTTGATGCATTTTGGAGAATTGATGTGAAATATAATGTTTAGTATTGAAAGTCATAAAGTAATAATTTAATCTAGATCTCTGTCATACCCTTCTCTTTTGATAGTCTCAGGGCTATAAAGGGTCCTTAGAACTAATTGAAGTGAATCTGCCAGAGTTTCCAGTGAGCGATGCTCAGAGAGAACTGGGAGAGGCCAGGTCATGACCTGTGTACCCTGTATTCGCGGGGGAACTAAATTCTATGCGTATGGAAGGGCTAAATTGCACTTCAGAGCCGTCTGGAGCCGTTTCATTTATTTTTAGCTGCACAATGCTTGCCTTTTAATCAGAGGTTTATATGAAGTATTGTGCAGTGTTGCTGCCTGCTTGGTTCTGTGAGAAGGATCTAACCTACAAACACACCCAGGCTTAGCACCTCGAGTGAAGGTATTTCAACTATCTATATTTTGGTTGTGGGTTTTGGTTTTTTTTCTGGCTATGAGCCCATTTCGGGTGAAAATGTGAGATGTGGCACAGTTACAGAATCCAAAAGAAATTTTAAATGGTTCAAATGTCTTGGCATTTCTTTTAGAAGGCGGTCTGTATCACCTGTTGATGTATTCGGATCTAGTCAATGTTTTTAACTATTGTCAACTTCTTAACTGATTTTTGTTTGTGGGGAAACAGTAAAGCTTGTACTGAAAATAATCCTTTAAGTTGAACATTTCTATTCTTAAGAACAAAAGCAAAATCCTCATGATCGTATTTTGCTGTTACCAAAGAGCGACCTGAGGTATTCACCTGCATTTTGCTCCTGAAGTAAGCACCAAAGAAGAAATGCTGCAGCTTGGGCTATCTTCACTGTTGATCTCATGCTGTTGTAACAAAGTGATACAGTAATCATGTCAGTGTTGGTGTTTTATAAGCAAAATGTTGTTCTAAGGACCACCTATGAAATTTGATTAATTCAAACTCTAAAGAAATGAAGTTTTTGTAAAATAATGGAAAACGTCCATTGGCATATGATACAGAAGAGAAGGTGTGTGGTTTTTTTCATGCAATTTGTTCTGGCTGCCATGTCTACATGCAAAAGACAGTTACTTTAATAGACTTGTACAAAACTTCTGAGTTTAGGCAAACACTGTGTCATTTGCCCGATTCATAGTATTTACAAAAAGTCACTCTGTGTGCTCAGATGTGACTGCGGTATCATGCAAAGCTTGTTAATTTTAATAATGTTTTTAAATTGTTTTTGAGATAAATTTCTGTTTTCTAGCTGCTCTAACAAAAGACAAATGGCTTTTCTGTTCCGTGTAGCCAGTTTCTAATGAAACAGTTGTACATACTGATTTTCTAATACTTCTTTTTAGAAATCTTTTGGGCATTTACAGATAGATAGATAGTTGTGTGAGAACAAAGCACGGTCCAGTATAAAAATAAGTGTTAAAATGTGAAAAATAAGTGTGAGTTTATTTAGTAACTGCTGCTGATCTGCTTTCAGGTAAAATAGGAATTATAGACTTTATATACACACACATTTAAAAAAAAAAAACAGAAATAAAACAAAATATATTTTTATACACAGAACGTCTGCAATATATTAAGATAATTAGAGCCATGTGAATGACTAGGTATTTTGGTGTGTGACTTTTTTTTTTTTTTTTTTTTTTTTTTTTTTTTTTTGGCAAGACAGACTATCAGCTGGGTGTTCTTGTGTGTTTTCTTGTTTTAGTGTTTCTGGAGGCTTAAAATAAAAAAATTTGTAAAGAATTTTTGTGAATTAAAATCTGGATCATTTACAAATATATTTTAGTTTTAGAAATTAAATTGTGGATAAAAGCTGAAGGAGGTTGTTGTAAAAATTAAACATATACATTATTTTTAATTCAGAAAAGCCGTTCTGTAGCGGTGAAACGTAACTCCAAATGCTCCATGTTTCTCTGAGCAGTTTCCTTTTCAGGAAGGCATGTCCACGCTTAATCTTGTTTCTGAAGATATTCTTGCCTTTTGAATGGGACGCTGGAGACATAGAGCTTTCCATAAATGGATCGCAGCTAAGTGGAATTTGATTCTGGGGGTCCAGATAGGAAGTAATGAAATGTTTGAGGTTTGGTTTACTTGGGTTCATTTTGAGTACCTTAATGGATGTCTTTGGTTTTGGAAGCCTGGCCCACAGCATCGACAGATAATATTGAATGAGTGGCTGTTACCGAAGAGTGAAAATGGTGTTTTGGTGTTATTGTTATATTTGAAGAGCCTAATGTAAAGGAAACTGAAGTGCTTTCCCACTGACCTTATTTGCTAAATCAAAGCTAAGACTAGTGTGCGGCCAATAAAGATGTCAGATGGCTGGGCTTTCTTTCAGATTTAAGAGTGTTTGTGTATTGTGAGAGGTGTGTATTTTACATCGCAGTATGGGAAAGCCATTTTAGCAGCTTTCTTACATTTACTGTATATATTAGAAAGGGCCCACCGTGGTCTCCTCTCCGGTGGCTGCAGGGCAATCCCTGCCTCGATGACTACAGCACCGCCTCCCCTCCTCCTTCTCCTATGGTTTTCTGCAGGGCCGTTTCTCTCACTTTTTTCCTCACACCTCTCTGTCTTTGTGGCATTTGGCCCTTCCTTCCGCCCGTTTCCCCCGGGGTGCCACCGCGGGGGCCGAGGGGCTGGGCTGTGCCCTGCGGCGGGGCTGACTGGATGGAACCGGCCCTGACCGGCGCGGGGCAGCCCCGGCCTCTCCTCACAGAGACCGCCCCGCAGCCCCCCCCAGCCCCGCTCCCAACGCCTCCCCACGGGCACCCAGTGCTCCTTAATAGGTGAAAATGGTAAGTAGCCGCCGAGAATCAGAGTTAAAGTTGGTTTTGCTACATTGGTTTAATGATCCCTTAATAAATCTGTAATTAGGCAAGTAGAAGAGTATAGGTCAAGACGACTAGCACTGAAATTAGATGATGTTAAATTATCCGCATTGCTGCACAGCTGTGTTTTCTATCCTGTGGTGCAACAAAGCTGTAAATTGTAATTGGACGTAGAATTGTAACAAAAATGTATCTTATTAATTCAAACAAATGAAAGATTTTTACACACACACACCCCCCACACCCCCTCCCCTCGCTTTCCAATTCTAGTTGAAAATTACTTGCCTATTGTGGAATCAGCTTCGAACCTTCAGGTTTTAGGTCATTATATTTTAAGATTAAAGTTTATCAGTGTTGCTTTCAACCTTGCAAAGCTAGAGAGTTTGAAAGTTAACTTTTAGGACTATGAAAGGGCTTTGCTTGCCCACACTGAATGGAAATCTGTACAGTACAAAGGTTTTATGTTGGGTCCGGGCTGTTGCGTGCTTCCGTCCGTTCTGCCATCTTTTCTCAGAGGAGGTAGATAGCCATCCTTCGGGTGCAATTTAACCAGCGGTGGTAATCACCAGACGCTATCTATCGTCCACCTACGTGCTCAAACATAGAGCAGTCGGGACCTGCCTCCGTTTCTGCCGCCACGGAGCAGTCCCGGGAATGAGGGTTCCCCAGCTACCGACACTTGAATTGGCTTGTTGAATCCAGTTACACTCTCAAATGCACCTCTCTGATTCCTGCTGATGGTGGAGTCGGTGTTTGTAGAGCTAGTTTGCTGCGCGTTGGTCACGTGTCAAACAATATAACTGATAGTCTTGAGAGACTGTCTTTTTGTCTAGCCCAAGCAGCACCTGATTATTGTGAATCTGGGCAGTCATTAAATACAGAGCCATTTTCATTCTCTGGTATGTCCCTTTTGCGTTATGTGGTATCCTGCTGGTAAACAGCAACAACTGATGAAATGTTAAACAACTACACTAATTTTAAGATCACTTCCATGTTTCTCAGACTTTTTTCCTGACTCTGTTACTGGATAAGAAAAGCTATTTACATCTGGGTTTTAATGGTACAGAAGTAACTTTTAAAATTTAGCACTGTATGTGTGGATTTTTCATTAGCTTTCTATTTTTCAGACCTATAAGGGAGCTTTTCATTTGACCAATTTGAGACCAAAGAATATCTCTGATAGGTGTTAAGTAACTACTAGACCATTTCCTGTTTTTCTGTGAAGTGTGTGTGTTGTATTTAAATCCCTTTAGGGACAATTTTTGGCATGTGAGCTCTGTTACTGGTTTGCCCACAAATTAGGCAAAATTAGCTTGCAGTGGCTGTGGTAGAAGTCAGTCTTTTTTGATTGGGAGCAAAGTACATAGAATATAAAACAAGAACAACCACAAAACTCTCTGCTCAGTAAATGACTTTTAAAATGTATCTATTTTAAATGAGGAAATCCTGAAAATAGATGCGAAAAGCTTGTAGTCTTGTATGCTGGTTAGTGAACAATCTTCACTTTACTACAGATGCAAAATTTATATGCTCAGAAAGCTGGAATTACCTTTCCACCATTGGTCTTAGTAGATAAATAAGTACTCTGAAATTGTGAATTATAAAAAAGAATTTGCTGTATTTACTGGAATCATTGTTTTGAAATACAAATTAGCACTTGCTCTGACAACTACTGTGTTCATGAAAACCCTGCTGAGGAATAGCCTGCAGAACAATTTCTTCTAGTACAGTTGTTCTTAAGTAATCCCTGTCAACACTAAGCATTGAAAATGTGCTAGCTATGCCATGGTCTGAAACAGCTGTCAAATGTAGTTTCTGGCACAAAGCCATCTTTAGATATTGTTGTATCCTGTTAATATAGAAAATGAAGAGATCGTTTTCTTCCGGATTGGTTAGATTTGTGGTCAGCGAGAAGAGGAAGAAAAGGTCCTAAGTTATAAATGAAAAGACATTTGTTCAAGAAAGGTGTAAATGAGGCTTAATCAGTAGCTGCGTTTTTTCACATCATGAAGTTCTTTCCCGAGTGTAAGGATGTACTTAACTGCATGCTTTCCTGAATCTGGGTCAAAGCTCATACTGCTGTTTTACTTTGGGCTAAGATAAGCTGTGCAATTGTAATTATCCAGAAAGTATATTAAAAATAAGTAATTTCCAGATGCTTTGGCTTTTTGATGATCCAAAAAGACAATGCAAACAACAATAAATTTGAGGTTTGAGATAAATAGGAAAACAACTATAGTAGAGAATTCAGGAGGAAGACCTTGGGGGGGGAGGGCAGAAAGGGAAGGTGTTCCAAGGTACTGACATGTCTTTCTCTACATCCAGATTTCACTTTGGATAGGACCATATGTATTCCAGTTGGCAGAATTCAATTTACAAAACTGATTTTTCATCGTAGCTAGATGACATCCTGCTGAATCCGGAGCTGATAAGAGAACTTAATAGTTTGGATAAGTATATGGGTTTCTCTTCGGGACTTGAGTTTGGCAGGGTACTTACAATATATTCCAGTAGAGGGCATGAAGTCTTGCATGCATTCTTTACTTAAACTATACAAAAGAATCTTTACCAGTAGGTAGTTTATATTAATTCTTGTTTCCTCTTGGTCACTGTTGTGATTTTGCTCATCCCTGACAAAGCCTTTCATTTTCCTTGAATTGTAGAAGTTAGAAATGGCAAAACCAGCGCATTCCCTTGCCAATGAGGGATTTTCAGCAGTTTCTTTCTGCCTTTTGTTCTGTGAAGTTCCTTGTTGTATCCATCAAGGTTTTGGCCAAAGGAAAACTGGATAAGGGCTTCTTTTGGAGCCTGTTAAAGAATTTTAGTGGATCAGAGCACTGTAACATCATACCAGATCAATGTCATCTAGTCTTGGTTTAGGCAAAATATCTTGTGTTAGAAGTTTCATGTTCTTTCAAAAGAACAGTTGTTAAGGATGATGCTACAGGTTATGTTTAAGTATTGTTATTACATAGTTAAGGTAAATAAATCCCTGTCCAGAAATCATGGTTACATGTTATCTTCACTTAGCCGTTTTTCTGTAGTCGGTATATGTCATTTGAAAACCACATGTATCTGTACTAATAGGTTTTCTCTGTGTGATAACTAAAACAGCTAAAAGTAAATGAATCTAAAGATAGTCTCCATACTACGAAAAAAAGTCAATACATAGACACCACATAGGTCATGTTGAAAGTGAGTGGGGATTTTTAAATACAGTTTGAAGTGTTGTCTTGTACAAAATCCACCTGGTACAGGTTTTAACAATCTATTCTAGGTAATGAGCTGTGAAATTGAATGGGACTGTATAGGCTGATTATACTCCGTGGTTTGCAGATGCATAACTCTTTTTAACTCTTCAATTCCTGGATGCAAAATAGCTTGACATTTGTATAACTTGTTTGCTGTTTATTTCAAGGTACTTGTCTCTGAAAGACAGTAAGTACTGTGTGTCCAAAGTAGGAGTATTGTTACAGCAGTTATGGTGCTGATGTTTATTTGGGTGACTAGTAGTGTGTGTTTCATGGAGAACATGGAAGGAGTCAATACAAGGACATTTCTACTAGATGCTTGGTCATTGATTTTTGTTAAAATCAGGTTTAAGTAATGCAACAGTTGTTGTAGCTCAGTGTGTAAATGCCACTTTTATGCGGTTTTTAAGATACTTGTACCTACTTGCAGTGTCTTCAACTTCTGGTCTTTTCAGATACCTATTTGCAGCACTATACAGGTTGTATACTAATATACATGCTTACTGGAGAGCATTTCCATACCCTTTGTTTCCTCCTCTTCTCCCTCCTACCTCATGTATTTGCATTATACCTTATGTAGTAATTGAGAACAGGGCAAAGATACCTGCAATGTATCTGTCGTGGTTTTTCTTTAGTCTGAAATCTTGGATTTCATGATTATTCCGTGAACCCACAAAGTGCATATTTTTATGGCTAATTTATGCATGCTGCTGATTTGATACTAGCTAGTAGTATTTTACTATTTGTATAGATCAAATCAGGTCTTCAGGTTACAAGTGTACAGATTATGTAATTTCTATTTATTGTAAGTATATTCATCAAATCACCTAAACTGAAAGATGCCTGATGTTATGCCTCATGGCTTACAGAAGTTACTTTTGGTGGAAATAAATCACAACTGCTGTGTTAATGCATAGTCATTGCTCATCTGCAGTTGTTCGTCTAATCTCTTTGGTTTTCTGCCTTCACTAAATCTAAGCGTTCTTGGTAGAAACTAGTAGATTATTTGTGGTCTAGGATATCACTGAGACTTGCTGTACTTTTTTCATGTAATACTGGTTGACAGATGACTAAGTTCCTCTTGGTTTCCTCCCACTTTGTCATGGGAAGTCACATTTAATTGATTACGCGACTGAAGAGTAATGATACAACCACAGGAAATCCTGTGGCTGAAACCAGTTTTGTTTTCTACTTTTGGTAATAATTTTGTATTTGCAGAATACTATCTTTGATTTAGGAGTGTGTTGTGCTTTGACTTCAAAAAGGTGGTGCTTTTTGCAATGTACTCACAGAATGGCTAACAGTTTTCGAGATGGGGAATCTTTTTCACCAAAAATCTAAAAGTAAATAGAAGTATTGCTGATGAGAATTTGTGGATGAAAACCTGGCAATGTGAGTCACTTCAAACAAAATGAAAGCCAATAGTGTCAAATGCAAACACGCCCAAAGGAAAAAAGAAATGTAGTGTGTGCATGCTACATTTGGAGGTTTTGAAAGGTAGGAGGTGCATGGAGGCATGTAGGAGTTCCTGCTCCTTCCTTGAGCTGGAGCAGTGAGCTGATTCAGCTACACAAGCCCTAATGCTTGTAGGGAGAAGTGATATGGCAGGGAGAGTGAGACCATCCTTTCTGAGAACACAGCACATTTAAATTGATTTAAACAAGTCTGCACTCTCATTCTTGAACAAGAACAGTTTATATCTTGTCTTGAAGTCCTTGCTTTCCGGATATAGCAATATGCAAGTTTCTAATTATTTTAATTTTTGGTTGGGACCTGCTCTTCTGTGACTTTTGAGGCACAGTAATAGCATTGTTGGGTATCAGTCTCTTTATAAGAAATTTCTGAAGGAATGGGAAGATGAGCTTTTGGATAGAGCTACAGATTTTTTTTTTCCTTTCCATTTTAAAGTAATTTAAAGGAATTTATTACCATGCTACGTCAAACTAGGGAAAGAGACAATTAATCAGAATGCATTTGCTTTCTTCCTTGCATATGCTGTTACCATTAGGCCTTTCTTCATTTATAAATTAGGGAAATAAATGTATCCCTAAAATAAAAGGGCAAAGGAAGGATAAAATGTTTTAAGAACATATCTCCTGGCCTTGTAGAGAGTGTGTGTGGTGTTACCCTGCCTTGACAGCTCTTAGGAAAGGGGATTACTGTGGTAACCAGAACGCTAAAGAAGGCAAGCTGCTAGTGTTTCCGAACTGAGGCATGCCTTACTGGCGAGAAGGGAAGATGGCTTGAAAACCAACCAGGGTGGGGAAGAAGGGGGAGGAAGTGCTGAGACGCACGCCCCCGAAGTACTGGTACCCTTGAAGTCTGTAGTCCTTAACTCCTGCACTCTGGGCAACAACCATCTAATATTGTTTGTGGCTGTGTACTTACTGGATGTGTACAGCCTTGGAGCTGTACGGTGCTAGGGTTGCTGAACCTGGCTAGGAACCCATGCTTCTGTGTCGCTGTCATATGTCATGAACTAGTGCAGGAGTAGGTATTGATCCCTAGCTGTTGAGCAAGATGTGGATAGCTGTAGCAGTGTTCCTCAGTTTGGGTTGTTAGAATATACCTCCGAAGTCCCCTAAGGACATGTGCCCTCTGGGAAGTTATATGGCAACTTGAAAAAAGAGGGGAAGGAGGCAGTAATGGTAGAGAGAAATTGGGCTAGCAATACTAAGCACAGTAGTTTGGGGAATGTTGATTTAATAGTAGGAATTTCAGTTTCTTTTTATTTAAATTCTGTTCCTGTAATTCTTTCTCTATTAGGGACTAGTCTAGAGAGTGTTCGGTAGATAAAACAGAAATATTATCGGTAGAACTGTTGACCTCAGAAATTTATGTGGTGGAAGTGTACCAGCACTAATGACAAACCATCTGTTTATTCAAACTGATACTGAGAATATTAGCGTGCGCTTCCTCTGTTGAGCTAAGCATATGTATCTTAAATGCATTTCCCTTTGGATCTTAAAATGAAACTTGAAGCTCAGAAATAATAGAAATTAACTAAACAGATTAATAATATCTGAAGATTGTCTGGAATACCTTGTGGAAAGTGGTCTTTTGGAATGAGTAGCAGTAGGATTTTTAAAAAGTACTTGAAAGGTGATTGAAAATGACTTTGCAGAATCTGGTCTGAATTCAGTTCATTTCCTTCCCCACTTGAAGTATCCAGAACTTTCTGTGATGTAATAGTTTTTTGTTGTCATCAGTAATAAATTAGGTGAAGAAGCGTGCTGTTTGCGAACGGATTTATGATGACTGATTATCTGGTTCAGAAGTCTGGGCCAGAGGTGGGAGTGTGGGTGGCTCTGCTAGCCTGCTTGGGTCATCAGAGAGTGCCCATGAAATTTATCTAGAAGAGTAGTCTAGATTTGGGTCTTGGGAAGATTTCTTCTTTGAACTTGCTTCAGAGCAAAGAGTAGGGATGTTTTTGTAACATCTCACTTGAGCTATGTTTTTATGCTATAGTCTGTGCAAAATCTAAAGATTGGGAGGGGGAAGTGCAGAAATTGATGTTTGATTGTATGCAGTCCTAGGTGACAAAATAGCTAAATGAATTCCTGTCATCCAGCATAGCTTAAAGCTTTGCAGAGTTAGCTCCTCTTTGTGTAAGTTACTTCAGAGGAGTTTTAAGACTATCCTAATTTAATCATAAAATATACTGTGTGGTCATATGAGGACTTTAACATAACCCAGCAAAAAAACCCCACCTTGACCATAGTGACTTTTAAAGGAGATCACTGAGCATGAGCTGTGTGAGACTTGGAAATGGATTAAACTTAGCCGGTTTATGTCAGCTGGAGATCTGGCCCAGTATTTAAACTAAAGCAATTTATTGTTTTG
>WAAD01039994.1:10014-69999 GCA_013389945.1 Fregata magnificens
CCCTGGCCTGCTTTCTGCCCGGCCCGGGCCTCGGAGCCGGCGGGGGGGGGCTCGCAAGGCAGGCCCCTGCCGGGCTTCCTCTCTGTCCGACTCTGGGTCAGCCCCTTCAGGCCTCCACAGAGCTCAGGATGAGGAAGTCTTTCCTGTCACGATGCCTGCAGCCGCCAGTGCCGAGGCGTTGGGCAGCCCCGCCGGCTCTCTCTAACTCGGGGAGCAGCTCCGAGGACTCCGTCGTGGATGTGGGGATACTTGGCACTTCTCATGCTGCCCCACCTCTTCACGTGTTACTGCAGGAGAGTGGTGGCTTTACCTTAAGAAGAGGTTACCTTGGCAGCCATCAGTTATGGACAAAAGGCAAGAAAATGAGTCCTAGCAGACTGCGTGTAACCTGTGTGTCACCCCTTCTGCTGAAACTGCGCCTGTGAAAGCTCACAGTTTATTAAAAAAATCTGTCAGAACTGGAATGACAAGTTGTGCTCTTTATAGCCCTCCTGTAACACAGTTGTCAGAAAAACCTCCTAACCGATGTGGTTTATGTTTCATTGTGGCTGGACCTGCTCAAAGTACTTTTTTGGTGATTTCTGAAACTTTTTTTTACGATGAGCGCTCTAAAGACATGTTAGTTTACATACTTCTGTCAACAGATGCTTGCCTTGAATGGACAGAGAAGTGCTTTAAAATGTAGGTGGTGAAAACTTCTTGTGGACTGGGACAGCAGACAAATACATGTATGTTGACAAAATAACAAAGTGCAGATGTTCTAGAAAAAACAGGCCGGTTATTTATATGCCTAAATATAGATGTTGATATAGAAACTTACCTCTGTGAGCGCGAACTTGAATTTTTTCCATCAGGCTGTATAAGCCAGCAAAATCCTGTCACCTTAAATAATTTCAAAACCCAGTTTTTATCTCTTGATTAGGAGAAAATGAGTATGAGCAAAACAAAAGCAATTAGGACAAGGCGGGGCAATGATTAGGCGTCAGATGATGCTAGGTGTCCAGACAGTCAGGTAAAAGAACACTCTTTTGAAATACCTACCAATGATAATAAAGTTTCACTTGATACCCTGAAGGAAGAGGAATAAACTCCAGAAAAGAAAATTGATTTTGTATCTCCATTTGTAGGCAGCATGTATGGAAATGTAGTTGCAACTCATCTGCTGAAAGCATGTACAGCTATTATTTCTTATTTTTCAAGCTCTGCTAGTGGTGAAAAATCTAAATAAAATCTTAAAATATTTTTCTTTCATTTTTTGTAAAACTAGGAAAAATAATTATTCAGCTTTTAGAAGGATCTTCCTGATCCCAACTACTTTATTACTGCCAAACCTAATAGATCTGCAGCCCCTCTTGAGCTTTTAGGAATTGTCCCAGTTTCATTTCACACAACCGAACTGCCCTGAAGGTTATTTTAAGCCATCGCAACATCAGGTTCAGACATAATAATATTATCAGAGAACATTCTGCATTGACAACAAAACGGGGATATGAAATTATCTTTCACTGCGGCATAAAGATACAATTAATTTGTCTTCCAAAACTCCAGAAGATACTCAACTTTCAGATACACGGAGCAAAACATAATTCCATAACAACTGTTTTTACTAGGCATGTCAGCATGTTCCAGAAAAGATTCAGCAGCATATCATAATAACAAAATAGTTTAATAAGTGGGGATGCTATTGAACAGAACAAGCTGCAAAAAATACCTCACTTCTTTGCTTGTTGACGCTGTGCCAGTGTCTTTCTTTACCACATCACATCTGAACCCACATTGACCTGTATAACTCATGCCGTTGCATTATTGAGGATCGCTGTAAATACATTAAGCTTGTTTTTTCTGCTCCATTTCACTACTTCTCAGTTTTCTTGAGGGGCTGATGGATAGCTGGGTGATACAATGAGGAAAGCCCACTGGTGCTGCCCCTGACATCAGAAGTACGACACCTCGCAGGACGCCTCTCAGTTCCTGTCACAGTTGCATCGCAGCTCACACACCACAGCATGCCTTCCCTCCTTCTCCATCAGCCCATGTGGTGGGAATGTAGCTGGGTGACAGAGTCACCCCCCAGCTGTACGTGGGTTGTCAAATGGGGGGATGGTCACCTCGTTGTGCTGCATAACCCTGTAAAGTTTGCCCCCCCCCCCCCATGCGCCACCTTGCTTCGTAGCTTGAGCAGGGAAACGAGTACGTGAGTTTCTCCCTCAGTGGGTAAAACTTGACAGGTCCCGTGGTTTACGTTGGCGTAATCCCAGTACGGCAAATAGAATTAAAAGATCAGAGAATGAGGCCTGTTGTCTTCTGTGATTCAGAAATAGTTAATGTGGACTGAATGCATTTTCTGTGATCAAGGGGAGATGTTCAGTAATTTTTGGCATCATAGCATACACAGACATGGGCTGGAGATACCTAACTGGCGACTTAAGTAGCAGGAGGAGGTGAACATTGCTGATGCTTGTGGCAAATTCTCATTAATAATGTTCAACTTTCTAAACTTCCTTTCAGTTATTTTGAAATTTCCTCTTATGTCCACCAACATGGCTTTGCTTCTAACTTTCCCCTACCTGGTTTCAGTGTTATTTACTCTAAATACCCTGCGTGTCAACTTTCTTCTCCTTATCCGCATGCCGTCTCAAGGTGTCCTTTAATTTGCGCTGCTCTTCTGCTGAGTTTAAAAGATTTGAAGGACAGACATTTCCAAAGAAGGTGGCAAAAATTGTATGTTCGTAAGTGTCATTCCCTACACTGCGCTGTCTACATATGAGTTCTTACGCTGCTGCTACGAATTTGAGACCTTTGCATCCCCAGCTACAGAGCACTGTCTCAGCATCTCTGATGTTACCTACTCTTTCCTAGTAACCTTACGTTGGTTCAGCCAGCACTTCAGCTACTCACTGCGCTTTAAAGTTAGTGCACTACATGCGCTTTTAAGTTATTTACTATGCCATTGTAAGTGCTGCTTTCAAAAAGCACGGCCCCAGCTACGTTGCCCTCCTAGGTCTGTCATCAGTTACCTGCTAGACAGCACACGGTGGTATTTTACAGCATTATCCTATCACTATAGCTTGTTTCTAATGTACTCTATCACCTTTGCCGACTCTAACTCAGGGCTGACTGCAGCTGTTATGTAGATGGGAGGAGGAACCCGGGAGGAGCCATGTGGCTAGTTTTCCAGCATATAATTAGGAACATATTCTCCTTGGGCGGCGATAGCTGAAGCACCACTGCCTCTTCAGTGGCCTTCTTTGGTTTCGGCCTTGAAACAGAAATTAGTGATCCAAATCAGGACTGTATTTTCTTAGGATAGTTTGTTTATAAAATATTCACAGGTCCTGTTTCTTTAGTCAGAAATGGCAAGAAACTGTACTGAGGTAATCTCAAGATATACAAAGACTGCAGAAAAATTATCACTGTTTTGTCCCAAAAGTTTAGATTCAGAGACAGATGCAGAAAACCAAACAGATCTCACTCCATAGCACTTTATGACCCTTTTTCGTTTCTCAGTATTTGCACTAAAGCTGTGTAAATATTAGGTTTTGTTATGTCCTTTTAAGATTTAAAAAAAACCCCAACAAAACAATACTTTTCTACACTGAGGTAAAACCAAGGCTTTCTCAACTTCCCTGAGAAATTGGAGAAGGAGAACAGTCCCAAAATAGCCAGTGATTTGGGCTCAGAGGCACGTACCTAGGATGTGAAAAACTGTTCTCTGAACTGCAGCACCCAAGGCGGGTCTCTTGTCATCACTATTTGGAACTGCAACACTTTGTATAAATAATTAAATGTCCACTGGGGTAGGGACTTGAGTCTGGACCTGTGTCGGGTGAATGCCCCAATCATTCAGCGGTAGGGCTGGTCCATCTGTCTTGATGTAACTATTATAGTTTGTAGAAATAGTTAAATATTAATCCAACCAAAGAGGCAGGCTGTTATTAAAGTAACACCGTAAATTTTCTACATAGGTTTTACACTTATTCTTTCCACTTCAAAGAGCTAAGAGGTAAGGCAGATTCAGCCTCCCCAGATTCTTGTCATAGATTCGCTCATCATTACCTGGGCAACTTTGGTGAGCTTTCAGTTTTAATTTCCACATTTATAAAGCGGGAATAATAACATCTGTGAACTTTTCCAGGGAGTGAAGAGACATAACTGAAATGTTTGAAACACATGATGAGGTCTTTGGTTGATACACAAATGTGTTTGCTATAATCATCAAAGCTTTAGTAATAGTGTTTTTTGCAGAACAAGATTTTTTTTTTTTTTAGATTAATACTGACCCTTGATTCCTGTGAAGGTAGTTATGCTCTCATTGCCTTTT
This sequence comes from Fregata magnificens, assembly GCA_013389945.1. Classification (NCBI taxonomy): domain Eukaryota; kingdom Metazoa; phylum Chordata; class Aves; order Suliformes; family Fregatidae; genus Fregata; species Fregata magnificens. Next base: position 14,336 of record WAAD01039994.1, read on the forward strand.
GTGCATACTTAAAAGGCAGGGCAGGTCTAGATGTTCCCTTATTTTCTCTGGAATTAAAACAAGAAAACAGATTGTTGATGTCAAGAACCAGTGTTGAAACAGTTAAAAAAATAGAATAGAAATTTCAGTCCAGTACGAGTGACTCGAAAGTCTTATTTTGAAAAGAGCAGCTACCCCTGCCCTATCCTGATAGCTCCAAGGTGGGTAAGAGAGCCTGGGCAAGATAAGCGCTGCCTTGAAGGCACAAGAGAGAGCCTCCCGGGAGCCGCATGCAAAACAAGGACAAGGTGAGGCATACCCAGTGGTACCTATCACAGACTACTTCATCTCTCGGTGTAAGAACTATTTAAAAGTGTGAGGAGCTTTTTTTTATTATATTTATTAGCATATGACACAATCTCAGTTCCCCCGGCAGCCTGTCCTACTGCCCACAAACTATCAGAAAGACACAACACCTGCTGTGGCATTATTCCCCAAGCGAGGAAGGGGGAAGGACTTCTGAAGCAAAACAAGGCAAATAATTTGGGCCTGCAGGATCTGCAGTTTGGGGAATGCCTATCAAGCTTACTATTCCTCTGCTTTGGAGAGAAAAATGTTCTTCTGTTTCCTAGGAAGGAACAGCTGTGAGAACTGAAAGTGTCTGCATCCATTTTCCTAAGTAAACATGGGAATATTTAGTTTCAGCAAAACCAGATGGTTTATGCCCTGTGAATATGCTGGCATTTGACACTAGCAGCCAGAATTTCACAAAATGTGTGCAGAGCATTAGAAAGAACTCCTTTAAACTCAGGGACCCAACATAAGAAATGAAAGCTATGAAGGTAGTAATAATAGACTTGCAAAAAAACCCAACCTTTATGCAGGGATCTCCAAGTGCCCTCTAAATATTATTAATCAGACTATATAACAGTCCATGAAGTAATTAGATTCTGATACACATTTCTCACAGAGGGTTACACTAAAGATGAGAAGGTAAATGAGTTCCTCCGGGTTATGCAGTGAGTCACAGTCTAGTCTCCTGCATGCTCTGACCATCCACATGTCTCTTTTCTTGCTAATGCCTCTCTAGCGTGCTGTGTCCTCGGCCATATTCCCAGGACACGATTTTTAAATGTGAAACCATTACTGTTAATAGCACAGGGACAGGATTGCGGTGTATGCAGCATGCATTGCCATAGCTGGGACATCTGAGTGCTCTATGGGGAATTTATGATATGCTAAAGAGATTTGTGAAGAGCGCTCAACCCTCTCGCTAATGGCAGTTGCAATGCGTGTTAAGCGTCTGAAGATGCTTAATTATTTGGTGAATTTTATTGATTTGTGTTGTTATTACTTAACATAACCCTGTAGTAACACGGCATTTCTTTTCTACCAATCTGAAAGTGGTTTTCAACCGCTCAGTAATTACACTGTGCGATTCTGATAGGTACACCATTTTGTTGGACTTACTGGGAGGCTGATGTGGTTTGCTCAAGATTACACATAGCTTGAAGAGCGAGGCTCAGGGGGCTTCAGGCCTCGTGGTCACTGGCGGCTGCAGCACGTGTTCCTGAGCCAAATTCAACCCTGCTGACTCCCCATCGTCTGCTGCACATAAAAATAGGCTTGGGAAGGATTTCTTTTTACTTGCAATTTCAGAGTGAACCTGCCCGCAAAAGCACGTCAGTTTTCTGGATCACTTAGTACAACGCATATTTATTGTGAATCAGTAGGTAGTGCTTCAGAGTCCTACAGCTGTGAACCCTGAAGTGTGACCTGGTTGCAGGACACTGCAGAGGTCTAAAATGTCTCCTTAGGTGTTGGTTTCCTTTGGTTTCCAGGAGAGAAGCTGTGTTGTGCTCTGGTTTATCCCATCATCTGCATGGCAGAGGGTGTGCCACTGAGCACACCTGCCCTGCAGTTGAGGCAACGCTATAATTTAATATCCTTCATGATCAGCATTTTAAGAGTTTGAATTTGCTATTTCTCCATTATGTAATTACGTAATAATAATAATAATAATAATAATAATTTAACTAACACAAGGTACGTGGAGTTTTGCTGTTGCTTCTTATGTAAATCAGAGATATTTAGCAATATGTTACAACATGGGTACCTGTATTTCAGAGTGAGATGTAAGAGGTTACTTTGATTCAGAAAAAATAAAAGGAGCTCTTGGGAAAACCTATTTTATAAAGAAAGAACTATTTAGTTATAAATCCTCATCCCCTGGCTCATTCACTAATGTGGAAACTGCAGTGCTTCAAGGTGTTTAAAGTAAAACAAACAAAACCAAACCCCACAGTATTTTCGGCCTTTTTAGAGAAATTCAGATACTTAATTTAGATTCAAAAACTGAACTGATATATAAGTGAGGAATTTGAGGGTGAATTTAGCTAAAGTAACATGAATCACTAAAAAAACATTGAGGAAATAACTAATCTATAGGTACAAAAGAACATTTATTTTAGTTGTTAATCTGCTCATAAGAAGCAGATACTCTCTGCATTGAAAGTACACTCTGGAAGAATTAAAAATAAATTTAAAGTCAAATTTAGATATCAAAATGTGTCAGATACCTTGACTTCTACTAAAATGTAACACATGTTGCTCATTCTTATTAACTTATGTGGTATTTTTATTATCTATCAAGTAATCTAATTTACCCTTGTTGTTCCAAAAATAGTTCACCTGCATACAGTGTGGCTCAGAAGAGCAGGAGCTGGGAGACACCACATCAGTGTGACTAGTAGCGATGGGTCACACTGATAGAATTAAGTGTGGAGTCAGCAAAACCTAGACTTACTCTGAAAGCCCAGGTGGGCTCGGCCATTGGTGATAATAGGAGGCCATTAGCTGTAGTAAGTGGATTTTGGGGGATGTACACTGTGGCCCCCCAGAAGCATATCCCAGGTCCATGGAAACACGTGGTGGGGACTGGATACACAGCACTTCCTTGGTGGTGGCAACGCTGGCTGAAGGTGGTCTCTCCGAGCTCCCGCTGTGCCTCCCTGCTGTGATTTGCCATCCCTGCAGTCATGCTGGTGTAAGTGTTTGTGGGATTGCACTGCAAACCAGATGTCCACAGTGATCCAGATGAATAACAACTCCCTCTGGCTCTCCGGAAAGCACTAGCTTTAACACAGTTTGCTTTGAGCGATCTGGCGTATAGCGCATCTCCCAAATGCGTGTCTCAGCCCAGCTGAGAAGACCAAGGACCATGGTATGAGAATGAAACGGGCAGTGGCAAACCATGGAGGGAGACTGGCTGAGCAGCCTCCCAAAGCGATGGTGTGGCGTAACTACCCGGCGGCCGGCTAGCGGGGAGGCTGCAGCCCCAAGCTGCTGCTCTTGCATCCTACTGAGTCATCGCATGACTTCAGATAAGCCAAGTGCTTTATCCTGCCTCAGCCTGCCATCTGCAAATCAGTGATAACAAAATTTAAATAATTCAGAAGAATGTAGCAAGGCTTAATTGAGGTTTGTAATATGTTTTGGACTCCTGACATGCTACAGTAGAGCAGCGTTTAAGGTATCGTTGTTACAGAGCGTGTTGCTAGTAGTGCCGTCTTCCTTTAATATTCTCTGCAAACTCGCTCTCTTCCTACTTTCATTATCAGCGCTTGGCTTTGGTGTCATTGTGTTGCTTGGACACCTTCTAATTTAAATTTCATATTTTGATTCCTGGGTGATAACTTCAAACACCAATTTTCTTCTGCTACGCTATACAGCCTTTTTCTCATTTTAATGAAACCTAGCAACCATAATGTAAATTGGAAATAACTACAGCCCATTAGACTATTGAAATCCCTGAAGATTTGAATTATTCACTATTAACAGAACTTGTATAATTATAGGTTAAGATATCACTTAGGCATTTAGCATACATCAGCTCCACTGTTAATTTTTAGCTCTTGATCTGTATTAGTAACCTCAGCTTGCTAAATTAAAGGATATGCCTCCAATTAGCCTAAATTTAACATTCAAGAACACATCTCTGGTGAGATGATGCTTATAAGTTTAGAACAACTAGGCAATTTCAGCTGAGCTGCTGAGGCTCTATCACAAGTGCAGGAGAAAACATTTTCTTATAAACACTTCCATGACTTTCACAGGGGCAGGAGTAAAAGGACAAAGCTGCATGTTGCATAAGGCCCAAAGCCAAAAGGGTAGCAGGCACTGCAGTGCTCTGCCCCTGTAGGGACCCCAAAAAAAGCCGGTACCCAGGGCAGAGGCAGTTGGGTCATTGAAACCAAAATACTGAGTCTGGAGCTGCCTGACTCAAGCAACAAGAAAATATTGAGATACATACGGAGAGAGAGAGAGAGAGAGAGAGACCTGATATAGTTAGCAAAACATCCCCACCAGAAAACAACCAACAAAAAAAAGACCTTACTTTCCCAAAGAACCTTGCCTGTGTTTAATATAGCAGGCCTGGTTAGGACACTTCTGTTTGTACGCAGTACGTGTTAGGCATGTACAACAGCACACAAAATCAGGGCACCTGTGCGATGCATGGTCCTTTCAGAGTTTGGTGACTTATAAACAACGTTCTTCACAAGACAAGTTTTGGAGTTAAGCAGTGTAAATCCCACATTTGAAGCTGAGCTCCTTTTTGGGGCTGTCCCCAGGAATTAAAAAAATTAATGCCTTTCTTGAGCATCTTCTTTCTAATTAAATGACCAGAAAAGTTCGTGTGACAGATAGTTAAAATTTCATATACTCATCCATTAAAATATGAGCGCATCCTAATCAGAATAAACTTGAATTGGCCAGTTAGTGATCTTGACAACAGGCTTTCAGCAACCACTGGGCAGTTTTAACTCTTTCCTGGGGGTCAGAAATACTGCTGCAGTACCTTTGATAAAGACTCAGCGTTTGTCTTTTTCTTCTGAGAGCAGCAAGCTGACTTTCTGTTTGCTAAAGTATAAATTAGCTCTTCTGTTTTCTCTCCTATTCCACTGAGATGAAAAGATTCCCAGGAATCATCTAGATATTTTTTATACTGTTTGATACCTGCCTTCGATGATTACTCACTCTGCATAATCCTAGGTAATCCCACTTCCACTTGTGGCAAGCCCTTTTAAAATATGTAGCTACGAAATGGTTTAGGCTTTTGTGCAGATGATAATGAGTCCATTCCCACATGCTAGTCAAGAAGTTGGACTATAAACTTCAAGCTTTTTGGTCTTGGCCAGCACTGAGGAAAGATACAGCTTTTGACAGGGTCCTCTCATATATGCATAAATTCAATAAAATATATTTCAGCAAACATCAGTGAGCTTGTTAATGAAGAGAAATGCAGTACACTTGGTAGCCATATAATTGTGTCATAAGTATAATTCACAAAACGATTGCTAATATTGCTGAGTGCCTCCATAGGAAAGCTTTGGGCAGTAAGAAATCCTCTTGCTGGGAAATCTTCTTATAAACTTATAATGGCAACCATTACAGAGAAGGGAGAAAGCACTAAACTGGAAAATGCTATTAAAAATTGTAGTGAAATCCAAATTATTCAAAGCTTAGTCATGACTCTCATACAGCAAAGCTTGTTGCGAAGTATGGATTTTATTGGAAACAATCGGGATCGAAAGATTACATGACTAATACCTGACTTTGTTGTACCCAGAACAAATAAAAGAAAAGAAGGAACATTTTCAGTTCACAGCGCACTGAGGATTTTTTCCAGTTTTCTTTCATCGAGGAGACTGAACTCTATCATATAAAAGCTTTTGTCATGTAAAACAGTCACTGTAGTGTGTATATCTTTATAGTTAGACCTCCAAAAATATGTAGGTGCCTCAGTCTTAAACAGTTCCTTCTTGTGATGCCAAATTCCAAAACCATGATGCCCATAGTCACCCTATCAGCCTCTGAGTGAAGGCTTTGGTTAGTAAATCTTAGATTTGTTATGTCCTCCATGTGCTTGCAGTCCTGTTTCTGAGCATGTCCAGAGATGTTTCAGCACAGGTAGTACTGATACCGCAACACCTCAATTTCATGAGGATCCATGACCTTATCGTTCCTTTGTCTGTATTGCTTGTCCCTGATGCCAGGATTATTTGTGTCCAATATAAAGAAGATGCTGTCTAATATAAAATCCACTAGCAGCTCTGAGAGTAAGGACTAAAGCTTAGGTGCCCTACTGCATAGCAGGTTGCCCTAACCTCTTCTCTAAGCCCCACAGCTGCAGCCCAGCTGCCTACAGGCCGGCTTTTCTAGCAGGAGGAAACATTTTCCTCTTTCTCAGACTATGCCATAGGTTGGGGATTACAGCATGCCCTGGGCAATGTCATATGCCTCGATCCCAGATCCCGTTTCCTGAGTGCACGCTTTAGCTGATAGGTCATTCTGCAAAACAGGCCATCACCACCACAGCCTTGTTTCAAAGAGTAAATCCTCCTCCTCCTAAATATTTAGCTAAGGCAAGGAGCCTATAACCAGCATGCAAAAGGAGCGAGACCCCCAGCCTCCTGAGCAGGATAAGAATTCAGCAAGGTGCCAGGCACCTGATTTAAAGTGGCCCTGTTTTGAGCTGGATGGATGGACCCAATGACCCCCAGATCCCATCCAGCCTATATTGCTCTCTGTACACCTTTGCACAGTACTACATACAGGCTAATTCAAGGCAGGTCCCTGGTTAGCATGTGGGATTTTTTGTCATTCTTAGGAGGATGCTTGTTCTTCTCCTTGGTTGTAGGGGATGTCTGTACGCCTGTCTCTGGTGCTTTGAATCACCCTGCATGGGCAGGGACCTACTTCTCAGCCCTTGCAATGCCTCAGTAGAACTGCATAAGCAGGCGATCTGGCTTCATCCTTTGCCTCTCCTTGCTTACCTCTGAACCCTTGCAGATTTCTCTTTAAAGCTGTAAAATGTTTAAGGAGTTTGGATTTCTCTTATCTACTCTGGAATTTTACCTTTAATTACTTAGAACAAAGACTTTTCCCATTCTAATTAAACACCTTTTGCCTCAAGTGTTGACTATCTGTGTCTTTGCATGATCATTTACTTTAAAGATTTTAAAAGCATTTTCCCTTGCACGCTCCAGATGACTTGCTAGTGACACCAGTCATGCATTTAGCTCTTTTCTCTCATTAAGGCTGTGGACTTCCAAAATATTAATGGAACGTGATCTTACTGATTTCTTTTTTTTTCCCCTTGCCCTTTTCAATGCAAATACCAGAAAAAGTACAAAATAGGTGTTTCCATGTCTGACTTGCATTTTTTTTGCGTGGGGGGCAGTGGAATAGGTAAATGTAGAGCTCATTGAAATAGTGATGGCAGCAGTCAGAAATACAATAGGCAGGTACTGTGCAAGCTCTACTGCCCAGTTGCTGTAATCCTTTAAATTTGACATTCTGCCCACAGTCTTCCTGCGGGCATAAGGTCCTTCCTACACCTGCACTGTGAATTGGAAGAATGAGTCAAGCTATCAACAACTCGAGCTGGTAACGCATCCTCACACAGCATCGCACAGATGCAGTCTAGCCACGCCAGCCTGGCCTCAGATGAGGAAAAAGTTTTCTGTGGCTGGTTATGGCAGCCAGAGCCGGCAGCTGTATTGTGCAAAGGAGAACCTGCTCTGTGCAGGGTGCAGCCTGCCTGGTGCCCAGTTTGCATCTCACGCTGTTTTCTTAAATCCCTTTTGTCCCAGCTGCGCCCATACACTGATTAATAAGGAGGTTAGAGCTGGCACAGGTTACATGGGGAAGTGTCAGAAGAAGTCGTACGAACGTGTAAGTAAAAGTAGGACAAGGACTAATTTTTTGCCTTTTTTTGTACTTCCCAGGGCATTGCTTTTCTCGTTATACCGCCTTCTGCTAGTGGGTGAATCGCATCGATGCAGTCTTTCTCTAAAGGAGCAGGGCTGCTGCTCCCTCTCTGACGGGCTGGTGTCCTGCTGCTGACTTCTGAACCGGGTGAGAGTCAGACCCAGTGTGTGGCTGGGGAAGGGGAGGGTTTGGAAAACAAATTACACTTTGTTAAGTGGTTAGAAGACATACTGACTTAAATAAGCACCTAGCTCCTGCTTACACTTGGAAGTTTTGTCATGCTGGTGTAGTTATGCCAGTAAACTCCTCCTACATAATTAGAGTGCTTTTTGCCTGTAAAATGCATTCCAGTTTGGCAAGCAATGTAAGCCATAACATCAAACCCACTTTTTTTTTGCCGGTATAATTGTGTCTATGCTAGGGCTTTTGTTGAAGTAGTTATGTCATAAAAATCACCCTACATGACACAAAGTCTTCAAGTGTAAACCAAAATCTTAAAACCTTGTCTACCCAGTCAGATCTTACTGTGCTTCAATATAGTTATGGAAAATCAAGTTAGATTTGTTAGAATGTGCTGACCACAACTGAATAGTCAGCAGAGACAAAGTTAAATCCCATTCAGCATCGTATTAACTAACCGTGTATCCGTTGTGGTATAATCTAATTTGATTTTTGCATAGCTGTGGTTGAAAAGGGACCATTCAATCTGCCTTAAACTCTATCATAGATTAATAGGGCCAGGGTGAAACTTGCTTTATTTCAGCTTATTTTTCACTAGCTTTACCTACATCCTTCTTCTGACATATATTACTTCGGTTTTCATCTCAGTTAAGTGTATTAAGAGTCATTTTTCCTTTTAGGATTTTCATATTCGTTTTCCATTTTTTGATAACATGAGCTGTAAACATATCTAAGATACCAGTGAGAAAAAAAGGTCTGTCACTTTGATGGGTACTCCACTTGATCTTTAAATATAGACTCCCTAAAATTTTTGAATCGTTTAAATTAAAATATTTGCAAGCATTAACATAGATTATCAATACAAATGACATTAATATATCTTCTTAGCTGAGTATCACTTGCTAAAGGATGTCATCAGCCACACTTAGATTAGTTTTCCCCAGTAGACTGTAATTCAGTCTTGCGTTTCTAATAGTCTACCGCATTTTAATTATTTTTCTTTCACATGAGTGTTGCTAGGTTTCCTGAAAAATGCAAATGCTGACCTTTAGAAAACAAAGACACAAGTTTTTAAAATTGGCAAGGCTAGGACCTGAAGAAACAGAAAGTTACTTCTTAGATCACTGATTAGAAAAACAGTGCTATCATCTTACGCGTACAGTGCGAGTGTCACCTACTGCGAATCCAACGTCCGTCCACTAGTGAAGGACTGGAACCAGATTTGCCCTGGAATCAGTCACAGTTTGTTATTGAATTCAGAGGAAGTAGCTTTAGGCCTGTACTAAATAAAGGAGAAACCGCATTTCTCTCTGAGCTGCAACTAATTCTGCAATGTGATGTGGACCTGTTCAATCAGCGCTGCTTATTTTACAGATTTTGAGAATGTCCATCATCCTGCCTTCAGTACTAGCTAAGAGTGTGATAGCTGAGCAGTTTGTTAGCAACAGCCAAAGCAGTAAATGCAGAACACTACATCCTGGTGATACCACTGGCAAATGTGACTAGACTATGTAATTACCCAAACTGGAATTGAATTGGGGCATTATATCTTTATTACAGAAAATACCAGGGGATTCCTACTTGCACCGGGGGGGTGGGGGGTTGTGCCTCATCCAAGGCAGGTACTATCGCTTGTTGTGCATTTGTACAGTGCCTGGCAAAGAGTCTGTCGCGTTACTGTGGCCTTTGTATGAAAATAATCCTGAGAGATCACCTTCACCACCACAGAAAGCTACAAAAAGGACAAACTTATAGGCCAAACCAGGGACCCCATGTGCAGTGGAGCCTTGGAATGTGCTTCCGATCATGGGATATGCAGTAGATGCAGTGGCTGAGGTTTTCAGAGAAGCAGGAGAGGTTGGACACTTTGACATATTTTAGTATTGTTTTTTGACTGCAAGAACAGTAAAGGACTAGTGGCTGCTATTCCACTTCAAGCCACAGAGCCTCATGTTAAAATAATGAAATTCTTGCTTCACTACTCAAGCAAACAGACCCAAGAGCATTTATCTAAAAACAAACAAAAGTGATGAAAATGCAATTTTAATGCTGGCACTCAGCCTACATGTGTACTGCACCCATTGCTTTTGCTTTGGTGGCAGGCTGAAATCAGAATATATATAGGCCTACATAGCTGTTTAAGGTCAATCCTGCCAGGCTAACAGTAGGGTTTTCTCCGACCATCTATTTACCATCTATCAGTGTCATCAACACCACCGCAGGATAATATAATCTCCTCTTTGCTATAAGTGTTTGTTGTTATCCTCTGCAGCACCAATTGATTTCCCAGTAGAGATAATAATAAATAACACCCATAGCAGTGATATAATGCACCTGCAATTTTCCAAAAGAGGACATAAAGAATGATGCCTGTGAAAAGCAGAAACTTTCTTCTTCAAAGAATACTGTGTAATTTTGGTAAATAGCCTTAAAAAGTATAATTTAGGTGAAGAAGTGGGAACTAGGCAATTCAAAGGATTCATTAGTGGTTACGTATCTTTTACCTCCAGGCTACTGTGTGAGTCTAGACCAGGTCAGTAGTGACTGAAAGTTGTTACTACCTGGCAGGCAAGGGGAGAAGAGGTAGTGGTGCTTCCCACTCAGGTTTTTCATGAACTGCTGACCACAATACAAAGACCCAGGACTGAACAATGTATGCGGATTAATCATCTCTTTCAACTCTGATCTGGGAATAATCCCTTTTGGTCGGGGTGGAGAAGCAATTGCCCTGCATGGGAAGCTAGCCTCACCATTGCCCATTCTGTACCTATCGTATTAAAAATGAGCACAGGCAGACCTGCAGCCAGTCCAAATTGTCAAAGTTTGGGTCATTGATTTCAGAGCAATTACCATCACTTACGCTGCTGAGGAGTTGGCCCAACAGGGTTCATATACATTGATGTCAGCCTGAAGATTTTTATGAGTACTACATATATTTCTCAAATATGGCTACCGTAGGTTAATTGTCCCATCTTTTAAAGTTACAAAATACGCTTCTCAAATTAATTGCATTGCCCTTTTTCCTCTCTCTTACTATACTAGATTTCAAACTTCCACATTAATTTTATAGCACATGGGAGCAGAACACATAGGTTTAGATTTTTTACAGTACTTTATGGCATTTTTTGCCGGAAAAGTACCTTTAAAGTTGGGGTTTTTTCTCTTTTTTTCTGTGCATGCATTCATTAATCCAGTCTTGAATTCTGATATTTTTGTCCTTCTCAACCTTTGGTAGATATGAACAGGACGTACTGCAGTACTCACAGAATTCCCATTTCACTGTAAACTTGTAACTTGCCTCTATAAATCACATAACCTGTTCTCTTGCTAGTATAAGGTATATTTCTCCAACAAATGATATACCGAATATTAATTGTGTTAAACTCTAACATGAAAACCTAAGAAAATGTACACTTGTTGTTACATATTACAAGACACGGACAGACCACCTTTTTTAACTGTCTCGAAGGAGAAGCACAGTTGCAGTCTCGTTGCATAACAACAGCCATTTCTACTGCTCCATGGCACATGAACAGCAATGAACAGACTTTGTGATTAATGAAATTAACTAATTAAAACCTTCTCCAACCTGATTTGAGTATTTAGTTAGTCAAAGCAGTTGTTTACTTCCCATATGACAAAGCAACAGGGGTTACTATAATTAATTAGAAGTAATAGTAAATAATTTGGAGAGTATGGGCTTTAAGACTGTTCCTTGAATGTTTGAACAATAGATTAAAAAACCCCGAACTCCTCCAAATGTGAATAAAACTCTATGTTTCCCTGCCCTCGGTTTCTGGATGCGAGCCGTAATGCTCCGGTGGTTCAGGTCTGCCCCGGTGTGGGTGAGAGGAGGGGACACGAAACCCGCGTGACTGGGGCTGCCGGCCAAACTCCGTGCTTGCGGCACACCTCTGAAGCACGCACACCGGCAGAGGCGCGGGGGTGTTTTCAGTGCTGTAGGGCACCCAAAGACAAGCTGGGGGAAGAGTCTGGGCAAACGGAGGATTTGCATCTTCCCATGGAGAACGTGGGGTGACGATAGAGACCTGACGTGTCCCACAGCTCAAGGCTGGCTCATGGTCCACGCTGTGATCGACCTGAACAGCACAAGTCAGCGCGGTAAACAGCACCATGATACCTTTTGGTATCCTTAATCAAGATGATCCAGCATCCCTTTTCCATCTTTGCAACTGACATTACTATTTCATATTAATGTGGTGCCACACATCTTTTCACCTGCCTAGAGCCTTTAACTCACAAAACATATAAAATAAAATGCCAAAGCATCTCCTCCTAGCCACAGTGGTAAGCAGTTTCTTATCATTTACATGGTGTTTTTCCAGCAAAGAAATATTTCTTTGGGGGAGAGGTGCAGGGACCTATTCATCTACTGACTTCAATGTCAAATAATCTGACTGATCACACTTAACCTCCCAAAAGTTTCTCTATTGTTGACTACCCTACTTTTCCAGTAGCTTAGCAGCCTGGACTCCTGATGGGGGATTTACTCAAGAAATGTGCAACTTTCCCAAATAGCGTTTTCTCTTGCAAACATCCATCTTGATGATGAGAAATTCCATGCTCATTAGTGACTCTGGCTTCACAGTGGACCAAATATATGCTTTGTGTACTTTAAGAAGATTTGGTGCTTTTGACTGGAACTGTGAATAAAATTGGCTGAAACACAAAACTGACTTTGGCTTCAAGGAAAACCACTCAAGTAAAAGTTTGATGATCATAATGCAGGGGAAAGTAAATTTTGCCTGGGTTGAATTTCAGCTTGGAAGAAAGGCAAATTGAAAACATGCATAGGCTTGAAGAATAATTCCATAAATTAGGAAAAGCTGCTTTATCAGATAAGCATTCACATTAATTTTTTATCCAGTCTCATTCAAAAGAAGTTCACTTCTTTGGTGCCAACAGATTGTGTTAAGAATGGAGAAAGTTGTTGTGGTCGGCTGTCTCTGTTTCTGAGCCACGACTGAATCTGCGATGAGGAGGACAAAAGAGGGATTTTGTGGCACAACAGCACAGGGGTGAAGAGCCTACAGTTCTCCAAGGGGGCTGAGAGAGGGGCAGGTCTTGGGAGAAGCGAAGGCGTCTCCAGTTGCCTGTTAGGGGAGGTCTGAGTTGGAGGAAGAGCAGATCTTTCTTTCAAGGTCTGGTGTGAACAGAAGAGCCTTACAGCCAGCTGGCCAAATGCCTAGTGCAGGGAGTTTCTCTTCCAGAAACAGGGTCCTAGCTGCGACCTTACTATAAAGAATATGTGAAAAAATAACAGGAATAGTGGGGAACGTACATGGGGATTAAGGAGGGAGAGCTGTGATATAATTGCAATTAGCCTGTCACTTTATTCTGGTTTTTCCTTTGCTCTTTTTCTGAAGTTCTCCACTGTTTTTCCTTCTCCCTGTCTCTTATTCACGTTGTGTTTGAGAAAGCATTCCTCCCCATGGACTTCAGTGGGCTTTGGATCAAACCCTACAATACGTTTGTAGGTCATTAAATTTTTAAACATACTTGCTTCACAATCTTTGTGCCATATTTTGCTTGTTCAGATGAAACAAAGACAAAATTTGATTGTTTGGTCTGATTCCAAAGAAGGGCTAATACTCTACCCTTGTCAGAACTAGCATGCCAGCTCAGCTTTTTAGTCCTTTAGAAAGGTGGGTTCCTCTAAGCACAAGTTTTCACTGCTGTTGTGGGGCCAGATATACAATATAATAAAAAGTGCTTGCTCCTGGAGAGATTTGCGATCACAGAAATACAGTGAATTCTTTACTTTCTCTGGAAGCCGTCTCTGAAAGAAATGTTTTATAGACCCTGATGTGACTGACTTAGGGTTATTTTATAGGAATATATGGATTCTGTATGAGGACTCGCTCCTAAGTGTTTACTTTTTGAATAGTGATCACTATATTACTATCACTATTAATCCAGGCAAAGGAAGCTTGTGGCTCACAGTCCCTTGCCCACGTGAGTCCTCACCCCCAGTATGTTGAAAGCGTTAGCTGAGTTTCAATTTATGGCTCATCAAAGCCCATTCAACTTTCAGCAAGGAAAAGGTTTTTCTCTCCTGATTTAACCTAATAAGTAACCATAAAGAAGCAAAAAAGGAGGAAGAATGACTCAGAATAAGCTTTTCTGCAGCACTCAAAGATTGTCAAGAGACTATGCCAGGATCATTGCTCTGAAGATGAAGTTGGCATAAAGAAACAATATGTGTGGTGAACAGTGAAGTAAAAAAAATGCAACAAAGAACCTTGCCTGTATATATACAAGACGGTGGGCTAGTCTAGCCTCAAACCCATGAGTCTGAAAAAGATTTGAGGTTGAAGTGGATAATGAGTCCCTGAGCTGGTGCTCTGGACAAAGGGATTTAATCAATGATTAAGTTAGAAAAATACATTTTTTTCCCCGATCAGTACTAAAATACTGTACACACCTTTAGAAACCAAAATTGCCTGAATCTCAGAGAAGGTAAGTGCCCACAACTGTAACATATTGGCTGTTTCTGTAGCTCTGCCAGGGAAACCTCACCAGTGGGGTTTAGGGAAGGCTCCAGCTCAATAGTTCTCAAGCTAAGAATATAGTAAATATATGGGGACTTTGATACCCCTTCTTACTTTCCTTCCTCCTTCCTTTTCTTATTGGCTTTGGTATCAAAGACCTTAACCCCATAAAGCTTGTAACCTTGGACTTCAGAATAAAATGCATCCAGCCTCCATGAGCCCCAAGGGAACAGGATTCATTCCCTCCCCAATGACAACACTCTTAAAATAGGATTCTCTAGGACATTGCCAGAAAAACAAAACCACACAACAGCAAGTACCCTACAAAGGGTGCACTGCAAGTGGGTCGAGTAAGCAGGGGAACACACATCAGCGAGAAACGATTCTCGTGCCTGTGACAATTCCTCCTAACGGTGTCTGCACATCCATCGTGCCATCTCTCTCTTTATATTTGCTAGCAGCTTTATAAATATCTGGGCCACTAAGCAGATTTTTCCCTTCAAAACCTGTAGCCCAAATTCTTAAGAACACATTATAGTCCCTAAAAGGACAGAGAGGAGTGTCATGCGTGCACGTGTTTATGTGTTTGTTTAAAAAGCAGAGCTGATCAGCTGAATTATGACACCTTTGCATAAGAATCAGTGGAAATTTGCCTGAGTAAGAGCAAAAGAACCAACGGATTTCTTGTTTTTCTGACCAGTAGCTGACCTGCATTCAACACACCTTATGTCGCTTGATTCTATCAAAAGTATAAATAGTACGTTAGGGGGTCGTGCCTAGAAGCCAGCAGCTGTGTCTCCTGCCTCCTGTTACTGAAGCTTTTTAATTGTTCAGCCATACAGAGAAGAAGAAAATATAGTTAAGTGTCTCTAAACCCTAGTCTTACACTGGCTGTTGGTTTTCTGAAGAGCATCTTTTCACCTTAGAACACAGTCCAAAAGAGTAAGAGACTGCACAGCGGGGTATCATGTACAGGAGCACTCGATGAAACTAACAGCTGATGGTTTTAGAAAGACAAGGTGTGTATTTCACTTTGATCGATAACATCCTATGGATGTTGGAGTGGAAGGGTTTCTTATATTGACATCACAGGCTGAGAGCTCGCTCACCCGGTTCAGTTCCCTGACCTTAGCTTGCAACTCCTAGCATCACTCTGGGCAGACTAATTACCTCCTGGTTACATTTAGGAAAATCAGGTGAATGGCTTTCCAAGGCTTTTTTTTTTTGAGAATTCTCCATGATGTGAAATGATTAAATCAGGATTAATGGTGTTTCTAAAAATACATTCTTGTTCAGCAGCGGGTTGTTTGGCCCTACGCAGGAATTACCGGGTTAAATTATACAATGTAAGCAGGAGTTCAGTGCAGATGATCATAATAGTCCCTGCTGGACTTAATATCCATGAATTACTTCATGAGAGGAGATAAATGCAGTGGGACAGCTCGTGTGATTACTGATTCCAGCTCCTGCCCTCTCTTTTCAAAACATTCTGTGAAGCAGCTCCCAAGCCATAGTGGTTTACAGCCTGCATTGCATCCCTGACAGAATACACCATCGATACATTGCTGCTTGGGCACAGAGCACTGAAAGGCAACAAAAGGGGCTACATAACTTTATTATTCAAGAATATCTGCATTTTGGACGTGAATGAAAGGATAAGCAAATCTTCAAGATGGAAGCTGAAAATCAAGGGGGTGAGAACAGACGTTTCCTGTCCCTATACAATAATTATGTAAGCAGCAGACATTTGGGACTTATTGTGCTATTTTTTTTTCTCCTTTTTTGCTTTGAAGCCTCAGACATTGATCATTGGATGATGCCCAGATGAAAATCTTACGAGACTAATGGTTCAATCCAGCAAGGCAAACCCTACTTTTTAAAATACGATATATTAGGACAGATATTTGTCAGCAATGCAGAGTAGCTGACCTTGTCAAAAGAAACTTTTTTCAGTGTGAGCTGTTAGGCTCAACCGTCTGTCAAAAGTAGATCACCCCATGCTGACTTAAGGCAGTGGTAAAGCTTCCATGTGAATTCAGTGACCGAACCCATCGGCACTACACTACAACACCCATATTCCACCCACCCAGCACAAGAAGTCAACTGATTGCATTTAGGAATTTACTGCATGCCTGTAATTTATTATGCTGTCATCTCAGGAAGAAGCATTGTTGAAGAAGAATGACATAGTCCTTCCTTTATAATTTATTGTCCCAATAAAATTAATCACCCAACCTCCAACTCCTAGAAAACTCTGCAGAGGAAATCAAATTCTGAAGATGATCCATTCTTATCAGTGGCAAATGGAGTAAAAAGTGAATCATTGCACAGGCCTCGATGCAAAATAGGAGTGACCTTGGAGTGGCAATCAAACTTTAAAGATTCATGTTTAACAGAAGACATCAAGATGAGTAGTTGGAAAAGGTTGTATTGATTTGGAAGCGCCCCCATACTTTTGAGTATTTTTTGTTTTAATGTAGTTTGCCGTTGTTCCAGAATGCAAGGACGAGTCTACCCAGGGCAGCTGTGATATAAATAAGTTGCATGCCAGTGACTGCTCTCATGTGAGTGACAATGCAGAAAATCCAATCCAGCATTTGCTTTGAGTTCGGCACGCATTAAAAAGCCAGCTCCCAAGGAAGTGTGTGATACCAAGCCATGATCTTGCATGGAATGAGGGGAGAACTCTCCAAAAATCAGAGCATGCAATTGCTCTGCAAACTCAGGGCACCACTCCACCACCGTGGCTATTGCAAGGAATCAGGTAAAAGTGCAAAAGATTATGAAGAGTCTTAGGCTTGTGGGCAGAGCCATGAATGAATGCTAGGGTGGTTTGTCCTAAGCCTTCCCATCCATGAAGCTTGGTGTAGAGGGGTAGATGTGCCAGGACCTAGGAGGACCGTAGTCCCCTTCCCGTGCTGTTAGCACTGCTTGGCGCGGCACGCACACTGTGTGACTCAACGGGGAAGGGGCGGCACTACTGAGCAGCTTCTCCATCACTCCGTCAGGCAATGATCTACTTTACAAACACTGATGTGCAAAGCCCCATAACTCCTTCTCATATGGATTTTACTATTTCATTCAAGAGTGAGGAAAGTAAGACATGGAAACTCAAACAGCCTTAACATTTTTCAGTGCCTCACAGCTAGTGTCAAAGAATTTTGAAGGGAAAAAAAAAAAAAAAAATCAGTGCCAGAAATTTGAAATCCCACTACCTATTACCTCCAAGTCCACACCAGTGCTATAAGAGAAAGCTGAAGGCTATTCAGCTGAGTGAACAGGTAATAAAATTTTCAAGAGCCTTTAGAGGACATGTAGAAATCAATAGCACCATCCTAACTTTGCCACTAATTTGCTATGGTTAGGCCACTTAAACTCTCCATTCTCCCTTATTCCTGCCTGTAAAGTGAAGACGATTCTAATGACTGCTCTTACTACAGAAATACTGGAAGATTTAATGAGCTAATGTTTTTCCAACACTGGAAGTATGTAAAGTGCTTGGCAAGTGCTAAATGTTCTCTCCAGTGCTGCAGCAGTGGTGGATAGCAAGAGTGCCAGCACTTCTAGCTAAGGAGGAGATAAGAAAAAGCTGTTTCATCAGAGATGGAACCAAAACTGAAATAGGTTCAATCTTTACAAGCCAGTTATGGTATCACGATTGCATGTTCCAGCACTTGCTTAAAAACCCCAGACATGGTGGAGTCACACAAACTATTTGCTGTTTTTCACCATCAAGAGAGCAACTCCCTCATCTCCACAAACACATCTCACTGTTGCTCCTACTGGTTCTTCGCATACAACTTGCCATTATATATTTTTAAATCTCTATGCTGGAGACAATGAATTAGTTCAAATGTCTTATGGAGGAGAGATTTACAGACTTGGTAGATAAATGCTGTGCTTCAGCCTAGGCTGGTTTTCCATGGCATATTAACAGATGAAAGGTACCAAAAGTGATTATGAAGTACAGGGTAAGAAACTCAGGTACTATAAAAGTAACTTCAGTTGGCCTAGGATGACTTGTACTTTGAGGATCTGGCCATAAACTAAGAGGAAGCTTGCCATCAGAGCTTTTCCTCAGCTACTACGGCAGAGCTCAGAGGGTCATGGTCAACAGCGCAGAGCCTGGTTGGAGGCCCGTAACTAGTTGTGTTCCCCAGGGGTTTGTACTGGGTCCAGTTCTGTTCAACATATTCATCAATGACCTGGACAAAGGGATAGAGTGTACCCTCAGCAAGTTTGCTGATGATACCAAACTGGGAGGAGTGGCTGACACGCCAGAAGGCTGTGCTGCCATCCAGCGAGACCTGGACAGGCTGGAGAGCTGGGCCAAGGGGAACCTAATGAAATTCAACAAAAGCAAGTGTAAGGTCCTGCACCTGGGGAGGAACGACCCCATGCACCAGTACAGGTTGGGGGTTGACCTGCTGGAAAGCAGCGCTGCTGAGAAGGCCCTGGGAGTGCTGGTGGACAGCAAGTTGACCATGAGCCAGCACTGTGCCCTTGTGGCCAAGAAGGCCAACGGGATCCTGGGGTGCATCAAAAGGAGGGTGGCCAGCAGGTCGAGGGAGGTTATCCTCCCCCTCTACTCTGCCCTAGTGAGGCCACATCTGGAGTCCTGCATCCAGTTCTGGGCTCCCCAGTTCAAGGAGCACAGGGAACTGCTGGAGCAAGTCCAGCAGAGAGCCACAAAGATGATCAGGGGACTGGAGCACCTCTCTTATGGGGAAAGGCTGAGAGACCTGGGTCTGTTCAGCCTGGAGAAGACTGAGGGGGGTATCTTGTTACTGCTTACAAATATCTGAAGGGTGGGTGTCAAGAGGGTGGGGCCAGGCTCTTTTCAGTGGTGCCCAACAACAGGACAAGGGGCAATGGGCACAAATTGGAACACAGGAAGTTCCAGCTGAACATGAGAAAAAGCTTCTTTACTGTGAGGGTGACAGAGCACTGGAACAGGCTGCCCAGAGAGGTTGTGGAATCTCCTTGTCTGGAAATATTCAAAAAGCACCTGGACGCAGTCCTGTGTACCCTGCTCTAGGTGAACCTGCTCAAGCAGGGGGCTTGGACAAGATGATCTCCAGAGGTCCCTTCCAACCCCAACCATTCTGTGATTCTGTGATACTGTCTATCTTACAGAAGCCAGTGCAATCCCAAGTAATTTCCTCTATCAACTCCCTCTTCCAGCTCAGGAGTTCCTTCCTTTTACGGCAGCACTGGGAAAATATGCCCAACAGCATCAGACCAGTCTGTAAAAGTAATTTAACTACCCAGATGCATGACTGGTATTTCAATTTGTGCACTGTGCTTATCAAAGAAGCTTGAGACTCAGCTACAATTCATAAGAAAACACATTTTTCAAAGCCATCTGAGCTGACACGTGTACCAAAGAACATTATCTGACTCACTGAAGTAAAGATCCTCTTCGGCAATAAAAACCATGGGAAAAATGGTCTTTGCATCTTGCCCAGGATGTCAATGGGCTTCGCTCAATGATGAAACACACACTGATCACCAGCAGCCTAAACTTACAGCACGGCAGGTACCAGCAGTTAGTCTTGTCCTTGTAGATATCTTATATGTGTTCATAATTTTGCTCATGTCATCGATTCCATTAAGATCAGACTATTCACATCAGTAAACATACATGTTTGGTCGAATAAGCTTTCATGATAAGATTACGCCCTGCACTGGAGTTTGCAAAACAGCACCGCTACCAGAATGTGCAGCTCTGTGCCATCAGCTGCTATATATATATTAATGCATTTTACCAGATAACCTTTGCTCACGGTGCTTGTACCTGCACTCTAGTTTGAATTAAGATTGTGCATCATTAATATCCCTAAAGCTGAAATCCGTTATGTGTTTACAGTGGTTTTAAAAATATAAGCATTAGTTGGAGAACGGTGCAGTTGATATGTTGGAGGTCTTTCCTTCCCTACACGTACATCTGATGCTGTTATCCACTGCACCTTGGAACACACCATTTGCCCACCCCAACACAAGTCCACTTTTACCTGTCATACGTGCTTATGTTTTTGCATACCCCAGGCCTGGCCCCCCCCTCCCTGAGCGCTTCCCCTCCTGCCTGCCACCTCCTTCACCTGGCCCTCTACCTTCACCCCCAATACATGTGCGCACACAGACATTACCTTTCTTCTTGGTACCCCTACCATAACACACAGGCCCCCAGTAAGGTGCTAAGTGATGGCAGCTGTCATGGGAAGGTGCCCAAGACACAGACAGAAATAGATGCTAGCGCTCCTCTGCTGCCAGAATATGGCCTGCGTTTATGGTTTGGGTCATGGTCACTAAGGAGCCCAGCAGAATAATATTTTTTCTTATTACTCACTCCATTGTGGCATTTAATTTCATTAGGTTTACAGCTTTCATAGAAAAATGTAGTGCTAAATGTACATGAGAAAAATGTATAGTACATACAGAAAACACATCCTATGGGAACCTTTCAGCATCATTTCCAGGTACCATATTTTCCTGATTATAAAACAACCCCTCCATATCCCCGTCTGTGCAGGGTGCCATGACATAAGCCCAACACAGTAATATCAAGAAATTTATCTGCTCACATCTTTCCTGCCACCAGCTGTATGAGAGTCATTTACTTAAAAGCAACTTTGGAATACAAGTATTTTGACCTCAGGTACTTTGAACCATCTCCAGGCAACCTCCCCACAGGATCAGGCGAGTATAGCCCCATTTCGACCATGACATGAGGAATAATGTTATTTGATCTCAGTCTTTTTATCTGTTCTAATGCTTTTGTCTCTTTTGCCTACTCCTCCTGTTACCCGGTGTGCAATATGCTCCTTAAGAGATCCAGGGTGCATTGTCTCAGGGAAATAGCAATTAATTATTAAACCTGTCTCTGTAACAGCCTTCCAGGTGTTGAAACAATCTGTAAGCTAAGCACTGATGTTTATCTCTGTAACACGGCACTACTGCATGAAACATGGCAACCAAGCTGCTGCACAAGCCTTTTTAGGTTTTTATTTTTATTTCTTGGAATTGCCTTACAGTGGAAAAGTGCCCTTTTTTTTTTGTAGGAAAAAATAGAATTGATCTGTGGTTAAATCCTCCCTTTTGTCTGCTTCTGGGCAGACATGTTTCACCATGCAAAACCTCACACTGATTTTAGTATTGCATTTACCACATTTGCTGTGTAAGCTGTGTAAGCAGTCAGGAGCTGGAAACCTTGAGCCAGGTTTAGATCTGTCACCTGCCATTTGCAGGCCAGTTGATTTCTTGCAGGGTTACACATGCCTACATGTCATCTGGCTACTTTTAAGGTTTTCCCTGGAAGGGGAACGGAGTGGGCAAGGGCTGAGGATCTGTTGCTGGCAAGAAAATCCCAAAATGGTGGGGTAAGATTTTGTGCCCTGTAGTTGTCAGATGAATCTTTGGTGATTAAATCTCCCGAGACTCACAGACCAGGAGAGTGGGCAGCCTGAGAAGATGGCTAAAACTCAACTGCACTATGTCAGTTTGGTGGACCCTGGTGATGCAGCACCAGTGTTGCCTTTCGTTCCTAGCAGGAACAATTAAGAAAGCCCAAATGTCCTTTTGAGCCCTATTGTGCCACCATTTGAAATGAAGCAGATGCAAAATTAGTGTATTAAGTCTGAACAAGACTTTTACAAGGCTGTGGCAGAGGAAAGCTATGGAGAAGTGCCAAAGCCAGCAGGATTACAGAAAGGTGCTGCCCTGAAAATAGCTTCGTGGATGGGAAATGTTCATTAGTACATTCTGCCTTTATTGCTATTATTATTTTTTCATTGTCTGTAGTAACACACTAAAAATCCCTCTCAGGGATGTAAAGCTATTGTCCCAATCACAGTGCAAACAACATGAAAAAAGCAAGTAATTCAACAAGCACTAGAAGAGTCCAGGTTTCTTATGGGTTTATGTCTTGTGGTCATTTGCAGGTATGAACTGAGGAGCTTTTTTTGACACTTATTAGTGTATCTCCCTTATTAATTGTTTGGTATCTAACAAGATGCAAGTTTATCTGCTACCTTTCTTTCTGGCATGTGACTTCAGGGTTCCTCTCTGGTCCAGGTAGCTGCCTGCTTGCACAAAACCTGCAGGAATTCAATTAGCTTTGAGCCTGCTCTCCATCAGCCAAATTAAGTCAACTGTTATATTCAACAGTTATCTGAGGATGTACAGAGCATGATCACCTAAGCCTTATTTCCTGAGGAAACCAGACTTGCAATTCCTATTTCTAAGAGCTAATTACTTGCAATGGATGCATGAAATAAATACGAAGATTGGAAGAGAAGAAGATGGCAAAAAGGCTGAAGATAGGTAATAAGAAACCAAGCATACTATTATGCAAGAAAAAGAACATCAGTCACAGTCCAATCCGGACAGCTGGCACCAGCTTCGCAATCTGGCAAGGCATTTAAAGGAAGGATAGGAAGTCAGGAGAGAGGTGGCAAGATGGGGTTTTGTCCCAGATCTTCCCAAATGTGTAAGGCAGCGTGGAGGGAAACTCCACTTGAGGGAATGTTAACAGATAGGAGGTGGATGAGCAAAAGGTTATGTCAAATAAGCAGGGACCAGCTGTTTACCCCCAGATTCAGCTGTGCTGATCCAAGGAGACTGGCCTGCCTCCAGCCTTGCCCCTGTGGCTTGCCGTTCATCCCTACCCCAGCCCTGGGGCTCATCTTCCAGCTGAGCAGCTCACACAAACACTCCTCCTGCTTCAGACAAAGTAGAGCAAGGGGAACCTTACCTTATAAATCCAACCTGTTCTGACACGAGCAGGTTGAGAGGTGCTCCTGGGGGCAGGTCAAGAGGGGCAGTAACCTTTTTCACTGCCATAGCTGTTTGCAAAGGGGCGTCTGTCCACATCCTCCACAGGGCAACTGGTCTTGGGGAGGGACTGTGTTTTCAGGCACCTTCTTTTTGAAGGGACAACACTTGGGTTTTCAGTATGGGGAAGGGGAGGGGAGTCAGCTGTGTGTTGAGAGGCAACATGTTTCTGTCATTGTCTGTGTGATGGGACACATCTAGGCTCTCACCTTCCCTCATGGGTGGGTACTGGAGGTTTGGATGGAAAGAAAACCTGAATTTAAAGAAATGTGCTTACTCTTTTGCACATTTTGGCTGATGTGGGTCCAGTGAGAAGCAGCAGGCTACAGGTGCTGGTGGCTGAGTGGTGGGATATGTAGGCTGCAATGACAAAGAAAGGCAGGAGAGAGAAGAGAGTACAAGGGAATACCAGGTTCTGTGGAGGTAGGACTACTCACCAGTTCCATTGTTTCATGTAGCCATAAGGCAATGTCAAGTTTTACATTTGGTCATTTAGAGACAAGCCTGGAATAGATAAATGTGAGAATTATTAGCTGAAGCTGTGATGAATCAGACATATGCTCAGCCTCTAGAAAACCTTCTGCTCTTCTTCCTCTACATGCATCAAGAGCAGGAGACAGCAGACTTAGCAGCTCTCTCCATTTTCCAGCTCTCTGCTGGCAGAGCTACCTTGTTCCAGGAGGTTTTTTCCCACTGGCTAAGTCTGATGCTTTAAGGCCCGTGAAGGCTCTAAAGCTACTTACAGATTGCAAAGTGACCTTTTTTAGGCTTCAGACTCTGAGACTGACTCATGTGAACTGAGAGACTCTGAACATAGAGAGCAAATCCTCTTTCATATTTCTCAGCTGTCACATATTCATTAGTTATAAATAATAAATGTCACATGGCTTGCAAAATATATATCCAACCTATTTAAGAATACTCAATGCTTGTGATAAGCTTTATATCTTAAAGTATTTTTGGTCTCAACCAGTGTTTTCAGCCCTTGACCACAGGGCTACATATGGAAGGGAAGGAGAAAGGTAAATACTATACATTATACTCTTAAATGTGAGGACAAGAGAGGGGGTAAGCCAAAGGCAGATCTTGGACAAGATCACAGGAGCAATGACGAGAAACTCGTGCACACAGCAGCCATCGTGGTTGCAGTGCTTTGCAGAAAGCCTGTGCTTGCTGGCTGCTAGTTGCCAGACGCCGGGCAGGAATATTCCCTGCAAGCTCCATCCTTACCATCTGGCCAACAGCTCCACTCCCAGCCCCCATGAAAGGCAGGACAGGAGGCAGAGCAGGTCCCCGCTCTTCCCAGCTGAGCCCCACTGCTGACTGCCGTGCCAGCCTGCAAGGCGGGCAGGGGATACATAGCTTGGCTCTGTGTGAATACAACACGATCCCTCTCTTCTCACCAGTTCACTAAACTCACATTTCCTATGCCTCTGCTAGTGCAGTTCAGGCTGAAAAATCACCTTCGTAATGGCCGAGTTTGTTTGCTTTCTTTGAGGATGTTTGTTTAATATCTCCTCACTAATGAGTCAGGCTTTTTCTATGATCCACAAGACATCAATATTGCATGCGCTCAGGGACCTGAAGCACGTATACTAAGCACTGAGTATTTCAAATGGCAAGTGTTTTGTTAACAACAACAACTAAACAAGCTAGGGAGCAGCCTGAACTTCTAGAGTCAAAGCGAGATCAAAGCGCACAAAGCTTAATTGGCAAAATGCCACAGGAGCCATTCTGCAGTGGGAATTTATGATTTACAGGCATACCAGTAAAAGACTGCTTTAATCGTTACATTACGCTAAGTACTTGCAAATTTTAATACAGTAAACCACTTTTTTTTTTCTACTTTAGCATCAAAAAACCTTCCCTTCTTAAATATAGAAACATGTATCAGTTTCCTATAAAAGGCTTCCCCCCCCCCCCCCCNAACAGATATCTCTGAGAAATAGATGTGGGAGGATTGGGGGGGAAGAATTCACCTCTTTTTCCTCCCCTCTCCCTCATGTTTTGTGCTTCCCATAACTATTTGCCTAGAGCCACTTGCCCCATTTGCCTGTGCTGCCCTCTGGGTTATTTCCTCGTCTTCCTGTCAGAAAACAGGCATTGCTCCATGCTGACCCACAGCTCGGGGACCCACGCACAGAAGTCCCCTGACACCCTCCCCGGTGCCCCTGAGCACATCACTTGCCCAGCATGCTCTTTGGATAACACCTCTGCAACTATGAAGGGTGGGGGTGTTGAGGGAGCCCCCCAACCACATGGCCGGTGCCAAGGACACACCGCCCAGAGGGTCCCCCTACAGCCAGGGGAAGCTGCAGCAGGAGCAAGGCAGCAAGCTTGGCTCACAGCCTGCTGAAAATGGTACGTTAAATATTCTATTGTGCGCTTAAGTGGTATTTATAGACACCATCAATCACACAGGTCCTAAACGCATTAAATCAAGATTCGCTTAAAGACCAGTGTTCTTCCACACTCCTAAAAACAGCTCAGAAGAAATGAAATCATTATAGACCTCACCTAAATCTCATGGATTCAAGTCGGTCTCTGATGCTCAGCAGTGCTTGGTTGACACTCAGCCCCAGCCGCCGGTATCCATCACAGAGATGGACACAGGCAATGGGAAGCAAGCTCAGATTGACCTTTTGTGTTACAGTGAGCAGGCCTCATGGTACCCTTACCTTCATAACAATCAAGATTCAGTGGATGGACATCAGTACAGAGCTAGTGTAGAATAAGCTAGAATCAGCCCCCAAAACCTGCAGAACTGGTAAAAACCAAAACAGAGCACAGAGAAACAACCCCACCTCCAAGCCAAAGTGAACAACTGACCTCTTGCACCACTTTTAAACTCTAACCTCCGTGTGTCTCTGACCATAATTGGGCACAGCTGGGCTCCCTCCGCTTGCCTCCAGCCAGGAGGAAGTCTGAAGCACCAAACAGAAAACATATGTGAACTACAGACCTTGCTAAATGAGCCATAAGCAGCATTTTTCAATCCTGATGTGGTGACATTTTAGGCAGCATTAGAGTGTTCGCAAGAGTGCAGTTTCTTGGGCAAACACTTGCTTTTTGGTCATCTGAACATAATTTATGCAGCCATAGCAGATGTCCCATAGCCTAGCACATAGGGATAGCAGCAGGCAGTACTGGTATACTAACTGTGTGATAGGCATAGTACCTCAGTAGTCAGGGGGTATAGGTATTGTTATCCCCATTTTGACTCTTAAGTCTAAAATGAGGTATTTAACCTCTTGAGTTTGGGTTTCCTTGGCTACCCATGTTTTTATTTGCATTTACCAATTCATCAGTGATGCTTGCAAAACTAAGGTATACTTACAAGCCATTCTCAAGAGAAGCAGCATTTTACATTCTGAGTTTTACTAGACCAATGGTGCTAGAAGCAGAAATGAGGCATAAGTTCGCGTGACTCGTTGCAGGAATGCCGCTGCTTATTGCCTGCATAACTAACCTACAAGGGCAGAGGAATATTAAGCACCATGTAGTCCACTGGTTTGCCTACATATGCAAAACCTCCACTGCAAATTTAAGCAACGTCTATACCTATCGTACAACAGGGTAAGCTGTGATGCAGTTTGCTTTTTCTTCATTACTGTAATTAGGTTCTACCTTTTTGCCCCCCCCCCCNTGCAGAAAGTCAAACCACAGGCAGCTTTCTTCTACAAACAAATCCAATTAGTTACGATTGTGGACAGATTCAGATTTACGTCTCCACAGAGATACCTGGATGGAAATCCTCTAGGTTAGTTAGTTCTTATTCAAAAACACACAAACAAGAATGGAGGATAGCAGCACATTTAACTTGGGGACTGGTGGGTGGAGACCACCAGATAATTAAAGGTCTCTCCTTTATTATCACCCTCGGAAAAGGGAGGGCCAGATAAGCCAGGATATGACCCATTACTGGCAAGGACAGGTATGTAGGTCACTGTGTCATATGGAAAGACGCAGAGCAGAACCTGAGCAGCAACCTGCATGCAATGGCCCAGATCAAAGAAGAAACTGGGGACAGCTTTAAAAAGAGCTCTGGCCACAGAGCAGGGAACAGCAAGAGGCCCTCAGTCCAAAGGAAAACACTGTTCCCAGCTTTCTTCTTCCTCTGGATGGATAGATGGCCATCTTGGCTGCTGTCAGGAGGTAGCTGATGAAAAAACCTTTGATGAAGAATTCCTAGGATTTTGTAGGACCAAAAATAGGGAGGGCAAACAGGTGCAGGGGGTATGCAGACAGCTGCATGTACAGTGTGAGTGACGACTTCTGCTTGGTCCCACTCTTCCTTGTATGCTTTCATCCAGAAAAACAGAGTTAAAGAAAGGAGAAGGGAACAAAGATTTCTCTCCTAAGGCATAAAACACAAATGAGGCAGACAGCAGGGTGGATGCAAAGGTTTCAGACATTCGTTTCTGGGAACGGGTTAGGAGAGATGTGAATCCAGCTTCAGCAGGATGAGTCATCAGCTAGTCTGCAGCTCTGGTTGAATAGCTGCTATAGCTCTTGGAAATAAAAGTTGCCAGCGTATAAATGCCAATAAAGTGGGCACGGTAGACTTAGAATGATTGCATGAGATCATCCTGGAGGATCAGGTACCCGGCAGGAGTCAGTAAGGGTCAGAAATGCTGACAGTCCCTTCTCCACTGCTTTCCAGTGATGACTATTTAGATCCACATGACTCCAGAAGGCACCACGGTTGTCACCTGCCAGGCAGTTCCCTTGATTATATGGTGTCACAGAGCAATAATATATGACTATTTCCCTGGACCATGAGGTGGGTATTTCAGGACATGGTATTTTAAATAACTGTTTATACAGTAACAGCTCGCTACAATGGAGTCATCAAGTGTTTCTGAGGTTACTTAGTACCGCAGAAAAACAGAACATGAAACCACCTGAGCTCCCTAAACTATGGCCTGGGCACCACAGGGTGCCACAAACCCCATGTAAGTGGCAAGGGCTCAGCGCAGCAGTAGGAGCTGCTTTGGGTGCTAGCAGCCTACATTTTGGCAACCTTTGATCTAAACAGCTTGAATACTGGGGGAGATCATCAGATCTTCTGCCATCATCAGAGTGGTGTTACTGTACCCTGTACGTCTGCCACTACCAGCTCTGCGCAAAATGGTACCAGTTTATCAGGAACATTTGCCACCAATAGGGCTAACTAGAGGATAAGAACTCTCTTGTGTGAATGGAAAGTTTGAAATATGTCTTCTTTTCATACTGGAATAAAATCGGAATGCTGCAAAACCCTGAAAAATAATTGTTTAAGATTGATCATAATGCAGAACAATTTTTTTTTTAATCTGCCTGTGGAGTTTTTATGTTGTTATGAAGACAAACATTTCACATGGAAAAAGAAAACGCTTTATTCAAAAAAGTCTCCAAAAGTGAAAGCAGGACACTTCACCACCATCCAAAATCTGCAAAATATGTATTTCTGTGGAACTGTATTTTTTTTACCAGCCTGCAGTGGCTGTAATTGGTTATTATTTTTCTGTCCAATTCCAATCAGCATAGCAATATCCAATAAGGATATGCTGAAAAATTATAACACATTATATCAGCAAAAATGTATTTATAATGTATTTGTAGTGACAAAAGAATGAGGTCACTAAACATAGTTTATTTCACCGTGGGAGCTAATATGGGAGAGTGGCAGAAGGCTGGTGGGCACCAGTTGAGCCTGTGCTAGAACAACTGCAGGAACAGCTATACCATCAAATCTGTTCTAGTGAGCAGTGGACCATAGCAAAATACTAGATTAGGGGCAGAGTGGTCATTTTGAGCAACCTTGTATTTTAAAATGGCTGGGCAAGCAGCAGGTTGAGAGAGACCAGGAAAACAAAAGCAGGGTTCCAGTATTAGCAAGTCAAATTGTGAACTGGCTGTGATGATTATATCATGAATTTCACAATATTTGCTACTGTTTTCTACAGCCCTTGCTCCTGCAACTCTGTAATTACACGAAAATTGCTATTCTCGTTTAAAAAATGTTTCCAGCATTGAAAGTTTAAAAAACATTAACCAAGCACTCTAAATGAAAAAAAGTAAATAAAAAAGCGCATCAAACTCATTATTAAAACCCCCCAAACTCTCAGGGCTTTCCAGCAGACAGTTCATGGTGTGTGGTGGTCTGAGTTGAGCTGATAGCTGCTGGCTGCTCAACTGGAGAAAATTTGGTTTTCTTGAGGGAGAGCGACTAAGAGGGAGTATCTGTTTTTAAAAGATAAGAGAGGAAAATATGGTGGCTCTGGGACTGGTAGGAAGGAATAGCTGTCGTTTTCACGTGGGGTTTTTGTGTCTGAGAGATGGAGCTAGGAGAAAGACTAAAAGTGGATCCTAGCTAAATCTTTAATGACAATCTTTTCACTTGCTCCCTATCTCTTTGTGTGTGTTTCTTACATATCAATACAGAAGTTTTCAAATATCTGGAAAATGTATCACTAACTGGCATATACATACACATATTCGTGTGTGTATATACACGTATACGTATGCGTGTGTTTTAAATGCCTGCAAGCCTTTAGCCGCCTAAGGCCTTGTAAGAGGCAACAGCCACAACACACAAGAGTTACGAAGTAAGAATGTAGCTGCCACAAATCCATCTCTAATCCTCCTTTAATTACATGGACGAGTGGGGCTTTAACGCTGAGACAGCTCCACGCCGCAGTGTGCTCCAGCAAGCATAAAGGAAGCAGCAGCACCTGATGACGCAGGACTGTACAGTACGGAGGGTGAAGTGAAGGCTATAATTAGGAAACCACTTTACTGTGAAGCAGGCAGTCTAATGAAAGCAGCTGATGGGACCAGCTGACTGCACCTACATTGACAATAGCCTGCTAGCATCATTAGTATCTGTCATCTTCCCCCCCCCCGGCACATCTCTGAACGTTTAGAGTGAGCTAATCTCCCCACACCAAAACGACTGAAATCTTTCTCTAAATTGCTCCACTGAGATCTACCCAAACTCATGCGTTATGATGGCCACTATGCCAGGGGGGAGAATTTCGCCTCTGGGCACACCTATGGCAAACACCCAAGAAAGAGTGGATGCATCCTACTCTTGCTTCGGACATGCTCCCTCATGCATGAAGGACACAAAGGAAATACAGAAAATACAACTAGGCAATAGTAGATGCAGAGGAGTAGACTAGGCTAAATCCCAGCAGAAAGTTAGATAACAACAAATGCGAGGCACTTACACAGAGCTCTTCTTCACGAAGCTCAAAATGCTCTTACGTGCTTTAGCGAATTCATCACTCCTGGCTCTGGTGAGAAGGAGTCAAAGTCCAACTACCTGTTGTCCAGCCAGGAAGACTGGGGTAGAGGAAGAGATCAAGGTGCTTGTTTGAAGCCTGACACATGAACAGAAAACAAGCCTGCTAATTTTCAGTGCTTAATTCTGAAAAAAATTTGCTTACATGGCTCAAAAAGGCCTTTGGAGGTCCCTAATCCATCTGTCCCTCATGTGTGGTACCCAGTGCTTTTTTTCCCCACAGTATTCTGTGCAGTTTGTCTTGGAGAAGCTAATAACTTCTCTGTGTATGCTGACTGGACTAGCCCCTTGCTTTTCAGCTTAGCTGTTAATACAAGTGGAAATACACATAGGAAGAAGCTTGCCGTTTTGCTGCCCTTGATGCACCTAGGCTGAGCCTTCAGGATTTTGGATCTCCAGGGCTCTCCGTCTAGCAGCTTGTAAAAGCATTCCAAATTTACTACTCTTTTAACCAGCAAAGAAAATAAATCTTCCTTGCCATAAATGCTAATGTTGGTGCACTGAGAAATTCAAAGGAAGGCTGCAGAGAGAGAGAGAGAGAGAGAGAGAGGAACATTCCCCATGCGATGATTAAAGTGCCAGTTCATGAAAGCTGACGTCAGCGCGTGCTTTCAGGGTGGCAGAGCACTTTGCATTTATCCTCTCCTTGTTTGTGCTCCATCTGGATGGGCTCCAGTGGAAAAAAAAAACAAGAGAGAAAAGAAGAAGCTAATGCCTTTCTAATACATTTCTGAATTCCTTTGGTTTCACACAGGGAGCAGGCTCTGAAGCACCTAACTTTTGCTTGGCCAGTTCAATGAGATAAAAGAAACAGAAGGCAGCTGGTGCTCATGGCCAGACTAAGTTATAATTAGATTGTCATAGCAAACAGTCAGTTGGGGCAGATCCAAGGAGGATCGAAGGAGAGCACTCTGGTAAATAATCTCGAGATTCAATAACTTGCAGAGGCAACCCTGTTTCCCATCAAGCGGATTCATTCCAGCTCACAACTGCTTTCATATAAAGTCACGATGGTTCAAAACCCAAAAAAAGCTGCATGAGTTAGCTACAGGTTTCTGCTAAAAATGGTCTGATGGGAAGATGGGAGGAAGCCCAAGAGCAGTTCCCTGACTCCGTGGTATTGGTCACAGGTTAGAGAATAAGCAGGGCCGGTACTAGGCTTCCTACTAAAGCAGATCTCCCTTCCCTGGGATGGAGCAGCACAGGGAGTGCCGCATGCTCCCCCTTTCCATAGCCCCTTGTCCCCTTCCAGTGGTGGCACTGACAATTACATCAAGCAGAGCAGTTTGTTGAAGGTGCGAGCCATCAGAATTCCAGAGGAGATGCTGGCTGCTGGGAGGCAGCCTTCTGTGGAAAAATACCCTTTTTTTTTTTTTTTTTTTTTACTTCTTTATTTTTTCCCCCTCTCTTTTTTTAATTCTGGGCTGCTGCTGACGTCAGTGGGAAAGGCTTATCCAATCAATATGGTCACACACATGCTGCAACTGCTACAATAATTACATTTGCAGGGTTTCTTACTAAAGGTGCCTACTGATAATTTGGTTTTAGAGCTACACACTTGTACTGTCAAGCAGCAGGGATGACGACTGTGCACGATGGCGGCTTTAGTCTGTTGTCGCTCTAATAGCTGGCATGGTTACTTGGTACAAACAGCTCACGTTGATCAATAGAGGAGTTCGCTCTGCAGTGAAGCTGCCTCTCAAGCCCTGAAATGGTGAGGTGAGTGTCAGTTTCTTCTCCCAGGTAACAAGTGATAGGATGAGAGGAAGCGGCCTCAAGTTGCACCAGGGGAGGTTTAGATGGGATATTAAGAAAAATTTCTTCACCGAAAGGGTTGTCAAGCATTGGAACAGGCTGCCCAGGGAAGTGGTTGAGTCACCATCCCTGGAGGTATTTAAAAGACGTGTAGATGTCACGCTTAGGGACACGGTTTAGTGGTAGACTTGGCAGTGCTAGGTTTACAGTTGGACTTGATGATCTTAAAGGTCTTTTCCAACCTAAAGTATTCTATGATTCTATGAAATAACAACTTTGAATTTACTGGAACTATTCAGGAGAAACAACTTCTCTTTCTCCCCAGACATGCTGATGGTTTAGACTTAGTTCCCATTTAAAAAAATCAGTAAAAAATGAAGAAAATTAAAAGGTTCCAAATCAGTAATATTTTTCAACTATATGCTTTCAGCTGGAAAATAAGTCAAAAGGTAGACATCCTGCACTTCTGAATATTCTGAAACTAAATAGTCTTTGAAATAGCTAAATAGTCTTTGAAAGAACATTCTGAAACGAAAAATTTCACTTTAGGTCCACTTTTCCCCATCATTTCTCTTCCACCAAGTAAAAAATGAACAACAATCAGACCAACAACGCAAGAAAAAGATTTCCATTTCAGCAACATAATTTCTTCTCAATAGTTTTTTTTTTTCCTGTTCTAAAGGACATACCTTCACCATGTAAACAGATCTGAGATCAGATCCCCGAAGTACTTGACCCTTCCTACTCTAAGCAGTGTGCAAGGATCCCTTCAGAGCTAGGCGAGGAGAGAGTGCAACCTGCAGCCTTGCATCTCGCAGGCTGGAGGTGGAACCTGGCGAGCTAATTACTGGGTGTGGGTAATGCAAGTGGGAGCACGATGGGAGAGCAGTGAATTTCTCTCTCCTCTCCATTCCCCACCCTGCAATAATCACAGCCTGGGTCTCTGCCAAAGCGCTGCCAAGCGCTCAGTGCTCCTGTATGGATATGGAGCATCAGGACAGACCTGATCCTCAGTGACCTGCACACCCCAGAGCTTGCTGCTCCCCACCGCTCTCTCCCCACTTGCACAGACTGCCAACATTTTGCTGTGTTTGCGTTCAAGCTAAGGGGAAAAAGAGACGTAAAATTGGCACAGCTATCAGTCTAGCTATGTTAGCGATTGAGTGATAAGTTGTATAGTGGTTACACAACTAGGCTGTGTCTGTGGAGCCAGGACTTCTGGGTTTAATTTCCTGCTCAGTCACTGACTCATCACGTAGCCTGGGGCACACCACTTCACCCCTCTGTGCATAAATTTCATCATCTTTAGTTGGGGGGTAATAAGACTATCTCGCAGGAATGTTAGGACACACAAATTACCCTCACAAATATTTGTAAAATGCTTCAGATGATGCTTCAACAAAGGCACTGAGTATTTCATTGTTGAATAAGTAACAGCCAGGGGAATGTCCTAATTGCCAGGCTGGCTTATTTACTTACCTTGCACCAGAGATTTCTGGCAGCAGTACCAAAAAGATGTCTCAGGTAAGGGAAAGGGTGAAGAGGTCTTCCGACTACTGCAGCAGGAGCAGCACCAGGAAAAGGTCAACTCATGCCACAAAATAAGTACATGATAGATAAATGTTATGCCAAAGGCTGAGAGGCATTTGCATCATTTTCAGCCCAGATGCGCAAAAAGCTTATGTAGATGACACGGTGATGGAATACGGCTGTCTAATCCTGTTAAGTATGGTCCACAAAGTCCCATGTCATTTCTTCAGAACACATGGTCAACTCTGGTTTTGGACTTAAAAAGCATTTAGATACCTGAAGTTCTGCTTTTGAACCTTCCCAGAGGTGTTATCTTCTTGCCTACACTGAGCATCTCGCTGTCTGTCCTCCACCTGAGGCTGTCTGGGATTCACAGCCTAGGTGTGTCAGCACCTCAGATCCCCCGAGGGTCTGGGAGGAATACTCAGGGATATTATATGATTCATATAATCACTCAGTTTTGCTGTTGGATGTTAAGGAGCTGCTGCACTCCAGGTCCTAGAGACTGTATTTGCAGACAGGTGAGCTTTCTGAGGGTCCCAATGTCTGCACTGAAGTAATACAAGACGGTTGCTGAGAGAGCTAAGCAGAGAGCACGTCTTAGAAACTTTCAGAAGATGCACCCTTGATTTCTGTTGTCTAATCTATCCCAGCTGTGTCCTCCCCACTTATTCCTGTGTTTTACTTTAATCGGAAAGCTGATTCAGAGGATACCTGTGGGCAACCTGGCAAGTGCAGGTAAATCCCTGGTGGGTGGAGAACTGCTGAACTGACCAATTCCTGTGACTTTAACAGGAGGTACTGACTGCAAAACTGACTTGGTACAAGAGCACAGAAAATACTTTCTGCCTCATCCACCCCCTGTGAAGCCATTAGACATATTTTTCTGAAATGCCTAAGGCCCAGCTCCCCTGCTGTTGTTCAGTTGAACAGCAGCCCTGGCCACTGTTTTACTTTGGGGATTATCAACAACAGCCTAAGCCCATTGGGGCCCTCAGGTGGTGCTTCCAGTCACCTAAGCAACACAAACGGTAGCTAAAGGGTTTTCCTTCATGGCTAGTTTTTAACACTAAAAGGAATTTTAAAAAATCCTTGGTGGTTATGATACACACACTTCAAAGGTATCAGGTCACTTTCCTTCTTCACAGCCATAATCATTTTATGCCGACAAGAAAGCACTCTTGGATCTTTGGAAGCAGCTGGTTTCTCCAGCTGAAGTAACTCACTCCAGGGTCAGCCCATGGATCAATGGCAGAAATTCCCGACTGCCTCTCATGGAACCATGTCCCTGCAGCACCACTACTCCAAAATTACTATTAACTCCTTCTTGTAAGGAAGCAGAAGGCCTGGAGAATACAAGCACCCTACCGCTGAAACACGTTCATGGATCCCATACTCTGTCTGACAGAGGACATACCCGACTTCTACAAATCCTGCTGAAGGCCTGCAATTAGGGAAAATCCACACAGCTCAGTGAATGAAGTTTTCTCAGTAAAATCCATGACTTAATCGAGTTATGACTGTGTTATGAGTGACAATTACATAGGTCACAGAAATGGAAAGACATAAGGGAATTTCTTCTAGCCAGTGAGTAGTTCCAACCACCCCTTGAATAAGCTCTCCTGTGTTTTGTTGGATTTCTTTCTAAAATTGCTCAAGCCATGGGCTCTTTGTCTT
The DNA here is from genome assembly GCA_013389945.1 of Fregata magnificens. Classification (NCBI taxonomy): domain Eukaryota; kingdom Metazoa; phylum Chordata; class Aves; order Suliformes; family Fregatidae; genus Fregata; species Fregata magnificens. The sequence goes on from WAAD01039994.1 coordinate 49,862, forward strand.
TTCCCTTGGGCAACCATTCTCTCTGATGATCAAAACAGAACCATTTTTGCTTTGTGCTAGGAGGTTCATCAAAAGCAGCTAAAGTTAATAAGCTTCCCGCCCCCCCGGTCCCAGTCAGGTGTGTGTTGATAGTGTTGGGTTTCAAAATGGCTAAGAGAAATCTACTGAACTCAGAAAGGAATTCAACAGGCGAAAGATGGTGTAACATCTGGTGTCCACAAAAGCTAGGTGGTGGCAAGGACAGTTGCTGACAGTTAAATGGAAGATACTCAGCATGTGCTAAGTTAACATATGCCAGCCTCTTTCCTCTCTTCCACCATCCCCTTTTTTGGATACAGACTCCTGCGGCTAGAAATACTTCTCAGGTCCCTGGATGAGCAAACTGTGAACTCGGGACCGAAATAGTTTTAACATAATAGTTCTCAGGAGCACCCCTCCCTGTCATGCTCAGAGATCTATGATACCCAGAAAACTTGTTTCATTTAAGTAATTTGTGAGCTACTTTATGGATAGACTTTTGCCTTGCTTTTCCCAAAATCCCAGATACCTTCATTCTAAAAAAAAAAAAAAAGAAAAAAAAAAGAAAAAAAAAAGAGGTAAAAAAGAGCAAGCATTGCAAACCTGTGGTCCTCCAATAGCAAATTCTTTAAATACCTGAGGGAACGTGAATCATGCAAACGCAGAATTGTAAAAATCCATGGCTTTTCCATACCCCTCTCTTTAGGGTGGGGTTGTTCCACCTCAATATTTTAGCTAAATACCCCTCAAAGGAACAAAATTCTTGCCCAGATAGCCTAATCTGTCACATACTGTCCAGCTGTTAGAAGGACCTAATTTGTAATCAGTACCTCTGTATCTCAGCATCCAGAAGCTGGTGGGAGGAAACATTTAGCAGTCTCCAAAGCCACACAAAATTCTTCTGTGCAGGTGGTTTTCTGAATTTTCCCTCTCTTTGCTAAGTTCACTGAGCACCTAAACTGGACTTTGGGGCAAAGTGACCCTAGATGAAACTCTTTGGTGCCATTTGACCTTACAAAGCAAAACGCAGAGACTGTACCATGACGAGAGGGAGGTCCATCAGCAGCAACAAAGGAGGCCAGAACTTGAACTCCACTGGTGCCTAAGCTGCAGACAAACAATTTGCCAACACTTGTCAGGCTCCATCACTTCCCTGTTTGAAGAACAGATTACTTCTCAAGACCAGGCAACAGTGTAACTAACACTCACCCCCAATGCCCTTCACAACAACCTGAGCCAGGCAGCAAGGCCAGTATCCACAAAGGTCCTTTGGACAGTGACTGCTCATGCAGACTGAGCTGTAGCTCTTCTCCAGAGGAAGAATCCACAAAGCCTGTTTTCTCAGGATGTTAAGAAATTGCTTTACACAGAAGAGGTAGTTTTCAGTGGTGGGCGAGACCATCCCTGGCCAAAGCAAAATCCTGGGCTAAGATGGCATCCGTTTCATGCATTTTTGCATACAGACTTGAAGTTCCTCCTAAGCCTCTCTTCTTTTGTGCATCAGTATGCAATCTGGCCTACTCAGCAGTCCAGTGAGCAAAAATGCCATGAGGGCATTTGAAACCAAGGGCACATTATTAAAGAAAAAAGGGGGAAATGGACAACGGACAGACAGGATGTACAGATTACTTTCTGATTTAATATGACACTGAATGCAGTCAGACTAAGATCCAGACCTAATCATTTGCCATTCACTCCAGCTTAATGTTACCTACGCTTGATGAGCACAGAGGGAACGCGCAGCAGTAATATCTTCAAGGAAATAATTTTGGTTGTGGAGCAGCTGCAAACTGCATGATTCTTGATGGTTTTTTAAATGTCAGTGCAGTTCATCACATACTTCAGTCTAGCCAAGAAAGATGCCAGAAGATATTTCCATAGACTAAATAAGAAGCCCGCCAGTTCGTGCTCCAGCTCCTATGCACTCCTGCGTAGTAGTGCAGTGGAGCTACACCGCAGCTACAGAAACGAGGGGAAAAGTCTCCTGCTGCAGAAGCAGTCCAGGGCCAATATAATTTAAGCTCGATGGCTTCTCAGTTCCCAAAAGCGTCAGTAAAGGCAGCATTCCTTACAGAGCTGAATGCCGCAGGCAACTGGGAATCTGCAGTCCAAAGCAGAGTCACCCTGGCTCCTGCGCAAGAACTATTTACATTCTAGCATCTTTCAGGATGCTGGAGGAAATACGAGCCATCTTTCTCCTCACTTCCTAACTGGCTGCACCTCATGTTTTGGCTTTCAGCAGCTCAGAACAAAATTTATTTTTCTAAGTGAGGAAAGGGAAAGTCTAGTTACTCTAGCAGGGGGCACCAGCATGAAACTCAAGATGCACTTGTACCCATCTCTAGGCAGGACAAACCTGATGTGAGAAACTGCAGTATTTTGTACCTCTAACTCATGCTCTAGGACCCCCACCCCACTTCCTGCATGCACATATGATTTAGAAAGGTAAATCAGCACTGAACTACTGTTTTGAGTTTCCTTTTAAATACCTAGTCCTGATGAAAGGTTCTGCAGAGAACTATATCTTTTTATTCCTTCCCAAGCCAAGGGTTGTATGAGCAGTGGCTATCCAAACTCCCAGGAAGGAAGACGACTCACAAGAACAACATTTAGGGGTGAGAGGAGAGTGTAGCCTTCATGATCCACTGGGATATTTGCTCAGGTTTCTCACTTATGAGGCTTATATTTTCCCATGTATCTGAGGTAAAGGTGCTGTGGAATGGACTGGAATACAGTAAATCTTGTCTCCTGCTCTGCAGGTTTGAGGCTGTGTTTGCTTCCTTTTACTGAGCTAAATAAATACCAGCAGTTGGGATATCAGGTAGCTAATGACCCACAGTGAAGACAGGGAGAGGAAGAGCAGCAGAGATGCCTGTGCTGCACTGAAACAAGATGCGGATCCTTCTGTTTTACATTCCAAATATATCCCCACTTGGGGCTGCACATAGAGCTACCAGACACACATCTGTGGATAAGATTTAGGCAAATAAAAGTCCTACTAGTAATAGCCCAACCTTTGAGTGCAGATCAAAGGAGAGTGGAGCTACAGACCCTGAAACCTGACTATACAACTTGTATTTCACCCACCCACCCACAATGACAGGAGTGAAATGGAAAAAGGACGAGTCTGAATACCTTCTGCGTACATAATGAGTAGATTTAGGAACCCCAGAACACTTTCTTCTCTGAAACATTTTAATTTTCTGCTCATTTGCATTTCTGGAGCGGAAATGTAATACACCTCACAAAAAATTACACCAGTACAAACCACACTTTGGCTTCAACAAAATGAAAATGTAAGGTATTTGACATAGGAAATAAGAAAGATATTGGAAAACGAGATCACAGGGAACCTGTGAAGTATCTGCTGTACTAGTAGATCATATGAATTGACCTGCAAGTATAAAACAAGGAATGTCTAATTTCCAGGAAAGACCTCCTCTGAACTCCTGATCAGAATTTTAAAAAAATTTTGCAAATTCTTCCTCGGAGAACAGCCATGGAGCCTCCAGCCTGGGAGACCTGAACACACCACAGGTCCTATGAGAAGGGGTAAGCCAGGCTAGTTTGCCAGTTGGGTACCTCATTTTTGTTTAGATCCCCTACTGCATGCTAGTGAAGAAATTCCTTCTTCACAGGAGGAGTCATTCTAGAACCAGCTGCCATACAGCTGTGGGTAGTAGGGTATGGGACTGCCCCTGGGCTATTTAGCCCTGGAGGAGAGGTGGTGCGCGTGGCCCAGCTCCACATCCAGTCCCAGACAGATGGAGCCTGGAGTCCAAGGCAGTGGAGAGGGTGCAGTTATTCTAGCTGTGCTGCCCAGCACTGCATGAGTGGTGCCACATGGATGGTCCGGGTTGCTCAGAAGTTGGCTGAAAGATGTTTCCATGGCTTTGTACTTGCCTGTGCAGAATGACCTTAGCACCTTCAACTCAATGGTCTTGCTGGAATCTAACATGTGAAATTGCAGCTTTTCTTTTTTGCACCTCACTTACCTTGCTGTTGGGGGAATACCAGGTTACGATCTTGTAGCTAACATTTTATATACAGTTTTATAAGAAAAAAGGGCAGATGCACAATTAAGGTGCCAAGATGCATGAACAAGTTTTCTCACTTCATGCAAGCAATTGACATTCTGAGTAATATTCATGAAATGAAGAATTGCATCCCAGAATGAAAAAGCTTTAACACTTTGAACTTCATCCTCCAGTTGACTGATCTGCAGAAGCTAACTCTACAGTACATTTCTGATCAAGATTATTTGGCTCAAAAGTCTCTGGCTAACCAAGAAGCTTCATTTATATCCAACAGTTTTTTTATTCTGCTTCTCTCTGCGTCACACCAGAGCGCAGCCTCAGCAGAGACAGATGTTTGTTCCACTTGCTTTACAGAGACGTCGTTTTAATGTTCTTTTCTGTGTCAGACTCATGATGGCACCTCTTGGCTCTTCTTCCTGACAAAAGCCAGATGAGTAAAGAACCCGCCAGGACTCCAGCTACTGCAGCCACAATGACAGCCCAGTAGGGGACTGAAGGTTCGGTTTTCTCCCAGTTGAGGTCCAAATTTCTGAATCCACTATTTCTCAGTGTGAAAAGAAAGGGTTTCTCCTACAAAGGGAGAGCAAAGGTTTTACTGACCACAGACCACTCAACAGGCAGCATTCAGACCACATGCCATCACCCCTTCCCAGAGAGGAACTGTCAACCTTTAGACAGACAATCAGCTGTTTCTGCCTTCTGTCTATCTTAGCTCAAACTCTTTCCTGCCCTATTGCCTGAAAGTTCCTAGAACAAAAAAAAGGAGCCATCTCAGAGAGTGATGGCATCATTTCCAATTTTGTTTGCTGCAGACAACCAAATGGAAATATGTAGACTCATTAAAACTGGCTTAAATGAGAGGCTTTCCACTGCAGCGAGGATAATTCTTTTTGCATTAAATTTTAAGTAGATTTTCCTGTGTGTAACAAAGCAGGAGTATATTTTAGCTATTTAAAGCCTTCACAAAGATACTCTTTTAAAGAATTTTACCAAGAAGAAGAAAGGAGACAAATAAAAGTGGTTAATAGAGAGTATGGACATCTTGGCCTTTACTTACCGGGTTTGGACACTTGAGTTTTGATCTGTCATAGGTAAAGTTGTTGTAAGTCTGCTTTTCACCAACTGGCTCCAACTGCAAAAGGGAAAAGCAATAGTAAACATAACATGATTTTTTTCCTCCTTAGACTCTCCTGACTTGGGTGGTTACAACTTTTTATCTAATCTTTTGGTGCTTGCAGCAATGAAGAAATGTGGTAGAAGATGCATCACAGGAAAGGTTCCAAACATTTTAACGCTCATGAACCGAAGACATTGAGAATCTGATGTACTGTTTGCAGAACAACTCCCTCAGGAAGCAAGGAACAGGAGAAGCCTTTCCTCCTTTTGCAACTGAGTGGAGGAGAAAATAACTCTGAATACCACATACTTTAAATATTCTGCTAAAACAAAGTGGTTCACTATACACCCAGTTCTCCCACGTACACATCTCAAATGACAGTATAAACCACAAAGAAAAAAAACCAAACACATGACAGATGTTAGTCATGTTACTTAGCACAGTACTGAAAGAAAGATGCTTAAGTGTCACAGTGATGGAACTGACTTCAGAAATGATGTAGAGTTACAGAGACAGGATGAGACAGTGCCAACCTTTGCAGTCTTCACTCAGACAAGAAATTCCCTGGGAGTTTTAGCTGAGGCTAAGTTCACAAGATGGCAAGAAGTGAGTTAAATAGAGCTTTTTATACTATCACTTGTCAGCTAAGTTGCAATAGCTGACCATAGGCTCACCCCGAGTCCATTTCAAACTCAAAATATGTCCAGACTAATGGCATAGCATTTGTGGTTGGCTAGGAGTGCACATACCATCGGCTACCATAGTTAAGCTAATGAGTATAGGCTTGTTCAGTCATGTTAACTGAAGTGTTTACAACTGTGTATGAACATGCCTGAAGTAATGACTTCAGGATTGGCCCACAGAGAACCACAGAGTTGTTATCCAGCACTTCTGGGAGTACAGTGCAGAGGAGTGCTGGTGCTTCTGCTATTGTCTATATGTGCATTTACTGTCCTCAAATGATTAAAGTGTCAGCTGTGTGTTGGAGAGAAACAATACCACAACAAGCCCAACACGACACAGAGAAAACAAATTCTGTTCATAAGGTTCCCATATGGAAACCCTGGGAATACTTTCTCTCTCTAGTTCAGTTAAAAAAAAAAAAAAAAAAAAAAAAAAAAANGAGAACTGAAAAACGAAGAGACACAGATGAACCACAGCAAAATGTGACTAGGGAAGGGAAGAAAGCTAACAAGTGGAGAGAAGATGAGAAGCAAAACAGAATGCCAAGTTTTGCTGATTGTTGTGGGGTCCTGCTGGACTCTTTATAAGAGTCCTAATCACTTGGCCTGCTCGCCAGCTAATGTTGTGAAGACTGAATTTGGTAGGTTTGTTGCATCTTAAAGGCAACAGCTCAAATTCTGATGTGGTTATTTGTAAGATGTGTGGCTCATACCCTGTAGCATTCTGTCTGCAGTACGACTGGTTATTTGTAGATAATTGTAATACTCCCCATGCCAGGGCACTTGGTAAGGAGTCTGGCACAGAGCCCAGACAAAGGATGATAAGGTGCAAAATTCTGTAGCCAGCCATGCTTACTTCAGCTCTATGCGATCTGTTCCTCAGGACCGTTAGCTTCTAAGCTTTGAAGATGACAGTATCCCAATGTCCATGAGAGTACAGGGCAACTTTTGGAACAAACACACAGCTCCTCTAGAGCATCTGCCAAACATGGAGGCAGAACACAAGCTAAACACACTGTCCGTGTGCTCTTCTCCTGGGCCAGGGGACCGATGAGGTGGATTTTGGACCAGTGGGGGCCCCTTAAAACTACAGAGTCCTCTGACTTCAGAGAGCAGGAGCACGCTTAGCTTTGCATGAAGCAAAAAGGGCAAAGAACATCATGGTGAGGGAGATGCTCCTTAAGCCATCCCCATCCCTGCATACCCACGCAGTGGCCAGGCACAGTCTGGCCCTTTATGTGTACTGACAAGAATCCATGTCATTTGGCCATAAGCCTACAGCCTGCTGAGCTTTTCAGGGAACAGGGAAACAATACGGCCTTACAGTAAGCTTGTACAGCCTCACCGTACATGGACTGCGAGTAAAAAGCAGGGATGTGTTACAAGAACTAGATTTAAATAGTAAACAGTAAAATCTTTGGTTGGCATAGACCAACAGATCTCTACAGAAGGGAATAGTTGTGCTTCACATCAGTAAGAACCTGATCCCTGCCACCCCAGTAGAAAGCTTTGTGTCAATATCCTTACATGCGTAGGAAATGAGTGACAGTCTGGACAGAATAAAACTCCAGTGGCATAGAAAAAGGACTGATGGTGATTCAGGAATGAGTAATGGCCAGTAGGAACACCACGTGGCAACAGAAACCCAATTTAAGGCTACCATATGTCCAGGTACCATCTCTTTTTCTTCTTGAAACCTTCAGCCATGCTCAATCTGAATGTTTTCTACCTTTGCCTGGGGTTTCTGGGCCACCATCAGCCCTTTTCAAGCTACCACACAATGAAGCCTACCAGACCGCTGTCATCTGCAGTCCCAGACAGGGAAGCCTGGCAGAAAACAGGCAGATTTGCTGTGCATGCACAAATCAATTGTTCAGAGCGTGAGCATGCACTGTACATCTACTGCTTTCTATAACCCTGAACCTACAGCTCACATGCTATACTGGGCAACTGCACAGATTTCTGTCCTTGCGTTTCCCAGTCCTTGTGCTCAAGTTCATTCTGGAGTATCCTGTAAGTTTCTTGTCTTGCTCAAACTTTTACTTAAACTGAAAAGAAATTCCCCTCCATTTATGCTTGTTACTTGTACAAACCAGGATGCAGGATTTCTGCTACCACAATGTGTTTGGGTACTGGTGTTTATGAGACAAGAGGAGGAAATGTTGCCATAGCATGAAAATGCCATATTCTTCCTTCCACCATGGGAAACGTCATGGTTCTGAAAGCATCTGTGACCTTGGAGTTATCAAGTCCAGCATGTGCCTCTTGCACGCTCTTCCAGTACTATTCAAAAGCTATCATTTCCCCCCGAAAGACAGATGGAATGTGACTGCAAGCAGAGGTATCATAGGTGTGATTTCAGCCCCCCAGTAGTTTCAGTGACTCTACTAGAATTGCTTCAGATACTAGAGTGGGTGGTACAACATGTCCACACTATTAATGGCAGCAAAAATTCAATCACATGTATGTTTTCCTAATAAATCTAACAGAATTCACTGAAGAAGTGCAAGCTCATTCAACAGACATTTTCAGGAAACCTACAGGACTGAAAGATTAACTAAGCTGATTTTTTGCTTTAATGCAAATTATTTACCAAATGAGAAGGGAATTTTTCATTACATTAAGACTCTCAGGATTTCTCATTTTGAATGAGTAAGAACTTACACTGTTTTATGCAACATGATTGCTTTGGATTGTGTTCCTAAGCCATGAAGACTGAGAAGGATCTCAGAGTTGAGCAGCCCCCCTCTTGTTAGGATATCAATTTTATTTCTTGCTTATTGCTTTGTTTCAGACACCTTTCTCATGATCTCTTGTAGGGACTGCTACCACAAACACATAGGGATCTAGGTCATAACCTCTTACCATATTATTCCAGAGAGCCATGGCCATCTCAGCGTGGCCTCTTACACTGAAATGAAAGCAGTCTGCAGCAAAGAAACTCAGATCTGGCTTGCCATTCTGTGATAAAAGCAAAAATATATTTCTCAGCACATTTCAGCCTTTGAGATCTGACATATCTAGTAGTGCATTGTACTTGGCATACCCACTTCACAATTTTGGTATCTTTCTAAAGGCAATATGCTCATATTTTGACATTGCAAGTAAACTTAGGTACCCCTAACTGTGGGCTGATTACTGCATCTTGAGACCCTCTGTGTAATGCAGCCTGCTCGCCTTCACACAACAATTTTCATAACATATAACATACCTTATCATTAAACCAACAATCACAGCTCTTACATGGACATTGCCATCGAACCACACTCCACCTTGTACAGAACTGATAGAAAATTGCTTATTCTTGCTTGTTTAACTTCCATAACTCAGACTTATAACCTTTCAGGTGTTGAAGTTTGTGCTGAATTTCAGGCAACATTAAAAATTGTGGGCTTATCCAGCTGTGGCAAATGTCTGTCTGAGGGAGAATTCGCCTCATCACTACCTGTATGGTGACCATTCTTTGGACTTGAAGGCTGCCAGAACAAAATGGGGATGATATGACAACAGGATCAGTATTATGCAGACCTGGGTGATTTTGACCAGGATTCATGCTAAATATTTGTATCCTTAACTACACAGCATACACAATGTTAAGGCTGGAGAAAAGAAGGAGAATCAGTGTTTGGCTTCAAAGGCTGCTTTCTGTTTCCAGGCTGGGAAGAGCCAGGCACGCAAGCGCTGGTCTCCGTGTGAAGGAAACCTGAACATATTCCATTACCTAGATCAGAAGAAAATTGTGGTGAATGCCAACAAAGCCCCCAACAGGGAAGCAACATGCAGTTTAGAGGAAGCCAGAGGGTGCTTAGGTTTAACGTGTGCACACTACGAATGTTTCCTAAAGCCATTGCGATTCACAGGCAGCACAGTCTTTCCTGTCTTCTCCTCTATCACTCTTATCGCAGGTTCCACCCTGTGCCGCTAGACTGTGCAAAGCAAAGAAAACACAGTCCTTGTGGCATGGATCTTACTGACTTATGGAAATCAAGATACTGGTCCTTGCATAATGGGAAAGAAAAACAGGACTCACGCTGTCTGTGGGCAACAAGGTGTTTCGGAAAAATGGCTGCATGACAACTGCAAAGTCTTCACGCTCCTCGTACCGACCGCTGTTGATCAGCTGTAAGGCTTCAGCCTGCATGGAGTTGCATGGTTAGAAACAGAAAAGTTACAAGGTTCATCTAACATTTGTCAGCTATCAAAAACATGCATATTACACTTCTTTCAATGTAGAAAGCCATAAATCATTAGTATAAATCCAGCTGAATAGTTTAAAGCAGTCCAGAGAATGACTAAGAAAATAATTTGGTTCATGAAGAGATTTTCATGAGGAAAATGCAAAGAAGCTAGGATAATTTAAAATGTAAAGTTGCTTAATTAAAAAAAAGTAGTTCATACCTTACTTATAGAAATCAGTGCTGCACAATCACAATGAGATTCAAATTTACAATTAAAAAAAAGGCATAAGGCCAAAATTTTTAGAAGTGACAAATGGGTCCAGAAGGCCAACTTGAGACTGAAGTGTGCTTGATTTTTCAGAAAGGTGTGCTTGAAGTAAAATAAAACTTAAGCATTGAAAAATCACCTGCCACTTTTGAAAACTATGGCAATAGACATTCATACAGATAATAAAGACATCTCATTGTTACTTGCCAGCTTATGGGTATAAATTCTAATGCTCCTGGTCATATCTCAAAACATTCCTAATCCCACTTTCTTAGTTAAGGAAAACACCCCCTGGATAGGTTAATACAAGTATTTTCCAAGATGAATTTTTTGAGCATTGTCAGATTCATCAGACAACATCTGCTGCCAGAGCCAGAATGAAGGACTGGAAAACATAATGTGAACTGATACAGTGATTCCTGTATTCATAGGAATAATGATGGAAAGACCTTCTGCTCCAATAGCTATTTATAGCTTTTGTTAAATTTGAGTCAATCTTATGCCCGAGGCTATGAAAAGTTACTCTCAGATAGCAAGCTGACCCATGGTAAGCTATCTGTGTGCATGCTCTCAGTCCATAGCAAAGGAAAGGAGTATCAGGTTGGTTTAGCTCATCTTCTCTGCTAAGAGTTACCACAACACAGCTGATGCAAGGTAATTTGTCACCCTTGCAGTGACATGTTGATTCATGTGAGCTATTCATTGGATTCATAATGGACAAACACATATCAACAAAACAGCCATCACCAGTAACTCCTTTATCAGCTGTCGAAACAGCAACTGAAAACAGAACCAGTCTCAATCTGCCTCTAGCTCAGAACCGAGGTCAAATTATAAGGCAGTGTGGAAAGACTTGCACTGCTGCTAACCAGTTAGGCTGGGTAGGGGTTTAGTTAGACTGTAGCCAAGCTGTTTCCCAGTCATCCCTCTCTGTCCTGCTGAGGATATGCATGAGAGGAAGGGAAGCGATATAAAGAGAGACACAAAGCGAAGATGACCAGTTACAGAGTCAAGGCATTACCTGAAAATCTCTGTTAACTCTTTTAATTTCTTGTAGTTCAGAAGAGTTTTCCTCAGGGTTTAAGAAACATGGGCAAACATTCCTTCAACAAAAGAAATACTAGAATTAAAAGCCAACCTGGAATAGCCTTTGCAATGCTTCAGCAATGTGTGTCCACTTCAAGGAGCTCAGGATAGGTGCTCAAAGTTCACTTACAGAAGGACACCCACCTCGTTGGCTTTAAGGTGAACAGACACTTCAGAAAAAAAATCCCTATTGACTTAGTTTTCAAAGTGAACCCCTGTCACAGCCAGTAAGAGCTGCAGGATCCACAACTCTTGGGCCAGACACAAAGGTGTTTAGTATGCCACACATTAGCAGGAAATTACTTGTGTTAGAATTAAAAAAACCCCTACATATAGGCTTACAGCAAAGTTTCAGAGATCTGGGGGCTTAAAGATAGAAAAGACAAATTGTTCATGTAGTCTGACTCCTCACACCACTGTGTTTCATTCTGTTACCCCCATATCAAGAGGTAATAACTTGTGCTTCACTGAAATGCATCCTCTAAGAATGTGCCTGGAATGAATATGAAGAGATCAAGCAATACAGTTAATTCACTATTTTCCCTTCTAGTATGTTCCACTAGTTAATTGCTTCTATTACTAAAAATCTGTGCTTAAGTTCATTTGAATTCATTAGGCATCAGCTTCCAATCACTGGTCTTTTTTATACCTTTCTCCACTAGACTAAAGAAACTTTTCATGTCCACACTGACTCCTGTAAAGGCACTGTTGCTTTCTAAAACAAGTCCCTCAATCTTCTTTGAGTTAGGACTTTGGTCTCCTCCATTAGGTGTCAAAAGCAGTTCCTGGTTGTGTACTCTGCTTTATGCAGCCCAGCCTGCACCATAGGTAATGCAGCACTGAATACAAGGAGAGGCATCAGGGATGTCAGCCTGCGCTGCTGAGCAGTGAATGGCTGGGCAAAAAAGGTTTTGAAGTTCAGTAATATAGCAATTATATGGTGACTTGTGCTGTGACATGCTGCCTTAGAGCTGAGAAGAAAAGTGACGACTCTGCTATCCACAGGTGCATGCCTTTCAGCTGAAGTATTGGAAGAAGTAGCAGAAAGTTGATGGGAACTAGTGCATCAAGTAAAGGCAGCATTGAAAGTAGCTTAGAAAGCTCGGTGTGGATGTCCTCCTGTAGAAGCAATTTAGATTGATCCAAAAAAGTAGCACTTTAAAGGCAAAGACCTGTTTTGCTCACTTACTTTGCTGTCAAAGCGCACCCCGACGAGCTTGCTGCGATCTGACGCAGTCCAGAAATCTCTAGTATCTCCACCATGTTGACAAAGACTCTTGGGAGCTGCAGGGATTATAATAACCAGACATACCAAATCACAGAACATGATACCACTACAAAGTGAGAAAGAAGTTCCATCCATAGGTCAGGGAGTCAGTGCAAACTGCACCGACTGCAACCAATGGCATGTGCAAGGATTATGCATAAAGGGAGGGTGAGGGAGACATACAGTGGATGTCAGCCAAAAAATTCCCGGCAGCTAGTACAAGCTAGCTGAAATACTGCTTCACTCCCTGGGGCATTTCCATTTTCTCAATGGTAAATGAAACTTTGTACAGTTGGTTTAGCCATCAAAATTGGCAGTAGGGTCATGCTACGCTTGGTCCACAGCAAAAATACTGTGAAACACACAGTTTTCCTGAAACAACAGCCCACTTTCTCAGGGCATTATCCAATACAGTTGTTGAAATGCAGCACTGAGGAACAGTCTGGCTCCAGCTATTTGGAAGATGACCTTGTATGAAACGTAATCACTGACAGTCTATCAGAGGTGAGAAAAACATCAGTGTGCTTGCCAGGAACATAGCTTGCTAGGGTATCTTAAAAGCTTACCTCCTCATAGAAAATATCCAGAGTGTCCTGAAGGTGCTTTACATACTTTTGCACTGAATAGGTTTCCTGTGTAATCAAAAAAATAATAATAATTTAAAAAAAAATTAGATCAGCCTTCTTTCAGGAACCAAGAAGTTTAACTGTTTTGCCTGAGCAAAGGAGTCCACAGACTCTCTAGTTGCAAGGTGGTCCATGAGAAGACATACTGACTCGATGCTCCTTTTTGCCTTTGTTGGCAGACATATTTTCAGATCAAGAGGTTTATTGCTACAGGCACACAGGTTATACAGTGCTTGTGTTTCTATGTCACTAATATATTCCATTAATCTCTGTAGAAAATCCTGAGGTATATAATAGTTCTTAGCAGAGTCTTTGCCTGATGAATGACTACATAAATCACATCTTTGGATTTCATGTTGTCTTTTATGGAACCCAGACCAGACTAGTTTGCCTTACGAACAGAGTAATAGTTTTTTTTTTAAACTGCCAATCTGGGGAAATTGATATGGAGGCAGTCAGGGCCCACAAAACCCATAGGCAAAATGACTTTGTGACTGTAGTTATAGAGGTGTAGCTGTGGGGGCAAAGGCTCCAGGCAGCAGCAAAACTGAGAGAACAGTCCCCGGTCATTTCAATGAGCTGGGGTCCAGACCCCCAGTGTGTGCCACAGGAACCTTTTCAGAGGGGATGACCACACATAGCTAGATAAAATATCTTTTTCACTATAAACTGATGTTATTTCTTTTGGTGTCATTCTGAAGCAAGAATCGGGCATCCTCAGTAATTATTGCGTGGAGACGCTTTCCAGAATAAAACTTCACTTGTGTCCCCATAACAACATGCCTAAGACACCACGCTGTCTTGATTGCTTTGTCCAGTTAAGATGGGAGAGCCCTTCAGTTTATCCTTGGTGTTTTGTTCAGTATGGGGCAGGTTGCTTGTTCTCAAATAATGCATTACTCCAGAGCCACAGTGCCCCAATATTAAAAGCTGTGCACTTGTTTCTCACACAATACAGATGAAAGGAACAGGACTTCTAAGTGCTTTTTAAACAAAGAGGAGCTTTGGCTCACAGAGGGAGAGAAAGGTTAAATTTCCAGGGCTGGTCACTTGCCAAGTGCCCAGATGACCATGCCTAATTCAGAGATACAAACCTTGTCCAAGCAGTACTGGCATAGGTCGTTGCCTCCAACAAGGACAGTGATCAGCTTCCAATCTTCCTTGAAATTAATTTTCTAGTGGCACATAAAATAAACAGATTGCAGCATCCATTGCTTAGGCACGCAGAGGTAACATTCACAAACGGGGCTAAATGGGGTACAGACGGCATGGCGGAACACAGAAAGGACGCATGCTGAGTTAAGACAGCAGAAGAAAAGCATCTGTCCAGGGGGAAAATGTGAGCTGATTGCTAGTCTAGCTGCAATTCACCTTGGCTTCGTAAGGAAATCCCCTTCAGCAGACAAGATCTGTCAGGGTAGCCAAGCATAGAAATGTGTCTGTGGCAGCATGCATGCCTAAATGAATGTTAGCTTCAGGACAGTGACGGACAGGAGAGATTTGCCAGCCTTGGCTGAACACTGCAGGCAGCGTGGGGATGAAGAGATGTGGGAGCGGGTGCTGGAGCGACTAATGGAGTTTTGGAACTGGAGCTGCTGGGGATCCCTGCCAGCTGGGCAATTATTACCCCATGGCCAGGAGAGGCGAGGGGTGCCCCAGGGAACAGACAGCTGGATTAGAATAGAAGAGTCCAGGAGGCTGGTGATTTCACTGAGCTCATATAAGGGCAGCTGCAGCATCCACGTCACTGCTAGCTAACAATAGGCCCTGCTGAGAGCTGGATCTCATCAAAACATTTTGTAACGTTCAGTACAAAGAAAGGAATCAAAGGCAACTATTTTTAGTGTGCTGCATTTACATAACAAACATCTGCAAAAGGATCCCACAAATAGAGGAAGGGCCTGGGAATCACCCACAGGTCTGAATTCTCCTTCTTAACCAGCACTTTGCTCATAAAGCCCTTCATGAAGAGGCAAAGTGTGACAGGGACTTTCCCCCTCCCCTTTTTTAAAGATGCATAAAAAGCGGTGAATAAAACAAACCTCTAGAGCCACGTACTATTTTACTGAAGAGCCATGCCAGCTCCCTTTACTCTGCCAAACAATCAGTAATGCAGAGTAACTGACAGTGGGACTAGCATGCAGCATCCATCAAGAGTGCTGGCACGGAGAGGCACATGCTTTGACAAATCCTGCTTATTCAGTACCTTCCTTTCCCATTCAGCCTAAGCCAAGGAGCACCAGGCACTCCCATTCCCTTACAGGGTGCTCTCTCTGAACCAACAGCTCACACCCAGTCATCCATCCACTCAAGTTCAGCCAACACTTGGAACAGGGCAGCCTTGTTTTTTTCCCAGATTTCCTCCCCTCCACCCCAAACTGCAGCAGCAGCCACTGCATTCAAAGCGAGTCACCCTTTTGGTGCCCTTTGTAGCCCTCAGTGGAGCTGGCACAGCAGGCTGGTCCACAACACTAGATCCCCTACTAATTCCCTGAAAGCTTGTGGCATGACAGGGATTCGCCCAACCCTGAGGTTTCTGGCCACTGATTAATCACTTGCCTCTTCAGAACCAGAGTTTCAGAGGGCCTAATCTCCCGGAAAGACTTCAGCTGTTGCCCTTCCCAGTATTGCCATTTCCCAGACCCAAGAGTGAATAGTGTGATTCACGTTGGTCACCGGGTGCCTGCTCCAGCGATTTTACACTCAACCTTTATGACCTTCACTTTGAATGCTGTTGTTCAACTAAGCGGTCCTGTGATCTCCCCAGAGCCTTCAGATCTCTCCTCTTCCTCACTACCATTGTTACAACTCCTGGCCGCGCTGCACCCTACATTAGCCTCTGCCTTGCGTGTTTGCACCTTACCTGCATGGATTTGTATAGGTAAATTATCATCTCCTAAAGGCTAATGCCTAGCACATTCATCTTTGAAAGCACACCAGAGACAAGGACACCAACTTTTCTTCCACCAGTAAAGCACTCTTCATTACTCAAGCATCCCATTAATAAAAGTCATCTCCCAGAGACCACGGGAGCACTGAGGGGTGGCCCAAGTTCCACTTACCGAGCTGCTTCTCATTAGCTCCACCAATTCCTGTGCTTGGGCTGACATATTGCTGTAGAGAGGGGACAGAAGCATTTTAGATGCATTCTCTGAAAGCACATCATCTTCTTGACCTCCCACTCCTCATTTCAGGGAATCTTAGGATCAGCAGAAATCAGTACAAGGAAAGTGATGCCTCAAAAGGATGAGCAAACATAGAAGGACCAAGATCAGCAGCAGCCGCACAAATGAATAATCTGATCTGAAAGGGCTTCAGCTAGGATGGCTGCCAAGTGGCAGGCAACTAGGATGAATTCTTCCCATCTCAGAGTTGGCTTAAGTGCATTTTGTTTGGAGAAAACCACTAATGCCCAGATGCACAGAGACATTTAGTTGCATAACTCCCTTTGAAATCTAGCGGGGGAGTTTGGTGCTTACACAGAAGCTGGGCACCTAACCAGCCTTCTTGATCTGGCCTTAAATTCCTACGGCTTGTCTTATGGCTGGAAGATATTGCTTACACCGTGGAACTGCCAGGCTGGAGAGTCCCAGTCCAGCTCCGGGCAGGATGCAATGTCCACGGAATGAAGCACAAACCATGCTGAGACACCAGCTGGAAACTTGAGCTCCTGATATACTAGCATGAGACTGTGCTTGAGCTAATAAGCTCTGCCTCTCTCCAGCACTTACACAAATGCAGTTACGCTATTTGTACTCCCATAACCATACTGATCACCCTGAGTCTTTGCTCAGGGCACCCGTGAAGCATTTAGTAGCTACACAAGCTTTGCTAGCTATCCTGAAACCCGCTTGAGGTAAATTTAATGACTGTTAAAGGTGTCACAGAAAGTCTTGGAAGCAAATTCCATGAGTAACTGTAGAGCAGGCACAGCATATGCAATACAAACTCTTACACATTTTGGTTCTTGACAGACTAGTAGAGTTTTTCTTCAGGAGGAGAAAGGAATTAACTCCCAGCTGCTCATTCTATTCTTTTTCTTTGCACTGCAAACACGGATGGTTTTTAATGCTATTAGGGTAGCAGTGGGCTTCTATTTGTTAGAGGCATGTTTCCCAGAAATCAAGGAACAAATGAGAGATGCTCATGAATTTTTTCTCATTACAGATTTTGCCGGACAGTGAATCAGGGACCTGCATACTGAAGGCGGGGCAGAAAAAGGTACTGGTAGAATAAGGTACATAACTAAGGCATTAGCTCGAAAATTCTGGGCAGAGCTCGAATGAAGAAAGGAAGTTTCTCTCTGTCCCTAATTTAGAAAAAGATACAAATAAACCCCCCAAATATTGAATTTTAAAAAATAATAATTAAAAAAACAATTAAAAACATCAGATCACAGAAACATGCTCAGTACAAGTAGGTCATCAGTATTAACTCAACCTTGACAAGCAGTTCAAAGATAATCTGCCAGTCTACCAGTTCTCACACCTTTGCCCTTTCTCAGTTGCGATTGTGCTTACCGTGCTGTGGCACCTCTCCCCGCAACGTTGAATCCAGCTGTTTCCTTGGAGCTGCCAGTGGAGAAGCCAAAGAGGTTCGGATTGAATTTTTTCAAGATATCTTAAAAAGAGAAAACACAATGTTTAACCATCCACAGTACAAGTGGCAGCATTGCCTCCCGCAGAAGCACAAGCCAATCAAGTGGTGAGAATATGGACCTGGGTTTTCCCCTTGTTCACCGTGACCTTACAGAAGCTATACACACACCTGCCTTGGAGACTCTAGTTACTGTCCAAAATTCAGCACTGCAACTATTTCTCTCCATGGCCTTGAGGAGCCAGGATCTGGCAGCCCAGGAGATGCACAGGTCCCAGGCAGCTCACTAGTCTCGAATTTGAGTGCCAGAGTAATCATGATTACTTTCCTTCATGTACCAGGAGCAGGTGCTTCGATTATGGCCCTCTGCCACCCACTCCTCCAGCTAGCCATCAAGATAATAATATTTATTGCAGAGAAGTGGATTTTATTCACATTTCTAGATTTCACCGATACCTTCCGTGGGGAAGCGTGATGTCTGAAAACTGTTATTGTTACTGTATCTGTAGTGCTGTCTGAAACCTCTTTATAGAGTCTCATTTATAATGCATAAATGAAATGCGCCTTCTATTTTTCTTTAAACACAGCAATGCGCATGGTACAAGACAAAGCATATCAGATTTTACCAACAATGTCAGGTATTGTCAAACTGCTCCACAGCATGGATCACATACAAATAGATGAACCATTGTGAACAAGTCTCCTCCAATTTATGGTCACACTGACCACTTAATGGTTTCTATGGCAACTACAGGGACTGATTACACAGAACACTAGGACAAGAAATTTATAGTATTTTTAGATTTTTTTTTTTTTCAGTGCAACGTAGCAACTTGAAATCATCGGGAGGAACCATAACTTTGTCAACAACCCTCTCTAGATGGACTGCTAATTGTTTCATAACCCTTCATTTGCCCACAGCCATTACAATCAGTCACGGGAAAGCACACAAAATGAAACAAGGGAGGAGCAGGTCTGCCATTAACTCCTGTCACCTTCAGCACATTTACTCCTAACCATTTCTGTCAAAAGGACGATACAATCACATGCAGGTCCTGTGATGTGGAAGGGCTGAATCAACTTTACAGCTAGTCAGGTCAGACTGGGTTTCAGCTGTGACTCACATGAACTCCTCATATCCACAATAGATGGGCATCCCCCACTGTTCGCAAGGAAAGCATGACCATTTCCAGATGTTTCCTAGCACCCACTTAGACTGCTTTCAGAGTAATACTCGCCTTTTGCTTTTCTCAGTTGATTTTCCAGGATACTCACTGGGTAAAGTAGTCTGGGTCTCCAGGGTCCCATCACCTCCAATACTACAAAGGGAATGAACAAAATCACCAAGTAGAGTTAATCCTGCAACCATCTGTCTTATTGTCACCATATGTTGCTGTAGCAGCCCAGGAAGGAAAAAAAAAAAAAAGACTAACCTCAAACAGGACTAAGGAGATAAACCACGAGAATTCAGGGAAAGTACTGAAAGGAGATTTCACATTAAATCAAGCCGGGCATCAGCTAAGATAGAAGCTATGCCTCCGGACTGGGAATAGAGCATACTGGGAGAACTGATTTTTCATATTGACATGCTGGGATGCCCATCATAGAAAGGCATATTTCCTCAACAAAGTTGCTCCACGTGACCTTGCTGAAACTACATTTGTGTGCAGTTATGCATAGAAGAGAGACTGCATTAAATGCTCATTAACCACCTATCCGGGATTCTGCAGTGTTGGTTATGAAAAGAGCTTCTGCCACTACCATTCAAAACTTGTCTGTGTGCATAGCCAATACATTCTTATACCACTTCTGTCAGCCCCTCCTGAAGGCATCTATGCCTGCAGATACATACAAGGGGGGAAGAAAGGATGAAGAAAAGAACGTATACATGCGCACACACTTATCAATCATAATTCTGCCCATATGAAGCAGGCAGCTTCCTTCCTCTCTAGCATGGGTATTGAGATTCACACCCACTCTGACATGTATTGTCTTTGTCCGCTTTGCAATATCAAAGGTGCTTGGGGCACCTTCGTTGAATATGCATGCAGTGCTCTCACCATGTTCATGCCAATCCACGCTCACTCAGACTCTCTAGCATTAGACACTGCATTAGATAATCACAGCAACAGCAATATTTTGAATAAACTCCAGAGACACTAGCAGGAGGCTAGTCATATTAATATTAATATTATATTAATAGTCATATTAATACCATATTAATAATCCAGTACTGTCAGACACACAGGACCATACTTGTAG
>WAAD01040029.1:0-5000 GCA_013389945.1 Fregata magnificens
ACCTAAAGCTTGTAGTTTCTTCAGGACTTCCAGTGAGAGAAGTTATGACATCTTTTTCTCCCTTTATATTCAAGTCTAGTCTTCCATTAGCATGAAGCCTACAGCGTATTTCTTCATTTGCAAATTTTGACAGATTTTAACAACATACATGCTGTGGTTTTCTTCACAGTAGCTTTTAAGCATCCCAGTAATTCAAAAGCAAGTGTAAACTAACATACTTCTGTAAAAGTGTAGGTAATATGAATAAAGGACAGTTTCACTAGACTAGTATTTTTATCTGTCATCTCGAATGCTGTAATATTAAAGATTAAAATCACCAATTGTGATACATCCACATTATGAAAATATTAATGAGAATTTATTTTACACTAGCTCTCACCAGTGTTTTCTAATACAGAGCTTCATTCTTAAGTATGCTGAAACTGCACCTTAAGAAAAGCCCTAATTTACTAATGGGATATCTATAAAATTGCCTTTCTTGAATTCTCATGGAGGAAGCTTTTTAATCCCAAATTAGCTACGTTTAGTCACAGTTTTTAAATAACCACTACTAGTGACAGAATTAGGTGCATTCTTCATTCCACTAAAGAGAAAAAAAAATTCTGAAAAATATTACTTTAGATAGCAGAACAATACTGGAAATGTTACACTTGGAACCAGGAACCCAGTACCTGATATATTCAGTTCCTGGCTTTCAATGACTGACTGTGTTCATGGGAAATCCCTTCAACTACTATGATTGCTAACCCATCAGTTTAAAAATGCACACTGAATGATCTATGAACCATTTCAGAGATTTTTAGATCTGAAGTATTTAACATTAACCAGCATCAGATTACACTCAACAGATTTACACTCAACATTCACTTAGCATTGAAGTGGACACACTAAATTGAAGACTTAAAACCCACAATCTTGCTAATAACTGCAGATGAGTTGTCCATTAAACAGTCTACTGAAGTTGGATTTTAGGTACTGCAAGTCATTTAAGTACTAGAATGTCTATTTTTACTTACCATTATCTTCTGTGCAGTCAAATGGCACAGGCTATTCTATTGGCTGTGTAGCAGAACTAAGAACGCATTTCGTAACTTCCTTAGCGCAAAGAAAATAAGCGGTAAGATTAAATATCTTTTCTACACATTAGTGACCAAAACAAGTAAAATTGTATTGTCACACTAACTGTGCAAACAGAGATAGTGAACTATCACCATTAATCAGCCAAATATGTAATTTTCAGACTAGAGGAAATCCAGATTTCTGACACTGCAAGTTTTACCTAAATGACTGTCAGAAAGTAAGTGTTGGCTTTGGACTAGACACTAAGTTTCATGAACATTCAGGAATGAAACAAGTCTTGGAACTGAAATGTATCTTGTGATTCAAACTTTAAATATTCAAGCTGTATTTAATTACCTATTACCTACATACTATGACTGTGTTTTCTAGACTGTCACAGATGCTTTTTTTTTTTTAAAAAAAAAAAAGCTTTAACCAAGTACCTGAAGTCTGACCATCTGAAGAAGCTTTCATGAAGATAGCTTTAAATAATCAGTGTAACCCAATGTTTCCAGATGAGCTCAGCTGTGCAACATCCACTCAAGAGCTGGCCATTTAAAAATATGTATGTTTGTGGAAAAAACTAGTAACCAGTTGGCAAGAAAAAGGTATCATTACACAATCACCCCTTCTCTCCAAATTCCAAGTAAACTAACAAGCTAGTCCTAGTGGCACTTTTCAACCTATCTATCCGTTGTAACAATCAAGGCAAAGGAGCACTGAAGAAAAGTCACTCTTTTATCCTGTGGATTTCATAACACAAGTATAATTAAACACTTGCAAAGTGTTGACCAGATGACTATGTGAAAGTCAGTCTCCCAGAAAAAGAGTTTTAACATCAGAGCTTCTAGGAAGCTTTATGTTTATTTGCACTAGATGGCTGTAAAGTAACAATTAATAATTTATTCCTTCTCCTCCCACTACCCGTATTAAGCATCAAGGAATCTTCAGCTCAACTTCCTCTCCTGTTGCCACATACCATTTTTATCTGACAGAGCAGAAGACAAAGTACAATCTGGTGTTTCCTCTGCCCAACTAATGCAACTAGCTAGCCCCAGCCAAGAGATGTCATGTGCTAGTGCTGGAATTAATTCAGCAAGACACTCGGCAAAGACAGACTTTTAAGTCCATCATAGCCAGTCATGAAGTTGGGATTCATAAGCTTCAGGCTATGAACACAAACTCAAGCTCCAACTTCAGCAATTTCAATTCTCAGAACAGTACGTTGTAAAGTTTATTGCCTTATTGCCTACTTCGAAAACTTGCTATTCCATTTTAAACAATTAACATTTCCCACCAAGTTTCCACTAATACAAGTGAGGGAATAACAGTCTTAATTTTGTGGAATGTATCAATTTGAACACACTCTTTTCAGAAAATGTTACATGTGTTTATGACCATGTTGCCTTTCAGTTTTATTAAAAAAAAAAGTCTACCCTCACTGATGTATGGAAGCATCAAAATAACTGCTAGGCTGAACAGAAAAGTTAAGCCCCTGAAGAATTATCAAAGGCACAAGGGAAAAAAAAAGTTGCAGCCACATATAACATTTCTATTCTGAAACATTAAGTTGGGAATCCTGCCTTCAGAGGAGGCTAAGTTGATTTTAGACTATGTCATACCCCTCACCCCAAACAAGAACAGAATTAGTACTCCTTATTTTAGATTTTAAGACAGTATTTAGGTAAGAGTTGTACAATGCAGAAATTCAGAAACTGGTCTTAGTATCTGTAATAACAGCCTTTCTCCAAACACTAAAAACACAGACTTAAGTTCTGGGTCGTAACAGATCTCCTCTTTAAAAACTAAAAAAAAAAAAACCCACAAAAAAAAAAAAAAAAAACCCACCACACAAAAACCCCAAACACCAACCAAACAAAAAAAAAACCAAACAAAAAAACCATACCTAAAAAAAAAAAGTACAGTTGTATGTCCTATATGAAACCCTTCAAACAGAAATTAATATTAAAACAAGAGTATACTTTTAAAAGCTGTGTATTGGAGTGTTTATAAACCAGAAGTGTTAAGCAGCAGCAGCAGTTTCCGATTTCTTATTAAATTCAACTAGACTTCAAATTTAGGAACACATTACAAACCAATGTGGAACTATGCTAGCTTATACTCAAACCTTTGCAGGTATTTCAGTGAAGAAAGCCTCCTATGAGAATGAACAGAGGCAGCATAATACATTAAGTCAACACTTGCCTTCAACATGCCAAAGAGAACTGTGTGTTCTATGTCCATTTGTCACCAAAGCACCCTGTACGAGATGCATTATTGCTGTAGAACATTTCAAGTTTACCAACACCCAAGTGCAACCAAACAGATGTATATATGCACTTGCCCATTCTCACCAGTATTTCCACTTAATAATGAATGTTTTTTCTTTACACAGTCAAATTTAAAGCTTTGAAAGTAACATTTTTTTGATTTTAGGGTTTTTTTCCACAATACTAACCACCACATGCAATTTAGTTTTCTGATCATTTTGCTAAAAAACTGCACCAATATCAGAACAGTGCAAATCATATTTAATTTTAAAAGTTATAATGGCTTGAGTTCATAATTAGAGGGAACACTGTCAAGATCTTGATATTTTGCTCACTCACCATTGCTTGCATTGTTTTTAATAAACAAACACTTTCCTGTCAATTTTGCCTATTTTTTAAACATTTTTAACAGTAGTCCCCCATGCTTTTATCAGAGCTGAAATTAAGGATATGATCCACAATTTCAACACATGTAGTGCCTTAATAGAAATGTTTTTATGCACTTCCATCAACTGTTGTAATTCCATGAATATACTATCCCCCCCCAACATATTTCCAGACTAAGAACTAGTCACTAGCACTTGTGATCCCACAAGTGTTTTAAGTTTTTCAGCAATGGAGAGATTTCAAGATTAAGAAATCCAAGGACCTCCCCTCTCCTACAGCCCCCAGTGTTTTCATTTTATAGCAAGTTCAAAATTGGTTTCCACATCTTGACAGTGTTCCTTATAAAACCACATGACAGTAAAAGTGCCAGTAGGCATGGCAACCTCTTTGAAGGGAGCATTTAAACTCCTTGGCACTGGGAATGCCAGCACCAAGGATTACATTGAAATTCAAAATTGTATTTAAGGCTACAATTAGCAAACCCACTTTCCATAAGCCTAATATTCTATCACTAGATTTGAAAATTCAGAAGCTAACGCAACTGTATACTTTTATGCTCAAATTTGAGGAAAAAGTTACTTTTCTTTAGCAAGGGCAGTATATGAAACTGTGGTAGCAAATGTCTCTTATGCATTGACTACTCATTTCACCATCATTCACTTACTTTTAAAGTTCAAAACTGGCAAGGCACATTTACATATTCCAATGAATACTTGACAATTTTAAATTACACTTCATGTCCCAGCTATCCCAGTAATTGACATACAACATACTAAAATGGTTTATTAAGATAACAAAAAAAAAATCAATTAATGTGAAACATACAGGCTATTGGCAACCACTATTCTAAAAGTTATGTAAATACAAGTAAACATACTGAAATGTGTGCGATTCTAAGTTTTTAACCAGAAGATCTCTGTACTAACACACATTTATATTAATGACACATAAAAAAAATAAAAACTTTATTACAAAAATAAGTTACACTCGCCTCCAGCTTACAGTATAAAACAATTTTATTTGCAGGAATGCAAAATGATTGTTTGCCATGAGCATTTTCAACATATGACATGTCTAATTTTGTTAAAATTTGCATTTACTGGGGGAACTGGTGTGTATAAAACCTTAATTAGGTATAAGCTTCAATTTTCATTGTGGTGCCTATGGGTATGTAGTATAACTGCAGTATCCCTTTGGGCAGGGGGTTAAGGGAAGCTCTTTATGCCAAGTCCGAAGTAAGTCATAATTTTACCTATCTTTTCCCTATATGAAGTTGGACTTGGC
>WAAD01040029.1:10000-13563 GCA_013389945.1 Fregata magnificens
AAAGAGCAAAGTAACTTACACAGATTAAGAATTCTACTCCTGACAGCCACAAGGGGTTTCAAACAGCAAAGGCACGATGTAAAATGCTTCTTACTGATTAAATAGTCACTTACATGCAAGCAGGTAAGACCACTAACTATATTAATGTACAAATCAAATTAAATCTATAGTTATATAGAAGTTTCCAGAACAAGAACTTTTTACAACTGTAAATACAGAGGTAATCTGTAGAATGTGCTAAGATCTTAAGATGTCACTCCAAACTTCTCAAATAACTAGGACAGACTTAACACACATATCCTTCTATTCCCTCATCTTTTAGAATCCTAAAAAAAATTAAAAGCCCTTACAATTCACTAATGAACAGTATATTCAAACCCCAAGCATGCCTAGAGTTTAATCAAACTAGCTGCCTTGCTACTGCCTTAACAGTTCAGAAAAGTAAAGGAACACAGAATTCCCAAATGAAAGAACCAGAAAGAGGAACTGAACAAGTGGCATTACTATACCTCTGACTAGAAGAGCGAGAGAGGCAGCCGTACTTTTACCTACCTCCACAAAATGAGACATGCGCATCTTAAACAATAAAAGGGGAGGGGATGCAGATAACATACAGCATATTAATATTAGAGGTGACACATGCCAGAAGACTTCCAGTGTTATGAATACATGCACGCTATCCAGAAGTAATAAATCTGGGTCTCAGATAATCTGCGGAGACCAGTTGGTTTGGGGGGGGTGGGAATCAAACAGCATTATAACTGATCAAGTGCATTTTAAGAAAAATCTTCCTTTTCATCACTGGAAACGGGCCATTATGAGATCTTGAATACCACGCTAGCAAAACTGTTTGTATACTGCAGCATGAGAAAGTTTTTTTGGTATTAATCAAATTCAAGGAGAGAAAGCGTATCTCCAACCAGAGACGACAACAACCATGCAGACAACTGCCTGCGTTGAGAGGCAAATTGTGCAACTTTCAACAGCATTTTATATTTTGATTAAATAAACAGGTATTTATGGCAGTGTTGCAAAGATACAGAATATACAGAAAGAAAGAAAGTTGTATCACCAAAGGATTTAAGCAGAACAGAAAATCCCTGCCTGGCATTGAAAAGCAGCAAAAGGAAAAAAAAGAAGAAATCCACTTCTTACAGTAACACCAGATGCCCAAGGAAGAACAAAAGGGCCAAGAAAGTTACGAGAACTATAAGCAGGGCAAACTTAACCAATTCCATGTGTACAGTAGGTCACCATCTGGAAATCTGTATTAATCTGGTAACCTCACTATTCTGTCTTCTTGGATGCTGCACAGCAGCACTACCAGAAGTTATTTTTGGAAATAAGGTGGGGGAGGGAAGATGGTTAGGAAAGCTACAAGACATCGAAGAAGAAAAACACAGAGAACATTAAGCAGAACACACTAGCAAGAAATGCCCTTTTTTTTGCGCCATGTTCAGCATTTATTAGTGCAAGGTATCTATTAGTATGGGTTCATAAGTTTCAAGAGCAGATCTATCTTCTGGAAGTGGCAAAAAAGAATGTCAGGATGCTCCTTTCAGTGGGTGCTTAACTAAACAGGGGGGGCTGTATCAGTACTGCTAAGCCCTCTGGGAGGAGCACATGTTGCTAAGTTCATCCATGTGACATATCAGTGCAGAAGTACATGAAAGTTTAGAATAAAAAGTGAGAAGTGTGTATGTTTCATGACCTTCAAACATTTCCTCTGGTGCTCTCACACTCAACAAGCAGAGCAAGATAGTACCTGAATTCTCACCAACACCACTACTAGATCTTAAATAAAATGCAAACAACTTAAATGAATCCAACATTTTCAGAGAAGCCAGAAACCCTGTATACACTATAGTATACCTACTAAAATACTCGTAAGTTCTAATTCTGTAGGAGCGTACACGTCTTTCAGAAGTAATACAACATATGTGCATGCATTTACACTTACATCTGATTTTTAGCCGCTTGTCTCTGAGCTTTCCGTTCTTTCCTTTTTTGATCTGGTGGCTTAGCAAAAACAATTTCAATGTTTTCTCCCTCTAAATCTTTGCCATTCATTTCTTCCATTGCCTGAAGGAATTAACCAAACTTTAAATATACTTCTAAGCATATCTGAAGTTATTAATTTTATTCTATCTTTTAGAGCATGCATTTTAAAATTTGTTATCCAGAGTTAAAATAACAATATAAAGCTAAAATTTTTTTTTAAATAATCAGACAGCATAGTATCATGGGTTCCGGAGTTATGCATTTCCTCTTAACTTGGCTCTCAAACCGAGGACTGCATGTATCAGTTTAGAACACTCAAAACTGTAAACAGGCTTCAATCTTTGCAAGCTGTTTCAATTAATGAAGTGACGGAACTGTCCTCTGAAAGTACACATTTTGCAGTAAGGGAATAAATTTCTAGTGCCAGCACACAGGCAAGCACTACTAAAGCTAGAGATCAGTGTACGTTTTTATTCCTTTATTTTACTTGTAATAAATGTAACTTTCTTTTTAAACCAGAAGCCAAAAATTAGAATTTAACAGTCTCGTTCTGACCACAAAAAAACCCCAAAACAAACCACCAGCAAAAAAAAAAAACCAACAAAACACCCACCCACCCACGTGTACAATTTCCATGCATCACGGTAATTGCTACAAGTTAAATTCAAGCAGGGGAATCCTAACGATTCTACCACTTCTAGGGACTCTAAATAGCTACGCCTCGATGGGATACATATCCTATGAAAAGACTCTTCCCATCATCTTCGTAAGCATCTGCTTTAAGGCATCTGGATGAGTAAGAAAAACTGAATCCTCTTGTATCCTGCATCCTCCCACAGAACATAAAAAATAGATACACTATAGGCAGGAGAGGAATTACACTTTCCCTTCCTAAGAACAGATGAAAGGAGAAAAAACACCAAGACCAGGCTAGCAAAATCCAGGAATGACAATTACTCTATTGTCCAGCACCTCTCAGCAAAAAGAAAAGGTGCTTATTCCACACCATAAAAAAGTCATTCTGTTCCTGGAAAATAAAAAGATTAACTAAGTTTTTATCACCTGCCCTAGAGAAACTGCTTTAGATTCTATCAATAATTTGGTGAGAAGAGTCATTCAACTTCTGGCACTTCAGTTTCAAACAATAACACATATGATTATCTTAAATACCCATCAGCAGAATTACTTAGGATAGGTGCATCTAAGATCCACTTTTCAAGCTAGCAACTGCATCTTCCTAGGAGACACGCAGAGAGGACAAAGTTATCAGTGACAGTGTGTTACCGTTTCTCTAGACAGAGCTTTTTCTCAAGTTAAAAGAAGTATACAACTTCTAAATGTTACCTTAAGTCACTGCTTACACACACACACCCCCCCCGTTACAGTCCTCTTCACTTACCTTTACAGCACCATCCCGTTCATCAAAATGAATGAAAGCATAGTCTTTTAGCTTCTTCACTCGCTCTAGCTTTCCAAATTGACTGAAGGCCTTTTCTAGTATCTCCTCTGTTACAGTATTGGCAAGATTGCGTACAAACAAAACTTTTACCTTAAAAAAAAAA
>WAAD01040078.1:10925-35269 GCA_013389945.1 Fregata magnificens
AAAAGCCCGCCGGCGAACAGCCGTCCCCGTTCCCCGCCTCACCGCGTCCCGGGAAGCGGCGGGCGGGGGGTCCCAGCTCCTCCCCGGGGCACCCCCGCTCCCACCCGTGTCCTGCTAGCCCGCCTGAGCGGCGCTCGGTGGCGGGGACCGACCTGTCGGTAGAGGAAGGCCCTGGCAGGGCTGCGTCCTGCGGCAGGTCCGCTGGAGGCCCGCCGGGGGGACCAGCTTCTGCCCCGGCTCCGCTGGCAGGGGGAGAAAACCGGTCACCTTTTAGTAGAAGCGTGTATCAGGTCTTTAAGATTTGCCTTCACTGAGGTCTTTCTACTTGAACGCCTTACAGCAATTAATAAACATGTGCTTTATCCACAAAATACATGTTACTTTTGCGTGTCAAATTAAATTTCAGAAGCGTGTTATCCTTTCCTACAACGTCTTCCGTTTCACTGCCTAGCCCTTTCCACCCTTGATTTTCTGAAGGACTTGGTATCATTGTCATTAGATGTACAGATGAGGGGACCGAGGTGCATAGCACGGTTACGTCGAAGCTGCCTTAAACGCTGAGCATCGGGTGCCGTGCCGTGGAGAGCTACACGAGGTGATTCCGGCACTCCCGGTAGTTAGCCACGGTGCAGCTGTGGCACACCAAAACGCCACGTCCGTCCCACTTCTCTGTATCAAAGCTTGCTCCTTCAGAACGGGTCTTACGATTGTCTGTCTTAAACCCTAACCACCTACAGGTCCCCAAAAGTCAGGAATCACGTATTAGTACTATTATTGCTGCCCTACCAGTCTGTGGTGTTCTCAGCTGTTTACTAGATGCTTCCTCGAACAGATCCCGTTCATTCCTTGGTGTTTCGTCCTCTGTCGTTACGTCGTCTGTAGGTACTCCCAATGGCAATTTATTCTTTTTACTTAATACTTTGTCATTGGAAAATCTCATATGCTATGAAGTTTCAAGTTTCCTCTTGATGCCTATCCTTTACACGTCTTTCTGTCACCAGCATTCTTGCTACTTCCAGTCTCTTATCACACGTTGCCTCTCTGACTTTTTTTTTGCGGGCCTTCCTATTAGCCTAAATGAATACAGCTAAACTGTATCCTAGTAAAAAGAAGAAAATTCTGTCTCTGCCCAAGAGAGGAAACGGAAGCACAGACGGTGAAAAAGAACAGGTATTCTCACAGTGTAGAGAACAGTAATTTAACACAGTGCCCTTACAGTAATTTACATTTTAGGAGCTGTGGTTCAGCCCCCAAAGCGTCAGTGGAAAGATACCCACTGATTTTTGTGGTCCTCCATCAATCCAAAGCAGAACAAATAGGACAAAATGCTGAGTATTTAGCAGAATTTTAGATCCCCGCAAGGCATTAGAAGGAAATTATATTAATCCAGGTGAGGTAGCGTGCGTATAGGAATATACAATTCGGCGTAATTCTATATTAATTCTAGTACCAGAACCACACTTTTTAAGAGCTAGCTCAGTTATATTTGCATGCCGGCATATCAAGCCACACAGACACATAATAAATTACCATCAGATTCTGTGGTTACAAGAGAACAGTTGCAGGCCGTTTAGGTGGAGAACCGCATCTCGCAGCCCGTCAAATTCAGTTTGTAAGGGCTATTGATTTCCATTTAACTGATTTTCTTCATTATTGTTTGTAATCTTCTTAATTGCCATGATGGTGTTCCAGAGTGAGGTTAATCGCAGCCTAGGTGCAATGAAAATGTGTCAAAGAATAGATAACGACTTAGAGCATAGATAAGCTCTATGAGCGCCATAAAATTATTCTTAAAAGATTTTTGGTAGAAAAGTTCTGCACTCAGATGTAATTTCACGCAAAATATGTTCTTTCTTGATTCTGAAAGAGGGTTAAAACATGAAAATATTTTCAGAGAAAAACAGAAGAGAAGTGAATAATGTTATTTTTTGAATCAACTGTGATCCACAGTGGTTTGTTCTTTCTGTCGGCTTTCTTGTTCCTCATTACTCTTCAAGACAGTTCTAGTGAAAAGAAAGACTAAGCACTGTGACATTCATTATGTTCTGTCCCTGATACATCAACGTTGGCAGATTAGTCCATGTTTAAATATTAGGAATTGCTCTCTTGTATGCGCACAGATGGGTCATTGTTGTATTTTGGGGCAGAGAGGGGGAGGGGTTAGGAACTATGGAGAAGAGAATGTGCTTCCTTGGACCACCATGGCTTACAAGAAACTCACAGCAGCAGCGCTTTCACGTTCTTCAGACTATAGGCACCGTAATGAGATGTAACTGTAAATGGCGTGTTCTTTGGCTGTCTTACAATCATACTGTGTTTTTCCTAGCGTGTTCCTTGACATCACCAAAAGCAAGAGACTCCTCTCTGTATATAAAGGGGTCATTTCACTGGGAATAACTAATGCGCTGTAGGGAAGAGCATGCTTTTATTGTTGGTTTCCCTGTATCTCAGGGACATTGAATCAGCTTAAACTACTTTGTTTCTAGCTTCACACAGATGTTGATGCCTTCTAAAACTTGAACTCCTTTCTCCAGTTCTGTTCGCAGCACAGAAGTGAGTATCGCAAAATAAATGGCTGTCTCAAAAGTCATCACCCGCTGCCTTCTCTATGACTGTAATTCTTTTGATTTATGTAGGTGGGTATTTCATCCTTGTCTCATTTCTGGTGCAGATCTATGTTTTCTAAGAGTTTTCGGTTGTATGATTAATACTGGGAAGAAAAGTGAGTTACACTGCTTCAGTGAAGTGAACCCTTGTAAAAAAAGATGTCTTACAAATGGAGATTAGTGGAATGATCTCTGCTAGGTGAAATGTTAATAGGCTTCTTTTTGTAGTTTTAAAGGGTGAGAAATATATGAACACATGCGTATAGACAAAAAACCTGACAGTATTTCTTTCCATGATTCCATCTTCAAGAAGTGCAATATACCGCTTCCTCCTACCAGTAATGGCTTACAGCTTCACTGAGCTCCCCCCAGTTCCACTATCTAAGGTTTTGAAGGATGAAGCCAAGGCTTTCGCTGTGCCTCACCAAACTCTTTGGGCTAGGGAATGGCTCAGTGTCCATTGATTCTTTCTTTCACATGCCCAAGAATTAGGGAGGACAGGCGATAGTAAAAGAAATTTGATACAAACCAGCATAGTTCAGTACTCATTAGCTCAGGTACCAAAAGACTACAGAAACATTAGCGTTACTAATTGTTTTCTATTGAGAACGTAAAGAAGCCTCTTCGGTTGACTCAGGCAAAGCTGGAGTGGCTGGATGCAGCTGCACTGTGCAACCTTACACAGCTCCAAAAGCAGGGCTGTGATGTGGCTGCAAATTGGATGCGTATTTGTTGTTGTATGTGTATTGAAGGTTGAATTTGTACGGTTTCTGGTGAAAAATTCCTTACATTTTTAAACTGAATGTGCACTAATTGGAGTTGCTACCAGAAACACCAACATGAGAGGTTAAGACTTCTAGGCCTGTGTAAGGAATAAAGCTAGTGTTAAGGTTAGAGTTAGGGGTTTAAAGGATTAAATGACATGACTGCTGTTGAAGCAGGCGGTCTGCTGATTCGGGAAGGGGGCTGTAGTTGGTAGGAGCTTATACCTCTCTTTTGCTGCGGAGATTTGTCCCCTTTTTGTTCATATGGTTAACGTTGAGAGTTAAAAATGATCAAAATTGCATCCTGTTCTTCAGGATCATGAAGATAAGAACAAGTTTGGACAAAAGCAAGACAATAACCTGTGCTGTCTTTTACTTTAGGGATGATCCCTCATAAATAAATAAGTATAATCCTTCTGCCAGAACTTGGATGATGGAAACAAGGAATATTTTTGTATTTAAGGGATTTTGATAATAAAACAAAGGCTCAAGCCCTCACCTAGAAAACCAGGAAAATTAAACTTCTTTGGTGCTCTGAAAGTGAATTGCAGGTAGGTACAAAGAAGATAAGCAGAATAACATGCGATACAAAATTCCTAACTGTACCTTTTCCACAGTCTTCTCCAGTGAGGCAAATTCTAGGCCAGTTGATTGCTTCCTCCTTTTGCAGCAACATGTAGTTTACAATGTAGGATTGTCAAATCTTTCTGGGTAGCAAGGCCAGATTCAAGCTGCTACTGGTCCCATTTGGAGCTGCTTCTTTTCTGGTAGCTGCTTGTCTCTCTGCTCCCAGCAGCCATTCCTTCCTTTCCCACTGTCTGCTCCTACGTCCTCCTCCCTTTCTGCTTCTGGCATCGCTTCCTGCTCCCTTCTAGAGTTCTCTGGGAGAGAACATAAAGGCGTATGGTGTTTTTCTTCAGTTTTAGGACTCAGCTGCCAGGTTTCATAAAATTGGGGTTAGGATAGGGTTAAGTCGGGGTTTTGGAACATGAAAATGAAAATACTAGTTTATTGTAGGGTGTTAAAATAGGAGAGGGTTTGGAAATGAAATTATCAAGGACTCTAATGTGGATCTGACAGCCCCCCCAGAAGCTTGAAGGGGCCTGGGTCAGAAAATCCATTACCCCTTACAGTTTTATACTATAGTGATTAGCCCTTGTCTTTACATAATTTATATATGAGAGGTTATATATGGGGTTTGGTCACAGTCTGGGAAATTTTCTTTTGTTTTTGAATTTGGATTTTGTATAGTCTGCAGAGATTGCAGTTGATAGAAACCAATACCTGATGAAGTCTCTGCCTGAAGGCATTCGTGTCACTGTTAACAGTAAGAAAAGGGAAAAGATTTGGCAGAGAGTCAGGGCTGAGGATTTTGAAGTCTTAAGAAACTGGCTTGTTCCTGGACCCTGCTGACTCTTGGAGATAGTAATTGTGTTGACAGAAACCTGTGCCTTGAGCTGTACAACTAGTAGACTATCTGTTTAGGAGGTAGATAGGACAGTTAGGTTTAGGCTGAAGGTTTTAGCAAAAAGCTCAGGGTATGATATCTTTCTACAAGTTCCCCCAAAGTTAAGTGTGTTGGTAGAAACCATTGACTAATATTGTCTTTAACTATGGGGGTTACTCCCTTATGTCCTAGTTAATTCAAGCTATAGTTAGTGTTCGAGTCATAGTGTCAGGGTTTGAGAATCGTAACTCTCCTAAACCCTGAGTAATGCTCAACTATGCAAGACTGCAAAGATGAGTAGCAGGGATGTATTAATAGAATCTGATGTACTGTTTTGCGATTTCCTGTAGAGATTGGTGCCCTTCCTAAAAATAAAACTACTATTAGAAATTAGTTTAATGCTGATACTTGCATTCTAAGTTGTCACAGTTTCCACTTGCATTTTAAACCTGTGGGAAACAAGGAGATAAGAAGGAGGTAGGCATTGACAGAAGCTAGTGCCTTATACCAGTTGAGAGAAACTAACGCCTTAGTCTCCTGTAGGCTGAGAATAAGTCTAGTGTTAGGCGGAGGGTTTAAGGCTTAGGAAAATAAAGCATCAACAGGTAAATTCATTTCTCATAAATGCAAAAATCTTGGCAGCAAGCTTTGTGCTAATGTAGTTAGCAGCCAAAGCCTTTCGCCATTTTCTTCCTCAAGAGAAAATAATATTTCTACACCAGATGGAGGAATAAGCTAAGGGTCTATATTTTGGTTTACAGTTGGAATTCATTCTCTAGATCTAAACAAAGCTTTTGTTACACTTGAGCTTCGGTTTTTTACTATAATGTGTCTGCATCCCTAAGTAATGTTCTATTCTACAGGGTCCCCTGCAGGTAAGCATAGAAACAGTACAAATGAAAACCAGAGACTGATATTGTCTTAGATTACATCAGTAGGTTCCTATGTATAAATTACAAATTAGTGTTGGACTCTGCAGAGGCTGCAGAGGTGAGAATTGGGCAGATACTGCTAGAAGCCTTATATTGTCTTTTCCTCTGTCAGTCTCTCTAGGAATACTTGCCCTAGGAGAGTGTCGTTAGTGTTTAAAACAGGTTAAAGGCAGGCTTTTGGAAGCGGATGACTAAGTATGAAGAGCATAGCTTATGGTAGAATCAACAGTGTTCTCAAACAATAAGAGTTAATAAGACTCAGCTCATATGAATAGAAGCCGTTGGCTTTTCCTCTAGTAATTGATCCTGTAGTTGTTGGTAACGCGAGAGTTAGAATTGGAGGTAGGTGTAGGAATCTAGGATTAATGTTTGGGAATCTTTAGACTGAATCTAGTAAATAAAATGGGCGAGGGATGGTTCTGTGGCCCTGAGGTGTCTGGTCTTCTGCATAGGGTTGAGATTAGATTTACTATCTAGAATGCAATTTATTGCTAGTCTCTGGAAGGTTCTCAGGGGCAGGAAAGAGACCAGTGATGCTACAAGCTGATGCCATTTGTTCTCTTTTAGTAATGATTTACTATCTTTCAGATTAAGATTAGGGAAGTGTCAAGACCGCAGTTCACCATCAATTTTTACAGATCTGAAGAGTTAGGAAGGTTGCTGTCAACAGGAGGAGAGGTTTGGGTGAGGACTCAACAACTTAATTCATAGACAACCCAGTTGATTGGATCTAGAGATACAAAGTGGTCTGGTATCGTCAAGATCCAGTATCTTATTTTCAGTTTACTATCTTTTTCATCTGCCAAGCCTATATACAGTTGTCATTAAGGTTACACTGCAAAAGATGACTTCAGGAGACTGGGTTATTGCTGGGGAATACGAAGCAGCTTACTGCTATCAGTGGCCAACATCTTGTTTTCAGGACTGGGTGTAGTGAAGGTTAGGGATAAGATTGGCTTGAAGATTAGGGTAGAAAAATAATATTTTTTCAGACCCACACTTATAGCCAGATTCTGCAAAGCTTGCAGGAATAGGATGTTGTATGGAATCATCATGAGCTTATATTCTTTTTGATAACGGTATGTATGCCTATAAAATTCGGGGTTGGGGCGGAGTTAGGAGGTATCATGTGGGGAATGAAAACTTGAGCATGCTGGGTGATTGTGGGATTCTGCACAGCTCGTTGAGATAAGAACAGCTCTGGTGTTTTCATGGGCCATTGCCTTAGTTCAGATATGGTGTAAGTGTTGCCAACAGACTACACCTAAGGTTACAAGTGAGCACAGTTTGTACAGATCCATCACCTTGCTGCAATGAAAGTAATGTTTAGGATTGGGGTTATGTTCAGTGCTTAAGGCAATAAAAATTCAGGAGTCTTGCTTTCCCCAGACACTGCAGTGCTTGCTAGTGTTGTGAGAACACGTTGTCTTTTGGTTTGTCGTAAGCGCTGGTTACCTATGTGTTACAGTTGTGCTTGAGAAGAATTCACTCAGGGAGCCTGAATTATCAGTTGATTTTGTGTGAGCCACAGAGGTAGTAATAGGGGTCAGTCTCTTAGTTTCATGTTTGCTGTGGTTATTGGTCTGATTAAGGTTGTGATTTAGGACAAGAAGGATGAAGAACCCTCCCTTTGTGCATTCTCTGCATCAAAGGGAGAGGAAAGAAACTGGTGTTATCAGAAGCTAATGCATTATTTTCAGTTTTTCTGTTGGGTTTGTTTACCTAGTCATAATGGAGATCAGGGTGGTTTGGAAAAAACATGTTTATTGCTTGATTCTGACCTGTCTGTGCAGACAAGATGAGGGCATGTGTTCTTTCCTTGAGTCCCCTACCCCCTTGCTACTTCGATGCACACCTCCATGTCACACAGTCGTCTTCCTTCACATGTTCTACTCCCCAAGCCTCCTTTTTATCAGTGTGCATCTATATTGTTATATGGGAGGAAAAGTAACTGACTGCATTTACATAAAATCTTGCCACAATTAAGGAGAAAAATGTTTTCATTAACTTTGTTCTCTCATCGATAGATGTAGTCTGACAAATCTGTAATTCTCTATGAAGTTCCTCCTTTCTTGCTTTACATCACCTTAGCACACACAAAAGTAAGCACTGTTCTGATGCTTGTACAGATGACCTGTTTGAGGAGCTACAGCATATGGTGTGACTGGCATGTTAGTTTCTCTGTGGATTGTGGATCCGTAGGACCAGGCATCTGTGAAAGGAAGATTTTGTGACTGGCATTGTTCTGGGAATATGCTATGTGTTTGGCCTCAGGTTAAAAGAGAATGTTAAAACTCTGTCAACCTATGCAGTTCATTGAAGAAAAGCAGCAATCGCTATCCTTCCCGATCTCATTGGCTTTGTTGGATCTTAATCATGACTGTCTTGTAGAATAGTCTGGTCTTCCTGCACCTTCCTCAGTAGAGAGAAAAGTATTGCTGAAATAGCATTGTACAGCGTATAAACAGCGCAACATTTCCATCCTGTTCAGCAAGCAGCAGGAAGTATCAAGTATCATGCAGCATTGCCAGCTCAGCTTGGTAATTCGGCTGAAGATTTTGGGGCTTATTTCAGCCACACTCCCTCATCTTTCAAGGTTCACCTACTGATACTTTATAGCACAGCACACGGTAATTGATACAGCAACCCACCATTCCTTTTTCATTTGCATGGATTTCTTCTCGGGATCGTAACCTCTTGTAATCATAATTATACTTAATTCAAGAGAAAAAAAAATAAGTGAGCAATTAGCGTAATGTGTAGTACGTCCCTAAAACATGACATACCAGAATTTTCCTCATTTAAGACAACTGAAAATGACACATACGTGCTTGATGTAGGGATTAGTTTCTCAGTTTCTGTCTAGTTTTTAGATGTTGCCATTACTCACCAGAACTGTCAAAAATCTGCATTTTGATTGCTGTTTCTGAATTTATTCAATGGCCAACAAAAACTTACCTTTAATTATAAGTCTGTCGTGGTTTTGCAAAACACTTTCAAATATTTGCCTTTAATTGCTGGTATCTAATTGGTTCCTTCATTCGTTTGTTTTTACGATTTATCTGAGACTTCCTTTTGCTTCAGACCGGTTGAAACAGATACGTGGGCTGGGGGAACTAACAGGGGACAGTTTGGACAGGCTCAGTTACTCTCATTGCCGACTGTTTATCTTACCATCAGACAGAGTCTCCCTGATCAGTTCTGCTTTCGTCAGCTTTGTTCTTGAAGCAGTGGGCCAATATCTACATACCACAGTCCATTTTTAATTATGACTTGCGACAAATTAGGAACGCAGATGTTTAAGTGTAGAAGGCCTCTTACAGTCCCTGTTCTGCGTTGTTTTGCGGCATTGTTTTGTATTGGGGGAGTACTGGTGGCCTGTCTAATACACAAGGAGGCAGTGCAGGCACAGACTAATGGTCTGCATGTGTCACACACTTGTAGCATGTTTATTAGTTTCTGGCAACACTAATGCTACCACCCTCACAGTTCCTTTTAACTGGGGGAAATTAAGACATGGAGAGAACGGAGAAGGTGACTAGCTAACAGCAAATCAATTTATGCCTAGTCATGACAGTCCTGTACTTCCTCTTCCTATGCATAGACACCTCGCAACTGAATCACTTGTTAAAGTACTTTGGAGTAGAATAAAAGTTTATCCTGTTCTATAAGAAAGAGCACTGAGAAAACAAAGGTAACCTTTCAGGGAGGCCTTCTGCCTCAGGTAGCTCCCTGTCTCATGCCTGCCCTCTCACTTGCCCAAGTTTGAGAAGAGGAGGACTGAAACATAATGTGCATATAAATAAATACAAATAAAAGAAAAAATACATTACTAGTTTATCATTCAACAGATGTTTAAGTCCCATTATATTTAACTCATATTCCTCCAAAATGACACGTCCTGTCAATACAGGGGTTGTCAAATGACAACTGCCTTGGAATACGAGAGTGCTGGCAGACTTGTTCAAATATTTCTCATTATCCGCCTCAGTTCGTAAAATAATGGCCATTTTAATAGTACTAGCTGATGAAAACTGAATCACATGCATTATCATGCCATGTAATAATTCTTCGTTAGACGTGATTCTATATTTATCACCGAAAAAAAAAGAAACCCCTTTGAGGAAAGTGGTTGAGTTACGTGTAGCAGCTTTAAAATCAAGATATGGCAAAGCTTTTAATTTGATTTTGTGCCTTTTACTTGTTTAAGATTCGAAAACTCTGTTTAGGGCTGACCGTGCCCTTTTGAAACGTGAGGCAGCCTTTGGTACGTAAGCCCCATCAGAGTCTTGGGGACCAGTCCCAGGAGGCCAGAGGCCTGTGTGTCGTAACAGCAGTTCCCAGAAGGCATTGAGTAGTTCATGTGACAGGGAATAATGAAACAAGGATTGCACTAAAACTGCCAAATTGCCTTGAGCTTCCTGTCCGTGGACATGGATTTCTGCAGAGCACGCAATTCCTCTCTCAAAAGCAGTGTATTTACATGGTTTTGTGCATTTGCGTGGATGTTGAAAAGGCAAGTCTCTTGAAAATATTATTTTAATCATTGTTTAGTGTAATAAAATGTGAATATTTGCATCTGATATTAGGACAAACAGAGGAGAATATAGCAGCTGCGTGAGAATCACAAAAGAATAAGTAAATGCAGGACCAAGAGAACATCTTTGCATACATTTTGTCTCCTGTAACTATTTCCTAACTTTCCTATTTGATGATATCTTGAAATTGTGATTCACCTTTTTTCTCTGTAATGTATGTTATACTGAATGATCGATATGTTGATTGCTACTTCATTCACTCTTGGTGGTATTCATCTCCCCTTAACACTTTGAAAACCATATCAAACAGGTGCTCACAATGCTTCAAGAACTCTACTGCAGTCTGTAATAATCTCAACTGCCCATATTTTGATTTTTTTTTCCAGAAAGTGATTATTTTTAGTCAATACTGTGAAAATTATTAACTTTATCAGAAAAATGTCAAGTTTTTCTTTCAACATGTATCTTCAAAGCAGCAGTGGGTGTCCAAGCCCTGCTGTCTGCCAGGCGCATTGCCCAAACTGTAAAATAATTAGATTCATTTGTAGCCAGTCTGGACTGAAGCAAAAAGTAATGAGGTCTTCTAGCGTACTGATAGTTGGGGAAGATGAAAGCAGTAAACTGGAAAAAGATATAATAGATTCTTAGAAACAAAATGTAAAACTTTAGATTAAACTGTAGCTTAATTTATTAATATTAATTTCATGAGATACTATAAAATAGGCAATAAAAAGATAGGAATATGAAAGTTCACATTTGAATTCTTAGTTAAAGCAATGCAAGTTCCATTACATTGCTTCTTCCACTACTATGTTATTTTATGAGTTACGTGATACTGACACTCAAGATTAAAGTACTAGGCTACTGATTATTAAGTTAGCATAGTAATAAGTAAATTTTATCCTAAATAACAATCTTCAGTAGATGCTAGTGAGTCCAGAATTCAATTATTTCAGTATTAAATTTGTTCTGGTAATTTTCACATAGTTTATGAGAATGTAAATATTTTGCTTATTTATATACTGAAAGTTCTAGAGGTATAATGAAAAAAAAAATTGATGAATTTATACATAATGCCTTGAGATGAGATTGCTAAAGCAAAACATTGATCAGAATAAAATCTGAACATTCCAAAATGTAGTACTGTCAAATGACTATAAAACAAGTTGCAAAATTTCTGAAAAACAGTGGGCAAAATAATGAAGGTTGAAATACGCCTATTTGTTTGTACTGCTGTCAGACATCGAAACCAGAGATCACTTCTCTGAGCCAGGTGCAGTATTAGTGTAGGTTCTCAATGTTCAGAGAAATCAAGATTCAGGTATGCTTATAGCATCCACTGTGTATGTTTGCAGATTCTGAAGTGTAGGAGGCAATTTTTACTCTATTTTATGCTAAGGATTAATTTATTGTATCCAGATTGATTCCAGATGATGACTGCAGTAATTTGCCAAAATTTATTAGATGGTTTAGTCTTCTAATTCTCTACCAAATTGTAATCAGATATGAGAGCGAGACTGAGAAACTGAGAGAAAAAAAATATATTTCACTCCAAATACTGATTATTTAGCTACCTTGCTGTCATCCCCAGATTGCTCAGAATCCTTCAGTCCTCCTAAAGATAGACCTTAAGGATCATCACATTTGCAGACAATACCTTTTCAAAATTGGGC
This sequence comes from Fregata magnificens, assembly GCA_013389945.1. Taxonomy (NCBI): domain Eukaryota; kingdom Metazoa; phylum Chordata; class Aves; order Suliformes; family Fregatidae; genus Fregata; species Fregata magnificens. Next base: position 22,886 of record WAAD01040078.1, read on the forward strand.
TTTCTTATGCCAATAGGATTTTATACATCTGTTTTTATTTTTAGGTACGTAAAAAGCTCAAAATTCAGTCCAGATGATATATAGCGATCTTGTCTTTTGCTTCCCCCTAGGTAAGAACATCCAACCTATCTTAACCATAAATACTGTTTCTATTCTTTATTCCCACATCTGCAAGCCAGCTATGACTCTGATCCTGTTAGTATTTTGGCAGGTGCTTAATTTTTAAGTATGTAAGTATATCTGTGTACCCCATTGGGGTACATGTGCAGAGAGAGAGAGATGTCTTTTTCTCCGCAGCACTAGTTCCAACTACTACAAGGTAGCCAGACATTTCTAAAAACATTGTATGTAAGCGGTGTTTTTTATGTATGAAGAGTAGAATCAATATATATTTCTTGGGCATCTGTATGGTGGCTAAGACACAGATAAACCAGACTGCTGTTACTGTTATTTTGAGTTGGAGGAGAGTTGAAGTGGATGAAAAAAAGAAAAAAAAAAGGATGATTGGCTCACTGTAGATACTCTTCTGCTGGACCCAAAATGGTTATGGTATTAAAAAACCTGGAAAGACCTATAGGAAGAGGGGGGTGAGAAAGGCTTATTTGCAGTGCTCTGTGTTGGGAGAGAAGAACCACTAAATGCAAATGCACATTCAGTCTCCATCATTCAGTGATGCCTGTGCTGCTAATGCCCAGGGAAAGAGATTGATGAAACACTGATGCTAAAACCCAGTAGAACAATCTCAGATAGTATCTAAGATAAGCTCCAGTCTTGCAGTTTTAACTTTTGAAATAATCCCTTAAATTCCTACAAACCCATGGTAAATTGCACCTAATTGAATAGGATCAGAATCTCCCACATTTTAAGATACTGAGATAAATTTCTTCATGAACATAAGCAAGCATAACTATTGACTGCAGCAGGCTCACGTCAGATTATCAGAGTGCTGAATTTGGCCTGTTTGCCTTTGGAGCCTGAAGTGAAGGCTTTGTGAATGACAGTGTTGCACGAAAGATGCATTTTGACAGGAATGAGAATAATGAACAGGCAGCTGGAAATACCTGGGCATGTTATGCTTCTTGGCAGGCTTCACAAGCAGTAGAGCTGCTGACTTCAGAGTTGCCTGTGGGTCTGTCACTTTGTTCGTCTCTGTCGGGGTTGATTTTTCAGAACTACTTTGTCTCCAAGGCGTCATTTCCCCGATGGCCTGTAAGGAATTTACATGTCGTTATCTGCTTTGAATATGTCTTAAATTCCCAAGAAAACTCTGGAGCTGTTTCTTTACTATAAAAAGTAAAGGCAAAGAGATGGTAGCTTGTCATCCCGTTACTTGTTTAGAAACGTAATTTTTGGTAGCATATCTTTACAATATGTTTCTGTAACTCACTGGACTTACTGTTTTTGAGAAAAAATATAGAAAGACCCATGAAATTACCCTACAAAATGAAGCTGCTGCCTTATTTAATATTAGTTGCCCCTACACTGTTAGTCACACTGTCGAATTTAATCTAATACTGCATTGAGAAAGAGGAGCACAAACAATGTTTTAAAAATTGTGGTCATTGAGAGAGAGCAATAGTACACTGTCACAGCAGATATTCATAAAATTTCAAACACCTGCATTGATCAGACAATAAAAAATGGAATGAAAGAGTGCCCAGTTTGATTTCAAACATGTCAAGCTAGTACAGTCTACTAACTTTGAAACCTGACCACAAGTTTGCACTACCCACTTTTTCTGTTTAATTGCCAGCTGTGGGAGCCACAGGAATGGGCTGCAGGCATGGGAATGCTGCTGCTGTCCCTTCAACAGGGAGCTTCCCTGTTCCTGACTTCCCCTCCCCAAAGGCAAAATGGTCTGGCCTGTAAAACAGTGGCTTCTTTCTATGCAGAAGACAGCAGGAGGAAATGCAGGAATTATTTTTTTTCTGAAAAATTCCACTGAAAAATAGATGGTCAGTGCTTTGCTTCCTCTCACTTGTTAGATGTCTCACATCAAAAAATGTGTTCATCCTCATTTCTTAAAAACTTGCTGCTTTTATTTAATCAGATTAAAACTGTGTATTCTGAGGGTCATAACTTTGTAGATAACTCAGATCCAAGTTTTTCAATAATTTGTTTGGAGAAAAATTCAGTGTCAAGGGTTAATAAAAATTAAAGTCCATGCCAGCCTTCCATAGGTCTATGCCAAACCTATGTTTGGGGAGTTTAAAAACAAACAAACAAACCAACCAGCAAACTGTCTTAATTCCAGTAGAGGCCATTTCATGGGAAAAGATGACCTGTCTCAAAAAACAAACTCTGCCCTGCTGTTCCTCTTCCATTAAAGCATTGTTGCCTGCAAGAGAAATATGCTCTTATATCCATCCAGCAAATATTTAGGCGTGAAATTTAAAAGTCTCATTTTAAGTGAAAAGAGCAGAGATCAGTGAGCTCTGCTTCATTAAGCATGTGTTGAAGAAAAGCCTTGTAGAGCTCCACATATGAGAGCTTCTAAGGCTTCTCTGCTGTTGTGGTACTGCCAGGAAGCACAACCAGGGAGGGCTGAGTGGTACAGAACATCCTGCTGCACTATGAAAGTAAGCAAGCTAAATTTAGCAGTCACATAATTTTAAAGTCAAAATTAAGAGTTGAATACTGTCTTTCGTCCATGGTGTGACAGAAGGTGTATTGTGTCACTTGTTTGATCACAGCTTATTGTGCGCTACATTTTATAAAAAGGTGAAGATAGGCCTGATGAGGGATTTATTCAGTTCAGGTGAACTTTTCCAAAGGGAGGGGATGATGGGCCTTCCCTGAAATTAGTTTCTGAGTGTTACTGGCCATGCTCAGCTGGCAAAGCTTCTGCAGCTCAGTGCAAGCAGCTGGGGAGTTTGCAGAGGACCTGGGAAATCCTTATAAGAGGCAGGGAGTAACCATATAGCTACATATGGAGGGGCAAGGAAGATCTCCTTAGGCTTTGAAAAGGGATGCTGAGTTTGTAGCAATTCAAGAATTGAAAGCTGCTGGACCTTGGAGCAGGATTTGGATGTATAGTTACCAAGGGTAGGGAGGAGATTGCTTATAAAATGTTGTATTTGAACCTGTTTCTTTCAACAGATTTGTATTTCATCTATTTGAAAAGCTACCTTGTTCTAGTTTGGGGTCTATTAAAACCTAGCTTAGGAACTGAAAACCTTTAGCTGCTTTTGAAGTGCTAATTCTAAGGAAAAGGTGCAGACAGTTCTGCCTTAAAGTCCTGGCTTGCTTACTGCCCTTGTCACGCAGGGTTATAAAAGCAGTCTCCACATAAGGTGAATGTGTTGATTCTTGTGAAGCTAAGCTGGAACTGTCTCATTGTCTGCTTGTTAGCATATGGCTGTCGGTATCCCTATGATGAATTACAGAGTCACATGACAAACTTCACTTATCCTGTGTCTTTGATTTCACCTGCATGTGCCTCTTCAGCCAGCCTCCCACAACATGCCTGTAACATTCCAAACCTTTGAGCAGTTGCAGTCAGCTGACTAATTCTTTTTTTAAATAAACTGCCACAAAAATGTACCTTTCCCACCTTCCCTGTGCCAGCTACGGCGTTTCATCTCACAGTTATGCTAACCTGAAGCCCAGAAGGGCAATAGTCCATTTTTTGACTAATGTTGAATTGCTTTCAGACAGTCTGTTAGAGCAAGAAACAAGCAGCGAGAGCTAGAACTAGGAGACCGATATCATTAAAAAGGGGAAATTACACTGAGTTAATGAGTCCTGAGATGCCAGAGCTTAAAGCCTAACATTCCCATGTAAAATAAAACAGATCTGGTTGCTTTTAAAAGCAACCAATAAATACAACTTCTCAGTTATACTATTTCTCTTCTTCCGAAGTCTGCAAAGTGAGACTCATCAGACTAAGGCAGTCTGTTTTGCAATCGCAGCAATTTTAAAATAAAACTTGATTTATATGTTTTAAGTTGAGGAAAATACCTAAAAATGCTATGCGCTTCCGCTAAAAGAATATATATCTGTGTGGTTTACCGTGAAGTTTTTATTGCTGTTGTGGTGTAACCCCAGCCGGCAACTCAGCCCCACCCAGCCGCTCGCTCACTCCCCCCCGGTGGGATGGGGGAGAGAGTCGGAAGGGTAAAAGTGAAGAAACTTGGGGGTTGAGATAAAGCCAGTTTGATGAGGAAAGCAAAAGCTGCGCGCACAAGCAAAGCAAACCAAGGAATTCAGTCACTGCTTCCCACCGGCAGGCAGGTGTTCAGCCATCCCCAGGAAAGCAGGGCTCCATCGCGCCTAACGCTGACTGGGGAAGACCAACGCCATCGCTCCGAACCTCCCCCCCTTCCTCCTCCTTCCCCCAGCTTTCCGTGCCGAGCGTGACGCCACATGGCGTGGGATATCCCCTGGGTCAGTTGGGGTCAGCTGTCCCAGCCGTGTCCCCTCCCGACTCCTTGCGCCCCCCCAGCTCCTCGCTGGTGGGGTGAGGAGCAGAAAGGCCCTGGCTCTGTGTAAGCCCTGCTCGGCAGTAAGGAAAACACCCCTGGGTTATCAACACTGTTTCCAGCACAGATCCAAAACACAGCCCCGTGCTAGCTGCTGTGGAGAAAATTAACTCTACCCCAGCCAAAACCAGCGCACCACCACATTTTCACCGTTAATTCTTAAATCAGTTAATGAGTGCTACCTAAGAAACCCCCAAAGATACGGAAGGGCAGGTGGTGCTAGCCCAGGCCTAACCAAAGGCAGCTATGGCTGCCCACTGCGGTCTGTCTCCTGTCTGCCGGAGCTGTGGAAAGCTGGCAGAGGTGCTCTCGGCGTCCCGGAGAGGCTCAGGCAGCCCTGTTCAGGGGGGCTTCCTGCGCCCCAGCCCGCCTCGACTGCCGGCAGCGTGCCGCCGCCGCCTCCCCGTCCTCCCAGCAGCCTTACCTGGGCCAAGGCAGCCTGAGGTGGGTCTCCAGTTTCATTAAAGGAACTGACTCATAAATATGCAAAAGAGCAGGAGAAATCCGAAGCTGCTAGGTTTTGGGTTATATTTGGTTATAGGGGGAGTCTTGGTGAAAGTTACTCACAGACGTTATTCTCCCAGACTTGGTTCTATTCATCCGAACCGTACAACAGAAAGAGAAACCGATTTTCATTGCCCGTCTCATCCGTTCCCCTCTCCGTTGACATCTACAAGTCCCATTTAGCTCTCAGGAGGATGTTTACGAGCAGGAATTAAAAAAGTTCCCAGGAAAGTTCCAAGTTCACCTTTGTAGCAGGGGCCTGTGGCGAGGCGCTGGCAGCGGGGGCGGCCTCTGTGAGGGGGGGCCGGGGCTGGGCACAGCCGCTGCCACCAGCCCCGCGGCAGGGCACAGCCAAGCTGGTAGCGCCTCTGTGAAAGCATGTTTAAGAAAGGGCAAAACGCCACAAAGGTGGTGAGGAAAAAAAGTGTGAAAAACAGCCCTGTGACCCCCAAGGTCGGAGAAGGAGGGGGAGGCGGCGGCGCTCCAGGCGCCGGAGCAAGTATTTCTCTGGACTCCGGGGAGGACCCCTCACCAGCACAGCTGGATATTTGATTCTTTGCAGGCAGTGTTTTACCAGTGACTTTGCTAATATATTAGGAAGAAAACGTCGGGGGGTCTTTGCCAGCATCCCTGCAAAGCGCTAAGGTGGCGGCGTCAGAGAAACCACCCGCCTCTTTACGAAGGCGCGGGCCTTTGGCAGACTGCCCTAGAGCTCTGTTTGCACCTCCATCCACGTAAATCTCCGGCACAAAAAATCCCTGCACACCAGGCCCCGTCCCCTGCGCACACTCCTCTTCCAACCTGAACCTCAGTCTCCCTCTCCTGTACCATCCACTCTTACTCATCTCCTCTGTGGGTGGTGGTGTCAGCATTTTGAGATACCTGGGAGAAATACGTTACAAGTTTAATTCTGACGTTTCAAATTTGGCTCGCCTTGCAGACATTACCGTGCGCGTGCATCTGCCCCCATCACGCGAACGCGCGACGTTTGGAGTTTGTGGTGACTGATTATTCAGCAGAGGAACATGCAAAAAAGGAACCTAGAGCAAACTTCCGGAAAAGGATCACACGCAAACCTTTTCTCAGTATAAACTGTTAAATTCCTCATTAAAAAACGCAGAAAATTCATTTTCTCTCAAGAAGATTTATTATATCAAATATAGAGATTGAATTCGATTACTGAGAATTAAAAAAGAAATCTATAGTATAAATAATGTATTTTTGAACAGCAGGTTAAGTAATGATATTTCCATAACCTGAACCACACATACCATACAAATTCCCATTGCATATAAACACTTAAAAGTTTTTATTTTTAAATAAATGTTATCTTTTTTCACGAGATAAAATGTTAACACCATCTTGATAAGCAAATTCTGTGATGTAATGCTATGAGGTAAATAACTAGCTGGTCCAATTATGGCACACTTCTTAGCTAGACCACAAGTAAACTACAGCTTCTGTTTTTTTCAGATGTGCCAAAGTGGATGCCAGGTGTCCAAAACCATTAGCCTCCTGTTGTGTAAACAGCAAAACCATCTGAAAGTCTGATGGGAATTAAAGGTCAGTCTGCTGTAAAGAAGTTGCTTGTGAGTACCTTGATATTTATTGTTTCCATAACTAATAATTAAGTAATCAGGTTAGTGTTTTATGTGTTTATTTTTCTAAATACAAGGCATACTTTCAGTTAAAGATTAGACTTTTAAAGAAGTTTTCTTTTTCAGTACCACTTGAGAGCACAATTTAGAGCAAAATACCAGCTTGTTACAAGTATATTCAAAATATTCAATAAATTGATAACATTGGTTTTTAAACCCAAATTCTGACTGGCTGCACAGCTGCATGCATGCAAGCAAACCGTAACATTCGCAGCTGTTTAACAAGTTTGCGTACCAAGCCATACAATTCACCACCTCACTGGGAATTATGTTTACAGGAGTTTCCACACGGTGTGCCTATACATAGGTTTTTTGCTGCTTTTCTCATGGATAACTTTTACCATATAATGACACTGTCTGGATGCTAGTTATCTCACCTAGAACTGATGTTTAATTTTTATGGTAGAGACTGGGATCAACTGCCATTTATTTCTTTTTCCTGTGTTTGACATCTGTATGGTGTTCAAACAAAGATTTGACCTGTGTTTTGAAGGTTAAGAAACTCCTCATTAATGGTTTTTTAATGATAGCCCACTAGGATTCCTGCTGAAACTGTTACATATAATTACATATGATGTTTTCAATTTATCCATTTTGAAGGAAATCGTTAGAAACTGTTTATTTCTAATGTTAATTCTTAATGAAGCAGAAAGTGAGCATAAGGGAGTTGGGTCCATACATCGTACATCTCCTCTGCTGGAGACATCACCGATCTTTCTGTATGGTTCCAAATGTAGGCTATTCATTTCAGTGTCAAAGTAACAAGTTTCACTAGAAATTAAACTGAGATTTCTGTCCTATGCTCTTTGCTTAAAAGTTATTACATTTTAGTCTTCTGAATTCTGCGTAATATCTGTTCACCGAAGAGTCAGCTTCATGGCAAGTAATAAAGAAATAGGCACACGTGTATAGCATCCTTGTAGAAACGATCTGCATCAGCTCTCATTCAACTCAAAGATGCGTATCTTTATCTGTTTGGCACTCTGTCCTTGTGGGAGATGTGGTTATCTGCCATCTATGCTTGCCTGTCAAATCCTCTCAGCCGCTACTTGTATGCGCTTGCCAGAGACATCTTATGTGCTGTGCCCTGGTGAGGCTCACTCTTCCTCTGCTCTAGGCAGGCTTCCAACTTTTGCCTCACTGTCCCAACTAGAGATCTGCCTATGCAGCTCTGTTTCGTTACTGGTCAATGTCAGTTAATAATACCACTTCACACCATCTCACTAGTCCAAAAACCATTATTACTTAAATAAAACACAATCAAAACCTGGTAGCATACCACCCTTATGCTGCTAGACACAACGGCAAGTCAAGAAAAAACCAACTTAAGAAAAGAAACCCACAGAAATAGCTACAAATAGGATTTACCAATGTTCTGATATAAGAAGCATGAAATAAATGTAGCAGGATAAGTATACGCTCCCTCATAATGAAGTTTCTAATGGCCAAATTTTAGTTTTATTCATGCTGATGTGAATCTTCAGCAATTCTACTGTTCTCACAGATAGCCGCTCTGGATTTGCCCTGCTGTAGCCAAGATCAGCATGTGGCATTCTCTTGCTTAAAAGCAGCTGATAGGAAGTCTGTAGTTATTTTTTCCTAAGCTTTCCAACCTTCTATTAACTCTTTTGTCTTTTGGCGAAATTTATTCCTGGCATATCACTTAAGTTACTATTACTCCTTTCCTTGGTAATTAAGATTTACATCTGGCAAGGGAAATAAGCAGTGTGCTGAAACAACTCTGAACAATACTGAAGGTATTTTCTTAAATGTTTAATTTTTATAGGCTCAAGAGTACAAATGTTGCCCTTTCTAGTGTTTGTCTGACATTCCTGTTGGGTCTAGCACAACACTACCCAGCCTTTTACCCTACACAGAGATATCTACTGAAGCTGACAGACAGCTCTACCACTGGGGAAGCCTTTAGTTAAAAAAAAAAAAAAAATCTCCATCTGGGACCACTTTGCTATTTTCAGTTTTCCAACTCTTCACTAGAATTGGAAAGACTCAGTTGCAAGAAAGAATTTTCCTTCTCTTGTTGAAATTCAGAAACGTATAAGTCAGCACCACTGTGGTTCTAAACTCAGCTTTCTGCTTGAGGAGCTGAACTGTGGTCACTTGTTCTCTGTAACTACCAGAGAATTCAGGAAAACTGTTAAGATCAAATTATGCCTTTTCAAGGGCAGGCAACTCGCATGGTAATGTGCTGAGCCACCACCAAGGAATGCTCTGGATTCTATTAATACAGGGGCAATTTTGTAGCATTTTCTCTAAATATGTAGCCTTACAAAAAAGCCTTATTTTCATGTAGCTAACACAGTGGAAAATGTGGCTAGAGACTTACTAGTTAAGCGTAGTAACTTTGGCTTGAATAAAAGGAGAATGATTATAAAGCTTCTAATTTAGGAATTATCATTTAGATCATAAAGTAGGCTACTGGTAAACACTAAGTATTAAGGATTGCAATTATACGTATTTCTTTGTTACTGACACCAGGACACCAGTTCACTAACTATAGTATGTATGCATAAAATGGTTAGACTAGGATTCAGTTTTGATGCATGTGTTCATGAACTGGGTATTCATTTACATCTTCATTTTTTCTAAAAATTGGGTCTTTCTTACATGAATGTGTGACAAATGTGGAAACAAGGATGTAATATCATATTACTTTTAAGATAGCAACACCTAACAAGCTCTTGAAGAAAGCTGACTTTATCAGTTCATAGTAAATGTTTTGACAGAAAGCTTCCAAACTGATTTCTCAACAGATTTCTCTCACACAAAGGCATACAAAAATTCTGTTATTTATACTGAAATATTTTAGGTAAGCTGGGAGGAGTATTAAATTTCTTACCTGCATATTACACCAATACATCTTTTCCATGGCTAATCGAAACTAGAAAGCAGTTGTAGTAAATCTGCAGTCAGTATGAGGGGTTTCAAACTGTTCATCTAGAAAAACACAGTTCCCATTTGCAATCCAAATTCTGCAGTGCTCACAAGAACTGTGGCCTGTGAGATCTGCTCTGTGTTCAATACCAACCCTCCCCTGCTACACATGCCCAGAGTTACGGTGTGATTTCACTGAGCAAAGGTGGCAGAACGCTTAAGCCTTTGTAAAGAGACTTGTGTTTCTCAGACCGAATACACTACTTTAAATATGCACGTAACATGTTGGGATCTAAACCGTTACCAAAAATTTAAGAGATCTTAGAATTACTCTGCATAATTTTCTGAAAACTGTAGTTCAGTACTCAGATGCTAACAAAAAGACAAATACAAGTTAAAAATTAATAGGAATGAGATAACACAAACAAGAGAAAATCATTACACACTGACTAGATCCCTAGTGCACACATCTGATTGCTGCTACTAGTGATCACCTTTCACAAAAGGATGTTTCAGGGTCACACTAAGTAGCTGCAAGGTAACCAGTTTAAGCAGAATTATGGAATGGTTTCTGGACAAGGATAGATTTAAAAGATCAAGACTCTTCAGCTTTGATATGAGTTGCTCTGGACATAAAAAATTTGAAAGTTGTCAGGAATTATTTCTTACTCTTTCTTATTCAAAAAACTGGTAGTCACCTGAAGAAGTTATCAGTCAGTAGATTTAAAGTTAAAAATAGGAAATACCTTTTCACATACCGCATCTCGAAAGGTAGCATTTGTAGCTGCAATATTTTGAATGCCAAATGTATAAATAGACTCAAAAACCAATTAAGCAAATTGGTGTAAAAGATGTTTGTCAGTAGCTTTCAAACGTGATGGTGAAGATGCTTCCCCTTTAGAACATCTTTAACAGCAGATCCCTAGGAGCGGGACAGCGCACTGGGAGATGTCCTTACACCCCTGTAAGCTTCTACTCCTGGCCACTCTCTGGGAGAGGATACTGGGTTAGATGGATCTTGGATCTGACACAGTATAGCCATGCTTCTTTTTGTATAACTGCATGTGAATGCTACAAAAGCATCCTAGTGCTTTCTAAAAATACTAGAAAAGGAATTTGCATGATCCACCTGTTTCAATGATCGTACAGTATTTAAATTGTAAATCTTTAACTTAAGTTGTTCTGCCTGTGGCTACTGTGTGCTTCCCCAATAGATAGGAAATCTTCTCTAGTTCCTGAATAGACACAAGAAGGGTCCTGGGAGTAGATAGAGTTTCAGAATGGGAAAAACTGAGAGTTACCAATTCAAACAATCAGTTTCCTGTCTTTCAGGAGCCTCGTGCCTTGCTGTATAGTACGGTATAAACATGAGCTCTGTTTTCTCTTAGCATTTTCATTTCAGTTCATAGTAAAATCAGTCTCCTTATTCATAAAAAAATCCAACTGAAATGAAGTTAACACATTACTTTGGACGTGAGTTTTATGCCCGTGACAAAAACGGATCCAAGCCACGTGCTATTCTTTTTTCATTCCGTTACATTATTTAAAAGAACTAGTAGCACAAATGGCCCATCATTTGTTTTAACCAGAGTCCAACATGTAAAACTGACGTTACAGAAACTGACAGAAATTAGTTATTTCTAAACTGGAGTTTCAATCTATGGCCTGTCCTCTCCCATCTCACACGCTGTGCCTGCTGCTCCAGGAGATCACTGGAGCCATCAGCGTAGCTGCAGAGATCCTCTAAGCAAAATCCTGCTAGTGGCCTGGGACTTGGGTGTTGCTAAGAGGGGTCCTACCAATTCAAATAGCCAGGCTGCTGGAGAATAGAAGAGGAGTTGGCAATATAAGATCTCTGGCCCTGCCTGGGCCAGGAATCAGGAATGCAATATTTTTCAGCTGGTTTCCTATGGAAGGGTTACATGGTCATGCTACATATCTGTGCGTCCATCGGATGGGTTTTGCTCAATTGCTCCTGTCCCTGGGAATGATGACCAAAGGTTTTATAGGCAGCTCCAGAATGCAAAGCCATAACAGGACATACTGAAATTGCTACAGGCAGAGGAAGGAGGTGGTTCTTAGCAGCTGGCTGAAGGGAAGATGTTTTCTATATTCTGAAACCTGAACTTAAACAAAAAAAAAACCTTGGACTTTCAGTAGTTGTAACTCCCACCAGTCCACCCTGGGAAGCTTCTGTTACAGACTGTGAGTTCAAACTCCTCCTTCTCATCTCTCTCTCCTGTCCCGGGGGTTTCTCCTTCCTCATTCTTCATTCTCTCCTAACCTTGTCTAGAAACACTCTCCCTTCCCCACAGGGACAATTCCAGCTTAACAGGTTGCTCTCTGTCTATGAACTTCTTGTGGCTGTTCTAGTGACTTGTGCTCATCACTACCAGAGCAACACGAAGTATCTGCTTTCTCCAAAAACTGGAGGTGGGACTGGAAAATGGGATAAGCCATCTCATGCTTTAAGATTTAAAAACCCTTTAGAGGATTTGTGGATTTAATGTGTTTGCATTCCTTTGCAATATAAGATACAGTTAAATATCAGAAGTAGATCATGGTTAGGAGCCATCTACCCTTCAGAGATTCTTTTAGTAGGACTTACCCCTGCTAGTAAACATTTCTCATAAATTGTACCATTTAGTTAGTATTCAGGGCTTTATATGCTTAAGATATATTATTCTCCTTTCAATGTTTCTTTCACAAATTTTTCCACAGTTTGTATTGTGTGAGATTTGCACTGCAAATGCTGGAGCTGTGCCAAGGCAGTTTCTTCTTTTCTTTAAAATGAATGCTTCTATCTTTGTGTTTGTTTTTGTTTTTTGGGTTTTTTTTTTTTTGGGGGG
>WAAD01040078.1:39111-64042 GCA_013389945.1 Fregata magnificens
AATCGACCCAAAAAAAAGGAATTAAAAAAATAGAGGGGTTTTTTTTTTTTTTTTTTTTTTTTTTTTTACATCAAAGGATGGACTTCTGGAACAATCTTTCCATTACAGAAACAACTGAACTCATCTGAGATGAGGCTTGATATATTCACAAAAGAGACTGTATTTTAAGAGTTGCCTGAAATACCGGAACTGTAGACTTTGGGAAGTCCCTTCTTGTAATCCTGTGGCTTTATTTCTGCATTATCCTGTGCATTCAAACATTTGGCTTGCTTTTTGAAGCTGGCTGTACTTTGAGCAAAGGACTTGATTGTACTAGAGCTAGCTAATAACTGCATGTACTTTTAAAAAAGAACAGAAAAAAAGGCACTTTATAAATTATTTCAACTGTACAAACCTAAATGCCAACACTTCTTCACACCTCAGACTACTAATGAGATGCCTATAGCAGCTGGAGGAAACAATTCTCTCCAAAAATGGAAGGACAGTAAGAGGGCTATTCTGTAGTTGTTGGTTGTTGTCCCAGATTTGACACAACTGTGACAATCAGATCCTCTCGTAGCACAGACAGTGAGGGGAGATGAAGGAGTTTTTGCCCCCTCATGTTTCCATGCACCGGTTTCCCTCATGTAACACCAGCTCAAAACGCAGTCTGTGAAAACCACGCTGCATCTCATTTGGTTCCTTTAACACGAGAACACTTGCTCTGTTGGAGTCCCTGTGGATAGCTGTCACACGCTTTCTCCCACATTACACTTCTGTGGGATAGGGCTATATCAAAATACATAAAAGGGGGGAAGAATGGAAAATGGTCCTATTGTGTGATTAAGAACACATGCCAGTGTGGGAGAGTATCTAAGCCCTTCTGCTAGCACTGAAGTGTCATCTGCTCCCGTGTCCTCAGCTAGAATGAGAAATACAGGGAATCAGTAGTAACCTATCTTAGTTACAACTCTTGTGTAAAGTTGCTTTACTTTCATGCCAGGCATTACATATATTTAATTTGGTATAGATTAACCTTACTTTATTTTCATTCCACAAATAGAAAGTAGCATTTTAAAGAAAAAAAAAAGTTAAAAATATCTATGAAACTTAAAATTGTCTTGAGGTTGTACAAATTTCTCAACCTTTCAAGTTCAGGGATACGTTCCTAATGTCTTAATGTTTTTCTTGGTTAATCTACGCTTTGTAGCATCCATTTTGTGTTTCATGACAGTGTAAAGAAAATGCAGGAAACGGTACATAATGATATGATTCTGGCACTGTAATTTTGGTCTTGTGCATCTCAACGATCACATTCCTTTGATATGCCACAGTAAGTTTTAAAATGCTGCACTTAACGGTAAGTCTGGTAAGCCACAATTGTAGAGCTTGGTAATGCTTGTTTTGGCTTTGTAAAGTGAGATATCAAAGTGGTGTAAGATCAACTTGCCATACTTGGCACCATCAAGTTTAAGTTAAACTTGTATCCTAGGTGAATGGATAGTCAAATAAAACCATCCCTCTGGAAATAGCAGGGTACTGTACATAAACTAGAAGAATTATTGGTTGTAAAGCAGTCTGGGCTGAATATAACAAACTCAGCTGGCTTGAGCTCAGGGAACTGTTTCATTTGCTTCATAACAGAGCTTTTGTTTCAGAAGCTGGAGACCCTATGTTTAGCCCAGCAACAAATTCTTAAATGGCTCAACTATGTGTAGGTTTGATAGTGTATCTACCAAGACTTCCAGCTGTGTATTGTTTTGTCCACGTACCTTATACAGTATGGTGTGGCTGTCTGTGTACTACCTACCCTACACTAAAATTTTAAAATAAACCAAAGCCTTCCCCTTAAAATACCTAAAAAACAATTGTGCCATTAAACACATTTCTAGTCATCCAGAAGACAGACCTACTATCATACTAGCTCTCCCAGAATGGCTGGTCTACCCCATTCTAAAGCAATCGTCATGGGTTTTCCTTCTTTCTTGTTGGTAAATGGGTCATACTCTCTATGACCAATTCTTAATTCCCTATTTCAGTTACCAACATGTTCCTTCTCCCATTGCCATTTTAATCTTCTTTCATGGACTAAACTACTTTATACAATCCAAGCTTCCCATTTCAGGTCATTACTATTATTTTAAGTCAATTTCCAACTTAAATATATACCCACCCTGGGCGTAAATATAACGAGTTGAATGTGGAAGTACAAGTCAGTGTGAGGAAAGGTTATAGAAACAGTCCTTTGTACATTCAAATTTCAGCCAGTGTGTTCCACAAAAATAACATTTGTGAAATCATTACCTTGGAAATGAAATAGCACAATGCTTGAAGCGTTTAGCTAATTCAGTCTTACAGCCTGAATTTATGATTTTTACTAATTAGTCAAGAACATTGCTCAGGAACAGAAGACGACAGACGGAAAGCAGCAAGCTGTATCTATTCCGTTTAAAATGCTTTTAAATCAGCCATGACTTCATGTTCTTCACAATACCTGGAAGGGCTGGGAAGATTTACCTAGAGATACTGACACCTGTAACTGGGGTTGAAAAATATTATTAGATGGATGCCTGCCTGACAGCAAATAAAAGAAACTTTATTTGCACTGACAGACACAATTGTCACTTGTCTTTTATACACTCCCATATGTGCTCTGCTTTCTAGAGTCGCAGTGTGAGTCAGTCTTCAAATCCTGCACAGGTGAATAGAAAGACCAGGCAAGAAGTCACAAAGGGGTGCAGATCCTGACTCGATTCACATGCAACGTGGTGGCTGAAATATCTTTCAGCCCTGAGGAGGAAATCCAGTTAAGATTCAGAAAAGGGAGTAAATAATTTGCCCAGTTTGTTAGGCAGGTTTTCCAACAATCCACAATCTTGACTTTATTAATTTATAAATTAGGTTATTTGGCATTTTACTAAAACACAAGTTTAGAACCCTCACTTTATTGCTTTGAATGAAAGCCTGGTGAGCTCCACTACCCAGTCTTACTTGGTTTCGCCATTGCTGAACAAGGCAAGAATCTACTATTTTATTCTTTACCATATTACTGTAAATGCCTATAGGGAATAACTCATCAAATGCAGACGACTATCCCGGCTTAGAAAATATTCACTATGTCAGCCTATGGCTACATGGTTTGCTATGGTTTCACTTCATCTATACATTTCAAATCTCTTCTCAGCTTTCCCCACCCCTTGCTTTCCCACAAATGTGACATCAAGAAGTTGAAGTTCTAAAATACTTGGAAAGTGCCTCTGGATTAGTTATTTTATATATTTTCATGTGTAATTACAACAGGGTACTACTGCTACAGCAAGCATTTGCTTACCTCTCTTCTGATATTATGACATTACAGAGATAAACGATGCTGTGATAATGATTCCTTTGCTGCTTGTTCATCAAACCCATTCTACCAGCTAATATCATGAAATTGTACATTTGTTACTGTGAAATGATTTTCCTAATGTTTCAAATTATTTCACAATCTCGTATAGGATTATTAACACCACTATCTTAGTTATTTTCAGACATGAAATTGAACATTTTCTTTGCAGAATAAAAAAAAAAATTACAGATTCTGCGGTGGACAGTTGACAGAGAATGTCAATTTTCTATACCGCCCAAGTAATAGGAATAAACTAGTGATTAAGAACTACACGGAAGTCAATCTTTACAGGGTCACTTGGGAAAACAATCCAAATTAAATTTCAAAATCGCATTGCAAACATCATATCAAAAGGCTGAGTAGACAAATTTATTCAGACTTAGTCTCCATAATTATGTGTAATTTAACTCACTTTCCTTCTAAAACACATTAAAGTTATGCAAACAGTTTCATTCTGAATGAGACCATTTTCTAGGAATAGGTTTTTCAATTAATTTTTAACTTGTATCTTTAATAAATATAATTAATAATTTAATTTAATAATATAATTAATAAATCGGAACTCATTTTTCCTCTGTCATTTTACAGATAAATTAAAAAATGCTCATTTAACATGCAATTCAGTGTTGCTAACTGAAGAACGCTGGAAAAGAGGGAAGTTGATACTAGTAACTCTAAACGGATGTTCTACACTGAAAACCTTTTGGAATAGAAATAGCATCTTTGCCTAGATATTGTTTTGGTAGATATTCTTAATTTTTTTTTCCTTTTCCCTTCCTCCACCACAAACCATTTTTCAAGTGAGAAGTAGGAAAAACAACACAACCAAAAATAGAAAATAGCCCAGGAACAACTTCTCTTTTCTCACCAAGTCTTTTCTTTCTTCATAATTTTGGAAAAAATGGTGATAAACTTTATATATAATTGGTATTTTTGTTTGTTTTCTCCTTGTGAAAAAGTAGAATTCAAATGCTAGAAAATTATGAAGAGTTTGCCTGCCTCTTGCCACTACCCCGACCAGTGTAAAATGGCAGTGATTTATAGGACTTACAAAACCAGTAAGTTTTAAGCAAATGCAACTGAAAACATGGAATATAAACATACAGGATTCCCTTACCTCTTAAGACTGTTGTTGAATAATACAATACTGAAGCAGTAAACAAGGATCCATTTTTGCACGTGTCAAAAACCAATAGGCAAAGGACTCCTAGTAACATACTGGCAAGCAACACAAAATTTCATAGTACGGTTATAGTAATCCATCCGGATAAGGATATATGGGAAAAAAAAAAAAATCTATACTTCCAATACGTTGATTTGCTTAGATTTATAATAACGTTTTGCTTTGCTTGCATGCATGGCTTTTGCTTTACCTATTAAACTGTCTTATCTCAACCCACGAGTTTTCTCACTTTTACCCTTCTAATTCTCTCCCCCATCCCACTGGGGGGGAGTGAGTGAGCGGCTGGGTGGGGCTTGGTTGCTGGCTGGGGTTACACCATGACAGACGGGATGAATCGACTTCAGATCTGCATGATGTGCTATCTGGCGGGGTGAACTCTTTTCTTTGGAATATATTTGACAGCAAAACAGATACGATGTCAAAATATACCCCAAGTTTGTAAATTCTCTCTTTCTGTGCCTAATATAACTAGAAACAGTTGCATAAGATGTGGTGGATGCTGATTTTATGCTTTTTCTTCTACTTCTTGTCACTGCTTGCACAAATTAACATGACAGAAAGAAGAGTGAAGCAGCGGCAAAGAAATGCTTCCGCTAGCAGGCTGCTCTGTCATCTATCCACTGTTTTTATTACTTGGTAGAGGCAGAGGTTCATAAGGAAATGAGGATGCCTATGCTGTTGAGTGGACGTAGATTTGTTATGGATTCTGGAATTCATTTTTGGCATTTTGCTTGGTCAAGGATTATCTTAGTCTGGTTTTAATTTTGCGAACATACACATTGACATACAGAAGGCAAATAGTAGTCAATGCCAGATGCTTCAGAATTAAGTGGGAAAAGCTGCCTCATGCTTCTAATTACATCTTAAGTAAAGCGTATACGCTGGAAAAGGGACTTCTACCTAAGAACTGAAATTAGAATTACTACCATTATGACACGAGGAAGAAGATGGTGATGGCATTGTTGATTTTTACTGTGGCTTATAAAAGCAATTCTGAAAAGACAAAAGGAGGACAAACAGGCTGGGTCAGAGTTTGCTAAAAGGGGAAAAAAAGGAAATGGGAAGAGCAATCAGCAAATTATATAGTTTATGCACACATTTGCTTGACTCACTCTGAGTAACACAATTCATGAGTATTAAGTGAAGCCAAAATGAGAGCTTTCTAGATGAGTTCTGGAAGTTACAGCATGTGCAGGACTCAAAACCTGAGCAGTGAGATTGGGATATGGCCACTAACTAGGGGTTAATATGGAACCGGAGTTTGGGGGTACCCACAATAACTTGTTTCTGCATTTTGTAGAATCTGTGTTCTACTGGTGGTACTTTTGAGTGAACTTTCTTGCAGGCTGTACTGGGTCTGGCTGAGGGGGAGTTGATAGAGCGGCTTGGTGGCACCCGGTGTCCAGCCAGGGTCAAACCACCACACAGGCACTCACATCTTTTGAAGCACAAGAAATCGTAAAGATTTGAGATGTCTTCTGGACATTACAGAGTATGAGGGAATTTGGTTGCTTACTCAAAGTGGTTTTACTTGAATTATAAGATGTTAATACAGTCGCTAACATGATGTGCCCTAAATATATAGGATAGAATACCATTTTCAAAAGTATCCAGCTAACCAACTAACTTGAGTCACATTGTCAAACCTGATTAAGGCACCTACATTCCTTTGGCACCTTGAATATTTTGCCTCTGGGGCAATTGGTGAAATATTTGGCAGAGATCATGATAAATGCAGAATGCAAAAAATGTTGATTCGTAACCATAAAATACCTATTTGAGAATATTATTGTATATTTTTCTCTTTGTTTCGTATTATTATTCTGTTCGTCACAGTAAGTGGAAGGATTTTTTTTTTCTCTTACAGCCTCTGGCATATAATAGTTACTCAGCTAACTATTGGCATATGTTCTCGAAATAGTTGCCCAGAAGATGACCTGTAGACTAAACAAAATCTGTGGAATCTGTTGCTCTACTTAGACAAACCAAACAACTGGTACTTAAAAAAGCAACAGGTAACACTATAGTAAGAAGTTATCTTAGCCTTTTTTCTTACTTGGCTGAGAGGAAAAATTGTTGAATGACTTGCGTATGAGCCACATAATTCTCAGTCCCTGATTTTGAAGGTAATCCAAACTGACTCTTTCATCTTCTAGTGATGTTTAATTTTGGCAGCAAAGTGCTTCTTGACTGCAGTAGTCACAGTGCTGCAAATATTTAACCACTTGAATATATTGCAAAATTTAGGTGAGGCACATGTTTAAGTTGCAGGTATAATATACAATGTGCTTGCAAAAACTACAGGCCGTCTAAAAAATATTTAACATCTTGCCTAAGATTAGTGTTGACCTTTCAAGTAGGTGGAATAACTGGGGAAAAAGATCAAGTCAGAAATATTCCAGAATTCAATATTTCGATTAGTAATTCTGGTAAACCGATTATTATTTTTTGTTTGTTTCAATATTGCAATAACATAGAGGTATAGAATTTTTAAAACCAGTTCCTTTTGTGGAGGCGATCTTCCAAATATATAAGCTGTGTAATCTTAGAAATGCCATCTAGTGCAATATTCACTAACTCACTTCCTTGGTGGGGCAAAGAGCACTCTACATTGGAAGGCTGGAAGTTTGCCATGAAATGTGTGTAATCCAAGTGAGAAGCTGCAGTTTGGGACACCAGCTAATAGAAGCAAAGGTGAACAGAGAATTTAGTGTGTTGAGTTTGGATTTTCATTCCTTCAGAAAAGTTTGGCCATATTTAGAAATTTAGAATGAGATATGAACCCAGTGGGACATGCTAAAATCTAGCTAATTCGTTGGAACAGACAGGAGGCTTTGGCTGAAATTTTTTTAAACAATACTAAGTAGTTTGACAGCTGTGTCTGTTCCTTTAGCTGAGAGACCTCAGAAAGGGAATGGACAATACGAATGGCTTAATAGGAAACAGTCATGGGTAATCGTAGCGGTAAGTGATCAGCAGAGTTGCCCGAGAACTGCAAGCTAGATAACAGTGAACATTATCCAACTTCTAGGTACAGTCAGGGTAAGTCTCACAACATCTGTCCTTCCATGATTCCCACCAGCCTAGCACCAACATTGCCTAATGAGCAAGCAGGTGTGGACCAGCTGGTACCCTTCTACTGGGCTCCTTTTGTTCCAGAAGAACTGTGACGTAGCAGAAAGTAAACAGGAGATTTTTAATTCACAGCAGCTTAAAGAAATAAGTTGGAATATCATTTGAGGAATCATTCCTTGAAGACAAAATATTCTTAATTTTGGTAGGATGCGCTCATATGTACACTGATGTGAAATGTTTATCTAAACCCTTGGCTCTGACGTGTCATTTACAACCTACGAAGTCCAAAAGTTGTCTAGAAATATGATGTCTTGCTTGAGTGAAAGGAGAAACAGATTATGCAAATGAGGAAGTATTCTGTGCCACCAAGGAAATGAAACAAGTAGATTCTTCCAAGAATTTAGACAAAGCCCACAACACTTAGGTGTAAAGAACCATAGATATTTACTGTTGGAATCTTAAAGAAGTTCTACTTCTGTTTTAAAATCAGACGTATCAAAAGGGAATTACTCCTGAGGTTCAAGGAAGGTCCTACAACTCACTCAGAAGGAGGCTTTGTGTAGCGTTGGGGAAAAACTATGCAGTCGTGTGAATGTCTTCTGTTACGCATTCTTGGGTGCCCAATCTTATTGTTTCTTAAATTAGAAAATAAGGGGGGTTTATATTTTTGCCTCTCCTTCAATATCTAGGAGATTTTCTTCCTTTTCCCACAGATATCAATTGTCCTTGTTCCCCTGTTTATATTTATAGCTTGCTTTGTGGGGCATTTGGCCTTCTAGCTCTGGAATCTCAAAAACTATCATGAGTTCTGTTTGATCCAAACCTGTATTTTACTGAGGAAATAATTTAGCTGAAAACGTTTGCCTGGTGATGATTCTGTAACTGCCTTGAAAATATCCTTAAAGCACTATTCTTTTGCTCCTTTTGTTTACTCATTTTTGCCAGGTGATTGGAGTATATACAGGCTGTTGACTCCCCTTGTAATGTCCAGCTAGTTCAAGTGCCAGGGATAACACAGAGGTGAGGACTGACTTCAGGTGAGGTCTAAGTAGATACCTACCTCAGACAAAACACCCGTGTCTAGTCCAGATTCCTGCAAAGCCACGCTCCTTGCTGCTGCGGGTAAAGGATGTAAAGGTGTGTAATGCAGTAGACGTTGCAATAAGAGTTTCTTCTTACAGCAATAGCTCCCTCTGCCTCTTCCACTGGCAAGATCACTGCTGGCTCATTCACAGGGAAGCAAAATTTTATTTTCACTACATCTGTGAAATGCCTTTAGCTGCTTCTGACAAAGGAACATTATGCCAGCTGTAGATTGGAGGTCTACGGAGTGCACCTGGGGGACAGGAAAATAAAAAAAGGCCTAGGAGGGAATGGTGGCTCTTCTTCCCTCTGGGATGCCCAGAGGTTTCAGAAAATGTGATGCCACTTGCTCAGTTTAGATTTTAAATTCATGACCAAATGCTAAGTATATGCACTTTTATTATTCTGTGCACTGTTGTCAGCATGACTGCCCTTCCAGCGGGGCTTTATGGTGGAAGAAGAAGGAAAAAGAGAGATTGGGAATGTATATGGAAAATCTCTAGGTTTGTGGGTTTTTTCATCTGTAATACTGTTTTGAATGAAACATTTGGGTCCCATAAAGAAGTTTAAAGTTCACTTTTTTTCAGGGAACACCATGTGGACTGCTTGATAGCTTTCTCAGATATGAGGAGGGATTGGAGTTGGGATAGGTTAAAAATAAAGTCTTCCTACTTGGTTCACACTTTTGGGGAAAGGAGATCCAGGATTCTGGTTATAAAAAGGGAAGCTTTCCAAAAACTATCAGAGTGCTAGTAGATCAGTTAAGTTCAATTATTAGTGAAAACAGAGTTTTTCAGAATATCATGCCTTAGTTGCACACATAAAGACCTCAACATTCTCTGTCTTTTTGGAAAATCCTAAAGAAAGGATTGCAAAAGTAAACTTAGCGTGTGTGAAAAATGATAGCTAGAAGAATATCCTCCTCATTTCTTTCAAAGCCACCATGAACATCCAACTGTAGCTAGATCCCTTAATTAAATTGTAGGTATCAGTATCACAGTGCAAGACAGGAGAGCTAGGAGTTGCCTATGGTGAGGATGGTATCTGGAGAACTAACTGAAAGGTAGAAGAGAGCGAGAAGACTGAAGGAAGGAGTCTGGGAAGGACAAATGATTTCCTCTGGCATTTGTTGGAGCCTTTGTTGTTTTAGAGCCTTTAAAAAACAACAAACAACCTTTCCAAGCTTTTTAAATTTCTTCTTCAAAAGGCTCACCTTTTCATGGAGAGTGAAATAAATGCCCAGTGTAAAAGTTCCTTGGCAGAGCACAAGTCTTTTGGAGGTATTAACTGCAGTGGTGGAGCTGTGGCTCTGAGCACTAGCGTGAGCCCGGGCTGGCTCGCTTCGGGGCTGTGCCAGCTGTGGCAGCAGCTGTGTGAGCAGGGCCCTGGGCTGCAGGAGGGCTGTGTTCCCCTGGGCCTCACTGTCCCCCGCAGCCCGACCCTGCCTGGTGGTGTGCCGAAGCACCCATGCTGCCTGTGGTGCGGGTAACGCTGTGGTTCTGGCTTAATACAGGTGAAGAGAAAGCCCTAAAGTGTTTAAGAACTGTACCATTTGTGTATGAGATCACTTGAATAATATATTTTGCCCGTTTTACCCCATTACTTTACTCCCTGCGTAGCAATACTAGCATTTTTTTTTTCCCCACAAAAATTAAATGTAACTTAAGAGTCCCTCCTAAAAATAAGATATATTTATTACATTAAATGTGTTTATATTGCATCCTATGCCTGGGATTTATATGGCATTCCAAGTGGTATTATTTCGGATAAACAGGATGGAGCTTTTTTTCTTTACCAAAATACAAATAAAAGGAGGGAGATTATTTTAACTTGCTAAAGTACCTTAGTCCAAGAGATAGCAATCGATCCAAACTCTCTATATTTAGAACAGCTGGGGGGTTAATTTAAACTAATGGTCAAAAATATGGATGAATGCATATTGATCAATATAAAGTTGCCTTCTAAATTAATTTTGAAAGTATATTTTAACTCAACTGTTAGACAAGGCCTGACTAAAATAGTCTGATTTGTCTGCGTTTACTGAGAAGAAGTATAAGGGGGGTGGACTGGATATATGTAGAAGTTCTTTATTCACTTTTCAGCATTCCAGCGTCTTGTCCCCTTAGTAAATTAAGGGTAGGAAGTGGTGCCAGGCTTGTATCTTGCGCAGGAGGAATCTCCTGAAAGACATCTCTGACGTGTTTTGTCTAGAAAAAAGAAGCTGAAGCAAGATTATGGTGATGTATTTATTTTTAACTTGGAAGGATAGGAGATGGAACAAATTCATTTCTTGAGGAAAATGTAAGCAAGGAAAACCAGTTATCCTAATGATATCAATTGCTGATGATATGCTTTCCCTTCTATTTTTTTCCTCTAGGTTTAGATCTAATAAAGTAAAAAGAGCCCCAATACAAATACTGAACCCATGAAAACATAATCATTTTTAAATACTAGAAAAGTTGAAATACTAAATTTCGTACATGACTGACAAATATTCATGAGGCAAGAGCATTTATGAAGTTCTGTCGTAGAGCAAGGTGTCTTAAAACTTTAGCATTCATGTCTTCCTTCCACCCAACACTGCTTTGTTTCTGTTGGAGATGTAGATATCTTGGCTTCCTTTCTACCAGGTACATGTCACTGAGGTTTTTCACTATTTTAATATTTGTACAGAGGTAGCTACTTGATGAAAACTTGTGAACAATTTATTATTAACACCTTTTTACAAATATCCTTTCATTTCATTTAGTTTTTATTTCATAATATGATAAAATTGGCTCTGGTGCCTTTATTGTTAAGTTTTTATTTAATTGGCTTTCTCACAGGGTCATTGCAGAGGACAGCTATTTTGTCTTTTTTGGTGAATAATCACAACCTATTTGTTGAGAAACTTCTGCATTTCATGGATTTTTCTTCTTTGGTAGGAAAAATTAGACCTTTTGGTGATATTACTGTTGAAGAAAGTACTTTTATTTTTTGAAGCGTCTTCAGTGAAAAGTAAATCATACTACTTTTGACAAAAACTGATTCAGATTCGTTTACAGTTTTTAATCAAAAGGTCACAATATCTGTGGAAAATTTTCAATTTCAGTTAAAATTAATTTCTTTTTATTATTAAGTTTGATGTTTGAGATGGGCTTTTTTTCCAAATAAATCTATTGCTTGCTTAGACTTCTTTAAACAAGATGTAACAGCAGATGTAACTTTAAAATTTTAAAGGTTGATGTGGAATATTCAAGTACTGCTGGTTAACTTTCTTTTATGTAATATTCTATGTCTATAGACTCTGATATATGATAGATTGCATTTTTTGATAACTTTTGCCATGCACTGAACCTGAGCATTTTATAGTGGATTTGTTTGCATTTTATATGCATTATGGCAGTCTGATTCCCCAAGTTTATGAATCAGTCTTCCTCTCAGTTTGGAACATCTGTGATTTTACTAGACTATGTTCAGGCTACTGTATTTTTACCTTCATATTTCATACAGTTAATTAGATTATCACATAATCGTTTATGCTGACATTATTCTAATTTGCTCAAGCTTTTCCAAGTTACTTGTTAGATTATCCACCGGGGCATATTTTGAAAATGGAGCGGTACTTTTTGTGGTCAATACAACTGTTTGTTGAAAACTTGATTGCTTTTTTCACATTAAATAAAATTGGGATTTCCCTCCACTTCCTCCTCGGAATTTCTTAGATGCATTCCATATACAAAGTTTGATTAAATTAAGTTCTACCAATTCTTTGTGGATCATTTTTTTATAATCTTAAATTTCTTATGGATCCAATATTTAAGTTTGACTACTACAACACCTTTCCTCAGAAATGGTGATTCTTCCTTGCTCCACCATCAACTATTAGATTGTTCTGGCTGCTAAACATGCTACTTCTGCTATTTCTGATGTATGCCTTCCTCAGAAATCACCTTTTAAACCCCACATTGTCAACTTCAGGGCAAAAAAAAAAAAAAAAAAAAAAAAAAAAAAANAGTCTGAATTTACTTGCTCATTATAATTCTCACTTTGTCCCAGTAAAAGATGGATAGCTTTTGCATTAGCAACTGTGTGCAAAATAAAATGGAAGTATGCTATAGAGTCTTCTCTAAATGTCTTCCTGGGAACAAAAAATAAATGTAACCCAGAAAGTATTTCTGTCAAGAACCAATAGCATATAATTAGCAGCCAAAGTGTAGAAGAGGTTTCCCCTGATATATATCTAGCTATAAAGTACTGACTTCTGTCTGGAAATTCCATTTTATTATGTAATATATTTTGGAGCAAATCAGCAACTACTGAGCCAAGACACAAGTGCTACAAGCAGTGGAATTTTCATTACTGCAAAACCACTGCTGTATCTTTCAACTGCTTTAAATAAATCACTGAAAGAAAAATGTATGAACGAAATCTGGTACTTAAAAATCAATTTCCATAGTTTGCTGTATGGCTATTTCAAGTACACCTAAGAATGTAAGGTACCTCATTGCAACAAGCACTAAGCTAGACATTTTAGGAAGACAAAGCAGATGTCCTTAAATGTTCTTCATTTTTCTCTTTAGAACATGATTAAAGACGTAAGAATTTCAGGAATGAAGATTATTTAGTTCCTTCATGTATGCCCCCATCATTTCCCACCTGTGAGAACCCAGGAGAATCCCTACTTTCCCTTTTAGAATGGCACTATAATGCATTTGTACAGAATAAAGTTAGTGACAAAATCTTATCAGGACTTAACTTTTTTTTTTAATTATTTTGCTTTAGTAATGAGTATATTGGTCCATAAAGTTGGCAGACAGTGAAGTCGCTATGTATTTTACAAAATGCTTATTTTTACCTTTACAGGATTCTACTTTTTTAGACTATAGAAAGATAAGGATTCAGAGAAAAAGCAGAAAACATCTCTATAGTTAGGAGTATAGCTGGACACAGGCAAGTGGCAGACATGAATATCACTAGTTATAGAATATCCAGGCTGTGCTTGTGCATGGGCAGGAGGTGTGAAATGTATTAACCAGGCAAAGAAACTGGGTATGTGTCATGCTAATTCAGCCCTGCTAACTTCTGGCAATAAGCCACAGATGCATATACAGAAAACTTATTATGATCATCTTAAATAATCAAGCAGAAGTTTCAGATGTGAGGTTTGGAAACAAAGCTGAATTTTGTTTCACAAATTCTCTGGTTGTGGAGTATAAAAGCTTAGATTTACAATTCCCAGACTTTACCAATTTCATGCCAGACTCTGACTGGAAGTTGGATTGCATCTTTCAGGTAGTGTTTAAGGATTCCATAATCCAGTTTGGGGGTAATTATATGGTCTAATAAATCATAATAAAGAGTACCCAAGTAGACCTGACAAATGCTGAGAAAAATAAATGTATTTAGTATGTGAGAGAATATCCAATTGCTTCTAGAATGCTTTAGTAACACTGACTAATAAATGTATTAAAAGCAGTATTTTTTAGAAAAATTAAACTTGCAAAACCTAGGAAAGCTTAACACACGATTCTTACTGCAGAACAAGCTTGGTCACACTTACCCATTGAAACACCCATTTATGAATAATTCATCAAGCATCTGCAGTTTTTATTGTAATAACATTATAATGGGCCTAGTAAAGCTACCTCACTAGCAGTGTTGCTAAATGTAGTGACGGCTTTTTTGCACATTGCTCAATATTCAGTGTTAACTCCCCTGAAGATAAGTTTAAGAATATATACATATACTGTTTTGTAACCTCTCTCAAAGTAAGAAAAGCAAGTGAAATTCATAAAAAGCCCTATAGTAGTTAAAGGTCTAGCCCCAAGTTGTCAGGAAGGCTTGAAAAAACTGCTCGTAATAAAAGAGAGGGTGAATGTATTGGAGAAGGCTGTCAGTGGAGAAGCTTTCAGAAGAGGAACTATGTCCTGTGAAATTCCCTCTCCACATAATCTTAATGTGTGAATAAAACCAGATATATCTTTACCTAACAGCAAAGTTGATTATATTCTGTCACTTACCAGAATGAAATGGTGCAATTCTAGTGGTCTCTTGGTGCAGAATAAACTACCATTGCCCCATGGACTGGATTAGCACTCAAGATCATTTTCTTCCTGCTTATGTGTTTTGATTGTGGTTGTTAAATTGGGATATAGAAACGATGAGCTAGACTCTTCTCAGAGGTGCACAGTGATAGGATGAGAGGCAGTGAGCACGAGTTGGAACAGATAGATATTAAGCAAAAAGTTTTTTACCATTAGGGTGGTTAGATACTGGAATATGCTGCCCAGAGTAGTGGTGGGATCTCTACCTTTGGAGATAGTCAAGACCCAACTGTACAAGGCCTTGAGCAACCTGATCTAATTAGACCTTTTTGAGCATGGGGTTGGACAAAATGATCTCTGGAGGTCCCTTCCAAACTAAATTATGCTGTGATCCTAGACTTAAGGGAGTACAGACCTAAAAGTGGAGCAATTCACTCTTCTTACTGAGTAACATTTCAAGCAGGGGGTAAGTTAGCAACTGCTACGATAGTGTTGTAGTGTGCTAAGGCACTGTGACCTCATTTTACTCTGTCTTAAATTGATGAAGCCCTACTTAGGTGTGAGTTGCAAGTCACATTCTGTGAAGAAGTAGCTATATACTAGCTTTATGGTTGTTGATTCCTGTTCAGGAGAGTACTTTCCATACCTACATATGCATCTATATTTATATGTGTTGTCTAAGGCTCACACGTGTTTGAGTCCAGTCTTCTTTTATTATGAGGTCTGTGACAAACAAGGCTTGAGGGACCTAGAACGTTGTGGTTTGTCTCTTTGTCCCAGAGGAGGAAAACTACAAGTTCTGAATGTACCATGCAATCTTCTTTTTTGTCAGTGTCAGTGGCTTTACAGCTAGAAAGTTCCCTTGCTGCAGGTTAAAAATGAGCTAGCTGTTCTTATTGTGGATATGAGAGCAACTTACTCCCTTGCTTTTTCAGCATGTTTCAGAGCGAGCTTTATAGCATCTTTTCCTCAGTCTTCTCTTCAGAGAATAAATCCAGTTCTTTCAAACTTTCTGCACATGTGAAAAGCTTGTATTTTTTTCTCCCTTCTGGATTCTCTCCACACATCTTGCATGAAGTGGGATGCCCAGAGTGTGATACAACCTTCCGGTGAAGTTTCTGCCTGTGCTCTGTAGAAGGGAAGGATTTCATTTTGTGTTATGTTCGGCGTCCCTGTCTACACTCCAAATAGGGTATGTTTTCTTCAAATAAAACTTTCTCAAGCTCTTTGATGTAGGCTCAGTCTGTGATTTTTAGTGTAATTGCTGTTCTGAAAGCCTCTCGGCTCAGGTGAAGTTGTTGCTTATCTGCATCTACATGTAGCACTTTACCCATTTAAATGTAAATAGTTTGAAGTTGTTTCTTAAGATTAAACGCTGTTAATTTTCAAGGCATAGAAAACTGGCATTTTCAGCTGTGCAAGGTAAAAACGTGTTGTATTTGTGTTCAGAGCTATAACAATAATGTCAATTCTAATTCCCAAGGCAGCTTGGATATTAGAGCTGGTTTTGAATACCATCAGTGAAGGACTTGCTCTCCTGGCAGCTGATTAAAATTTCAGTCAAATCAGAACAAATCATGTCTGTGACAGAGAATTGGCATAATGTAATAATGTGTGTTGCCTTAAAATACCTCTTAATGATGAGGTCAACAAATAGAAGACCAATTGCACTGTACTTAGCTTAAAAATTATACTGTAGTTAAAACAATACAGATATGCATGAGTCATCTGTAGGATTTTGTTTTGACTGTTTTTTACTATGAGGTAGTAGTATTCAACTTTCATCGGCTAGCTTGCACTCATTTAGAGCTGCATTCAGGATATAATGAAGTAAATGAAGATTTTTCCCTTTACTTTAGATGAGCTGAATCAAGCCCTTTAAGAGAAACATTTGTTTGGGGGCTCTAGCTACTATATCTGGTTTTGCACACTAAAAACCTGATCTAGTGGAACGTGTCCCTGCCTATGGCGGGGCGGGTTGGAACTAGATGATCTTTAAGGTCTCTTCCAACTCAAACCATTCTATTATTCTATAAAATGACTAGAGAGGAATTTTATCAGTAAAACTCCACTTTGAACATGAGACTTGCTTAGGCCCTAAGAAACCCAGACATTCAAATAAAAGACTAAAAAGTATACTGCAAGCCTTGCATACTTCTCTAACGGTTGTCAGTCCGAAAGTTGTCATGTTTCTTCCCATTAGCTTTTGCACAGACGATCCAGAGTTTGTTTCTTCTGATAATCCAATAGACAAAACTAAAATAGCTATGCTTGCGAACAAAGACTTCACTTTGATGGAATGCCAACAGTCATTGTAATTTATAGTTTGAATTTAAGATTACTAGTTTCCCAAAACAATGGGCTGTGTCCCAGCAGGACGTTGTTATCAGGTCCTTGTTAGTAAATGGCCTTTACCGTATGTAAGTGCTCGCATTCTCTTTTTAGGAGTGTTTGTAAGTAGTCTTACAATGCTGTGAAATAACATTTCATAACAGTAATGTGACAGAATTATTAACTCATTATATATTGTAGTAAGTTTATGCATTTAAAATACAACTTTAGAAAAACAGTATAATCACAGAAATAATTTCCTTTCTGATAGTGAATAATGTCAATAGCTCCGCTTGTTGTCCTATTTATAGTAGCCAGTTGAAAGGAAGTCTTCCAACCTACTGCATAATTAGTACACGTTTTCAATTTTTTTTCCCTGACCTGCTATTCAGTTCTTAGAGGGAGAAGGAAAATGAGTGAGAGATCTAACAGCACAAACTTCCAAATCTGCAACAGGAAAGTAAAATAAATATGAAAAATTAATCCCTTTGGGCCCTGGAGTCCAATTTTCCAGACACAAGCTCCACTGGAATCCACTGGTACCACTGCCAAGGAGTTAAGATCCCTTGATATATTTTGTTTACTTATCCAACTCACTTGGACTTTTTGGGCTAGTGTGTTTGATTCCCCGCCTACTGAAAACATATCAGCCTATTTCATTTCTAAAGACAAACCAAAATAAGCACCCTAGCTGCATGGGCAGGAAACAATCAACTTCAAGCACTGCCCTCTACTTCTCTTTTATGCTTTTATTTTTGGCAACAGTAATTCAGACAGCCAGGTAAAATGCTATGGGAGCTGGCTGATGCATGACCTCCATTATCATCAGTCTCTGTGTCTGGTCAGAAGTGCAGTGCTATGACAAATCTTCATACACTTGCTGAACTTTTCTTGGGGCAGGGATGTGGTGGATGTGAAAGGTTGTCTTAGTAGATACCAAGAAAATGAGACAAGGACTGTAGTTCCTAGTAAGTACTACTCCTTATGGTGATATAACCATTTCTTTCCTGACTTTTGAAAATATTGTTCCCCATGCCAAAAAAAACCAACCAACCCCAAAACCAAAACAACCAACAAACAGAAAAAGAATACTTAGGACGTATTTCTGAAAGAGCCATACTTGACTCCACAGCTGTAAACTGCTGACCTCTTTCTTGAAGGGACAGAGATTCCCACTGGCAGGAGAGCTCATGTTTTTTCAGCTTTACCTTCTCAAAAAGGAAAAAAAATTGTGGTGCAGACATCAGACATTAAGAAGGAAAGCTATTCTCAAATTCTACCTGAGCAATGCAACACTACCTGTATTTGTAATAGAAAGTTGAATAATGATGCTCACTTTCAGCAGCTATATTATCTGAATTGATTTTTTTCAAGTGCTTGGAAAAGTAAATTCTGTGCATTTTCCTGGTGAGCTAAATAGTAATACTGCTTGGAGACTAACTTTATGGTGTTCAAATGCTAATGTTTGCCCTTAGGGAAAAGAAAATATCAATTGTTAAAAGGAGATGTGAAATGTATGTGACCTCACAGTGGCCTTCCACTGGGAGGAGCAACACTTTTGTTTGAATTAAATGAAAATCAGTGATACATAGGATAATTGTTTGAATAACCAAATTGGATGTATTTACAGTAAAAAATGCTGTACCTTTTCAAGTTAATTTTCAAAAAGCTAGTGTATCACACCTTAAATTTAAAGTGTCAAGTGGTTTTAATATGCCACTTGTGAATGCTGAGGAGAGTTCGTTTTAGATGTTTATGTAACACTGAATTCATATTTAGTCATATGTAAGGGAAGCTGGAAATTGCAGACAGTGATGTGAATAGTTACAATTTTCTGCGAGCTGCACATGAATGGTTCTTCCATGAAGAACAGACCCACAGACTCCAGCATCAAAAGTAGGAAAAAATTTTGTTTTATAAGAACAATTCTTATAGAGAAGAGAGTCAAACTGCCTCTGAGCTCACTGCAAAATTGCTGGTTCCAGTGCAAAGAGGGACTGGTTTCTTCCCAGTGAACACTCACTCTGAAAAACAGCCTGGTATCCACCAGCAAGATGAAGCCCTTTCTCAGCATTTTGTTCCTCCAATACACCAAGTGGCTTGAATTAAGTTCATCCATAGGTAGTGTAGCTTGAATGAATTTTGTTTGGAATAGACTGCCCAAATAATCAATACAGTAAAGACCTAAAATAAAAGTAATTGTAAAATGGCAACTGAAATATGAATGGTACAAATAAACTCGATAATGAAAGTAGACACTGGTAAGGCTTGGGGCGCTGCTAAATGAGCAGTGTTGTGTTGTCTAGATTTCACTTCTTTATTGGGCTGAAGTGACTGACATAAAACTGGTTAGCTGTTGGTACTGTGCTGTTCTCTTTATTGACATGGTTTCTTGTGTAGTGATGAAATATACTTTTTATTAGATGAAAGATATGTACCTGGTATGTGACGTGAGGTCAGCAGAGAGTTCCTTGTACTATAACTGGCTAGTCATTTGTCCATTTGGTCTGCAGAAATATTCTCCCACCAAACTAACAATAGATTTCTTAGCTTAGTGGTTCACGGGAAGATGGAATCCAGCTGCTTGAAATTTGAATAGTCAAAAGCAATATTGCCTAAACTACAGCTTGTGGAGTCTTTGTGGGTCAGTGGGATAATTCCTGGGATCCGTGATACACTAATAGTGACGCTTTTTCCTGGGAAGCCAGCAGTTCTCTCCTGTCAAGTACTGGCTGCAGGTCTGGCTTTATGGAGGAGGCAGTCTGGCCAGGAGGCAGTCATGGGGCTCTGGGGAACGACAGCTGCTGGGAGCTGGCCATGTTTAATTGCCCTGGCTCTTGCAGCCCATTTCCAGCCTCTGTCACTGTTGGGCCAAAGAGTTTTGGGTGTGGGCTGAAAGCAGACTCTGGGCAGATCTATTACATATTGATTGTACTGCCCACAGACCAGCATGTGTCACACACACCAGCGTCATGCTAGGGTTATACTCCACATACTAATAATATGGATATGTCCTGCCTGCCCTGCCAGAGAGATTAGTTACCTGTGTTGAAATGCAAAGCCTATAGCTTTGATTTAATTATTTACCTCAGTTGTATTTTTTCCAATTGGTCTATTTTTCTCCAAGAAAACACAGTATGGTAATAACACAATTGCTAATCTGTGATTCAGTGGACACTCGTTGCTTTAAGACCGAACCAGAAGCCGTCTAATTAACGCCTTTAATATTTTGGAGTGTGTTCATGCACAGAAATCTGAGTATGGGTGGAGTAATCAAAATTCCTGCTGCCCTTTATTCTGGGATGAAGAGCAGCTTAGATGTTAAGTCACCACATATCTTTGCCTTGCAACCTTTTGTTCTTTGTTAGCAGAGAATAACATTTTTATCCCAGAGTATAATTGTGTTCCCAAGGTTCAGGTCATTCAGATCAGTCCAAATAGAAGCAGCAAGCTGGCCAAGAGTACATCTGGAAACAATGTTAAAAGCAGACAATTTCTGTATGCTGAGTTATCTGGAAGATCTGAAAGTTGAACAGAAAGGGCTCACGCCTCTGATGTTCCAGTCGAGTAGCAAAATGTTTGAGTAACTTCTGTAATAATACCTACCTCTTGGACTGCTCTCAAGAGCTGGATATTTACGTTCTTTTTCGTTATTAAACTTTTAATCACAGGATACCCTTCTAATTAGAGTAATTGATCTCTTATATGTCTGTATGACCCTACCCTGTTCATTTTGGGGGGATACAAATGCAGCAAGCCAACTTATGAAAATAATACCCATAACAAAAAAGTGGTTTCTTGATATGCCCTTACAGCGGCCAGTTGAACGAATTCCATCCTTAGCTTTAGTGTAACAAGAGAGTATTTTTCTAGCACACTGCTAGGCTCACAAATCCCAAGCACCTTAGTTATATCGTTACAAGATCCCAGCTTTCGTACACAGTTATATATAGATTTTTTGTTGCCCTGTTTAATTTTCCCCCAGCTTTTCTAAAAGTTAATCTGGCAGGCTGCCCTCTTGCTACCTCTGCAGCAGATACCATTTTTTTTCTCCCGGACTTCACAGCAGGATATGCTGATTCAGGGTAGCTGAGCTGTCTAAAGCCTGAGCATGGCAATTTAAAGATGTATTTAGCCAGTGCCACTCTGGTGCCCAAAACCTGACATTGGTATCTGACTTTGGGTCGTTACACTCATGAAATGAGGCAAGAGGATTTTGTGGTATCACACTGCCTTTGTTTTGCAGTCTTGCTCATTCCTGCATGCCATCCTCTCTGTTTATTCCTAAACTTTTGTGTGATATTTTTTAGTATCCTTAACAGCTGCCACTCTCAGGCAGAAACACCTGTCTTTTTAACGCCTAGTTTCAATTACTTCAGATTCTTCAATGCATTCTTTAAAAGTATCAAACATTTTTGTGCTTACCAGGAACCCAGTGAAAATCTTAGGGCTGGGGGAAGGGTAATAAAGGTAGAAAAAAATGGCTGCATTTTCTTTAGCTGGCTGGAGAGTAAGACTGTAGATCTAAATCTTATATTTTTCTCTCCATATTGCACCCATTTACCTTTGGGATCTCAATTTCCTTCCTGCTTCCTTTGCTTTCAGTTCTGCATCAGAGCTTCATTCAGTTCAGTATTATATTTCTAACAGGAAGAAAGGAAATAATTCCACAGATTAAATGATCCAAAGAAAAATATTTTCATACCCCTCATGTTGCTATGTTTATAGATGTTATTGTAAACAGTTTTTCATTCTTTTAACTATCCTATACTGGATCTGCACAATTATTGTTATAGGTGCTTGAATGACTTTAGGTCATGACTTTTTTTGGGGCTATAAGTAACTCTTCTGCAGTTTTATAGGGCATACATTGATGTATTTTATTGTTTTTTCGTTATTGTACTGCCATCATTAAAAGTTCCCTGTGAGATATGCACAGCTCCACATTGTCTTGTTCTTTTCCAGATCACTTCAGAGTTTTTAAAATTCACTGTTCAATCCAGTGAACAAGATTTGTTAGCTTGGCTTTACTGAAGTTTAAACTGAAGTCAGATTTCAAAATACTAATAAATGATTGCCCACCGTCCTGACTGGAGGCCTGGCTAGCCTCTTCTGACATGACTACTGCAGGTGCCTTTCCCTCTTGACTACTCCTTTTTCTGCCAGACAGACTGTTCTGCATCAGCCCTTCCCATTTTGCTTTTTTGCCTGTTCAAATCCTTAACCTACATTCCCTGTTGGGCTGTAACACTTCATTATTTCTGCTTTGTCCCAACACTGCACACTTGGCTGTTATGCTTTGCCCAGATCAGACTGCTGAGAGAAGTGCAAAAGTAACAGTCAAGAGTCTATAGCGAAAATTACACACTTGGCCACTGTACTTAGCACTGCTTATTTCCAGCTCATCTGTTTTGACATATTTTACTCATCTTAATTAATGTTTCATAGAGGAAGCGATAGAAGGGAGTTAAAATTTTTCTACCTGAGAGGTTATCTGTTTTCATCTAATGCCCAAGTCTGAGCTGGTCACCATTTTTCTCATGAAAACTTACTCCAGGGAGTCAGATTGTCTCTTGGCAGAAAACATCCCACACTAGTCTCCGGTTTTCTCGTTTTAAAAAAAAAAATTAAATTAATCAACATGAAACATTTCACATCAATTGTCACACACTTCAGGAATCGCCATAACATTTGTTGGACTGCACTATGGCAAAATGGTTGAAGGAGCTTTTATAGCAGAGAGAGAAAGAAACCAGTAAAAGCAGATAAGAAGAGGTGAATGATGGAGGTAAAAAACTCTGGAGGGATCATTCTGAGGAAAAGTGAACTGCCAAAAGATACTTTGCACACAATTATTTCTGCACATTGGATATTGGACTTTACAAAACTGACCTGATTAGAAGTAAAGAATGCTAGCACCAGGAGGATCTGAGAGAAGTGGACTATGCTAGTGATCATGTCCGAAACCTTACTTCACTTAGTACTTCTGCTCATCACAGTCTCTGGTCTTCCTCTCCTGTCCATCATGGCGGTTCATGATACTTTTTTTCCTGTTTAATGGAAATACTGACATTGGTTGAATTGTCTTTTTGCTCCTGGGAGGACAGCAATCTGTCAGGTACAGGCACGTTACAAGTAGAGCCACTTGACAAGCGATAACAAGATGTTTGATTCCTTTTTAACTTTTTCTCATATTCTGAACTCCATCTCAGCTGAGATTTTCCCGTAAAAGTTTGTGGTAGTGCCACAAGCATTATTTGCTACCTTCTGAGTTTTGTTTGTTTGTTTTTCTGTAGCAAATGCCCTGGCTTTTTGCATTCCAATTACAGTGTAGATGAAGCCCTAGCAAGTTGAGTTTGGCAGATGGCCAGTATTTGTTGTAAAGTAGGAGAGTATGCACCCAGAGTCTGGACTAGTCATGCTGGAGACATCATCCAGTCTATGAGAATAAAATGAGTGTAGAGAGTCCAAGAAACATTTTAGGATGTAACTAAATAATGGCACTGAACTTGGTTCCTTTTGTAATTTAGAAGGACTCTAGCAGAAGGAATCATTAAATGCTTTTCAGTGTTTGATGTCAGTCATTAAATAGGGAAATTCTGTTGGATTTCACAATTAGAGTAATCAAACAGGTAAATGAGTAGAACAAGTATAAATAAATATCATTGTTTTTTCCCTACTTAGGGAAAATCATGATAAATTATTATATGGTTCAGTTAGCTAATGTGAATAGTTCAGATAAGAGTTTAAAAGCCCGTGAAACTGAACAGTACTATATTTTACTTTTTAACCATGCTACTTTGACTTCCTTCATGCTGGCAGATTCCTTGTCATAATTAAATGTGCTTTTTTACGTGCCTGGTACCAAATAGGTTTCCTTGGTTAAGTGGCAAAATACAGCTGTTTAAATTTCTCTCTACTTCGGATTGGACCCCCTGAGCTTTGCAAAACTAAGGACTGT
This sequence comes from Fregata magnificens, assembly GCA_013389945.1. Classification (NCBI taxonomy): domain Eukaryota; kingdom Metazoa; phylum Chordata; class Aves; order Suliformes; family Fregatidae; genus Fregata; species Fregata magnificens. Next base: position 63,138 of record WAAD01040078.1, read on the forward strand.
GACTGAACAGATCTCATTTCCTTTTTAAAAAGGTAGCCAACAGGATAGAAAATAAAAGGAGCTCAATAAAGAAGTCTTCTTTTATTAACAGAGATTAAATCCTTCCTACTAAAGTCAAGAGTGAAACTCCCCTTAACTTCCACAGCGGGCAGGAGTTCATCTCAAGTGAAAGTAGGATGTGAAACTTGGATTTCCCATTGGCTTTTGTCCAATCTGTGTCTCACTGGAGGTAGGCACCTTGCAGTTCCTCAACAGAATACGATGATATTGCCAGCCCAAAATTAGACAGTATTCAGACTAAAATTAATTTAAATTATACTGAAGTTTTAACTGTTTTGAGACACATTTCGTGACACTGAGATGCTTTGATTAGTGTAGAGTCTGAGGGATATATATGTTGGTAGGGTGGTTCTCAGGCTCTATTGAAGATCGTTCTGCCTCTGTAAAAAATACCAGCTTTGAGATACAACACAAAATGTTTTTCACTTCCTGATGAAACTGATATGTTGTTAATTGTAATTTGGGTAAATCACATTTTTTCTTTGTTAGAGTCATTCATATTAACTATGTAAATGAGTTCACAAACATTAGAATTGTGTGGTTTTACATTTTTAAGACTAATTTTAGTAAATTTGAGAGATTTCTGATAGAGGCAATACTTCAGATGCAACTGAAATAAGTAGTAGCCAGCAGTTTTGATAGTTAATGCATAGAGAGATTCAGATGTGCAACTCTTGCACTGAATTCTGTAACAATAATTTCCCTTCACAGGCCTTATCTGGCATCCCATGTTGATCCTGGTGGGAAATAAACTAAGTCTACATAGATACATAGCACACTGACAACAAATATTTTCGATCTGTAAAAATAATTTCTAACTTACCTGCTGCAGGATGTTTCCTATG
>WAAD01040097.1:3166-25908 GCA_013389945.1 Fregata magnificens
CTATTTGCCAGCGGAATATACACCTATATTCTTACATATGAATCCTACTTTACTGTGACAATGCAAAGAATAAACATTTTCTGAAGATATTGGTAGAGAGTAGGTCTCCATCTGGTGAAAAGCAGCAGTCTGCAGACACAGGGAACAATGCCAGCTTCTGGTGGCTCAGGAGCTGTCTACATGATTTAGGCGCCTACCTAAATTACAGCTGTCTATGAAGGATGGCAGATTTACTAGGGGTAATATAAAGCCTTCCTCTGGGATTTGTATAAGCAAACGACTCATCCAAAGGGATCCCAAATAAAGTTAAGAATGGCCATTCAGAAATCATGGCTTGGCCCCACCCAGCACGTACCCTTGCTGATAAAGGGTCACATTCAGATACCTGTGTCTTTCCAAAACACGAGTGGGCTGGCTGAGGACATCCACTTCCAGCATAGCAAGGAATCATAGTTGAGACAGCAAACAGACTCTTGGTACTTTCTTTCAACATTACAAACGCGAGTTTCTATTTTGCAGCTTCAAGATGAGTTTCAAACAAGATGACTTTATTACAATGTCAGGTCAAGCACCAGCTTGCCCTTCAGAAGCAAGGGGAGTTGTCAAACAGGTTCAAAACCAGCAATGCAGCAAACTTGGAAGGAAATGATTGGCTTTCTCAGCTGCTGTACAGTGGACAAAAAGAGGTATGGTAGAGTGCAGGGGACAGGAAAAGCTTGAGGTGAGCCTTTGTATAACCTAAGTTGCCCTGACTGTCCCTGCATCACTATTACTCTGTCTGGGCTTTGAGAGTACTGTGATTTACAGAAATGCATGCTTAGAGGTCAAAAAGAATGTGGAAGTCATCTCCCTATTGTTGAGCAAATACTGATGTAGGCCATGGCTTATATTGCTTGCCAAAGCTGTTGGGAAAGAAATTCCGGTGGGAAGGATGTTCCACAAGTCACCCCAAATGTTCCTGCCCTGACAGTTTGAGAGCTTTTGCTAGTCTCTAGCATAGCTTTCCTTATAATCTATCATCTGTATTTGAAATCTGTTGTGCTGCCAATGATATACAGGAAGAACAAATGGTCATGATTCTCTTTATAAAAAAGATGCACTTACTTGAGGAAAATTGCCTTACTCTTCTACCCTACATGTTTTTTTTTTATTTACATTAAATGAAATCTAGTGTTCTTTCAACCCTTTGCCACCTTTTCCTTTTTTAAGCCTGTTTCAAACTCTTTCCAGCTTGTCACGGTATTATTTTCAAATATGGTGCCTGGAACCAGATGCAGTACTCCTGGAGTCAGTGCTTCTGACTTCACCGAGGAAGGAGTTCCCAGCATTGTTTTTGCTGAAATGGCACTTATTATAATTTGGGATTTGTTTTTGGTTTTTTTTTCACTATTGGCTAATGACCAAATTCTCACTTGCTCTGTAACTGCTACATCCATTGAAGGCTGATTTATACTTCCTGTTTCTTGATCTTGACTGCAATAACTTCCTTTTTCTTCATTAGACTTTATGGCTTTCCTGCTCTATGCAAATTTCTGTTATCTCCATTCTCTAAGACTTAGATCCCACCTCTGCTGAGGTCATCGAGAGTTGCACTGTTCTTGTCAATGGAAGTTAAATCAAGTTCTGAATGCCTAAAAGCTAATTGATGCATCAGTTAAGTATTACACTGGCAAACTCAAATAAGGTAGAGGCTGTATCCTGGCCTTTTCTTGATATGCTTTATTTTTTACCTCCTGCTGAACAAAAGTGACTGTCAGATACCTTTATATTTTCAAAAACACTTTGTTGCAACATAGACTGAGAGGATTCTGTCTGCTGAAGTGCAAGCTTACTTTACAGATGTTAGATGTGTTTTTTGACTCATTACAGTGTCAAGTTGACACTGGTGTTTGGATGACTCAAACAAGAATAGGAAGAGTCTGATTTCCGTAAATACCCTGCTTTATTGCGTTGCAGTAAGCTGTTTTGATCTTTTTTCATTAAGGTTCATTTTTTTTTAAAGTATATCAACATGAATCATGAATATGTGTATGTATTCTCTCCCTTTCCGAGCTTTTTAGGCTGACTTTGGACCTTCAGATGTTGGCTAAAAGCAGACAAAGCAATAAATTATAACGCAATTTAGCTGTGCAATGGAGTTAAAAGCAAACCAAGCAGACCATAGTTTGTACACATCTGTTTATCAGAAGAAAAATTCAGCTTGGCTCCTGAGATCAAATGCCTGCAAGAAAAAACCGCGGAGGTGAAGTTAAAAGAAGTGGCCTAAAACACATTTTCACTTTTCTTCTGCCATGATATCATCTCTTTGATATAGGATTTATCTCATGCAAATGTAGGCTTCCAAATGGAAACCACTACGGCTGTACTATAAATGAGTAATTTTCTTACCTTTTCCATGTCTACACTACAACATCCTGAAGGGTTTGAAAGATTTACCTCCATTGTGAGTTGACTTAAACTCTTTTGACTGCATTGTCACAGAAGGAAAACATGCCTATAAAAAAGTCTCCATAAAGCTTTGTTTGGAAATACATTTTTATAAAATCTGGATTCCTGACAAACTTAGTAACATAACAACTGTTGCAAAGTACAATCGAAGGATGTAGGAATAGAAATGACTTTGGTGTTTTTGATTCTTCTAATTGCAAAAACAAAGTTAATCTCTGATGTGATGTTTCAGGTGTTGTTTGCACTATCTCATAAAGCTTGTGGTGCATTGTGATTAAGCAAGACGGGACAAATGGAATTGACATGTTCTTCTTCCAAATTCGTGATGAGGAAGCTGGATTACAAATTAAAGGGAATGGTGATTAAATGGATGGTATAACTAATTATGTTTCATATTTGCACAAGCATAAACAAGAACAGAAATTGCCCAGCTTTTCACATTGGAGAATAATATTGTCTTGTGTGTACTACACTGTAAACACCCAAAAAAGCAATATGCAAAAGTTTGCATAATTCACGTTCGCACATCACTTGGTTTTGGGAAGGGGAAGGCTGAATCTAGGATGTGAGTCAGACTCATATCATAAAGAAAATAAGCAAACTAATTTAAAGCACGATTCTACTTTGAAAATATATGGTCTCATGGGCATTTTATTTATCTCTTCATCGTCTCTTAATTTGGGCCATTTAAAAGTAACATTAAAACACTTTATGATAGCTGGCTCTGAAAAGTTCTTAGAACTTTAAAGTGAAAGTTTGCCCTTTACATTTCACCAGAAATAAGGAATCTGAGATCATCAGTTTTCCAACTATTCTGTTGATAGCAAGTCAGGAGAGGATCTAACCCATTCTCCCAGCTATGTTCATATACTGATGGGAAAAGAATAAAAATATTTTCTTCACATAACGCTACTAGCAACTCTCTGAACACAAAAAAGAAGTAGAGCTACCAGTACTTTTATCATCACTTTCTAAATCAGAAGTTTTATAAGTAGCGTGAACAAAAGAAGGAGCGAAAAATAACAAATTTGGTATAACTTGGTGGATTCAACAGACCTGTTTGACTTTTAGCCTACAGCTAAAGTAAAAAGGTTTCTCTCTCCCTCAGGTATTCTCAGAATTTCAGCCTGCATTTGAGTGAATCTGAGATTTTTTCCAAGATCTACCTTCCTCTGATTGAGAGGCTCCACATTTTTAATTATTTATTCATTATTTATTATTTTAATTATTTATTATAGAAGTTGAAAAGATTCATCAGGATATGTAAAAACTCCACAAGGCTCTGTAGAAACACAGAGCAAAAAGGCAATGCTGCCTCCAAAAGAGATTATTGCCCTCTTTGAGGAATGCTGCACAGAGTAATTTTTTTTTAATTTAAATAAAATGTATAGCTAAAATTTAGGGACAATTTCACCTTTTCCCCTGCTTATTTTGTGAGAAGTATTTCTATTTTTTAAAACAGTTTTACTATCAAACTTGGCCACTCTGAAAAAGCCAAGAAAAAAACCAAAACACTTGCATATAAATGCTACAAACCCATGTTTTTATATCTGCCAAGTTTTGCCTGGTTTCACATCAAAATGATGTGAAAGTACAAATTTCTTACTGTACCACTCTTCAGAAACATCCTCTCAGAGGAATATTTTAGAAAAGAGGAGTAAAAACCTACATGTGTATATTCTCTACCAAGATTCTCTCTTTAAAGTTTTGTTTTAACAGGTTTTCTAGAAATTTTTTTTCATCTCTTTAGACTTTTACAGAATAAAGCCTTTCAGCCAAAAGCCTTAAATCTTGAATTGAGCACCTGGCCATGAAAACCTCCCGAGGTTTGATCACAGTACCAGTGCAGTAGTATGGGCTCTCTTTCACTTTCAACAAGGAACTTCACTGCAGTATTATCAACATACAATTCATTTTTGGAAAACATTCCTTTCTTTGCCTGCTTGATAGAGCAATTCAGTACTTTCCTTAACAATCATGACACTTAAGCACTTCAGAAAGCACTTTTCATCTTCGAAGTGCTCTGCAAGCATTAAGTGATGTTTGTTAAATCTTAAAACACTGACATGGGGCAGGCAGAGAAACAGCAGTCTCTCTGTAGGAGCAGGTGGAGGGGTGCAGAGGTTTGGGGCCTGATTCTGCTTGAAGTTGCCTACATCCAGCTTTTGCTGCTGCCAGGCACGTTTACATAGCTACTAATTTCACACTGGCTTTAGCCCCCAGATGCTTGCCGCAAAGTTCTGTGTAAAATAAAGCTAGACCCGAGCCCCAGTCTGGATCCCACCTTCTCCTTTCCTGGTACATCAGGCCCAGCAGATCACCCTGCCTGCATCCTGGCCACCAAACTGACCGACTGCCCTGACCATTGCTCCACTGTGGCCTATGACACTGACATCACTACTCTTGAGTTTCCTTTTGCAAAACAGCCAACCAATGTTCCAGTGGTCACATGGAAGTATGGCTCCTCCATCAACCAAATGGGGTTTAGCTTTCTGCAGCCTTCAGAGGGTGGTAGCTTCTTTACGTAGTCTTTGCATCTCGCTGGGTTACATTATAAAACCCAAAAATAAACTGTTAAAGTGTACTGTGCTCAAACCATTTAATTGCAACAGGCCATGTCACCAATCATGGTTTTGTGGTATACATAGTAGCGGATAGAATATGTGATAAATTTTCAGAGAAATTTTATGGAGCTGTGTTGTCTCCTGTATCACGTCTAATATATGATACCTGCAATAAAATATCCTAACTAAAGAGTTAGATACATGGTTCAGCTAGCAGCACAACTAATGTGTGAACCTGAGAGTCATACTGTCAGGAATATTTTTATTGCAGCCTCTTTTCCTTACCTAATCTCCTTTGTTACAGTGGTCTTATCACTGGACAAATTATTTACTTTTTACCTGTGCCTCAGTTTCTTTAACTGTACAGTATGGAAATTCACACTTATCAATGTATTTAAAAATCTCTGGACAAATTCACTGTCTTGCAGAGCTAAGTGTCATTAGTGTTTATCAGCAGTGGCAAAACGTTACAAGCAAAAAGATTTCTCCAGGTACAAGATACACTGCAATGTGAGACTCCCCGTGATCGCAGAAGATTACACCGGCAGTATGACCCAGCCAGACCTAAAAGACCAAATGCTGTCCCCAGGGCAACTACCAAACCTCAGACTAGTAATGACATAGGCATCTAAATAGAAGTACTTCAGTTCAATATGTACAGATTTGCTCTGATAATATAAATGACATCTGGAGCCTAAAGCCTAGATATATATTGACAGTGACTGACAGTTGCCACACAATATCTATATAAATCTTTCAACTGAAGGGAAAACATTAGGAAAGAAAATATTTGACATACAAACAAACAAACCCTAAAACATCTAATTTCCTCTTACTGGGGTGGAAACACACAGCCCTAAATTATACTGTATTTCCTTCAGTGCATAGACTCAGTGACAGACATTTCATACCATCCTCTGAAGAAAATAAAGAAAAATTGTGTAGTTTGAAATATTTTTCAATATTTCCCATGCTTTAGAGAATAACCCATATAGCCGGGTTATACCGGCATTTTCATGCGCTGTTGATCACAGTATGTCAGGCATCGCCCTCTGTACAGAAGGTCTACCAACTCCCTATTTTGCATTAGATTTGGTAGCATATAGTAGTTCACCCAAAATGCTGAACCTGGACTTCTCTTTTCCTGACTGCCAGGAACTCTGCACAAGACTCCTGGTGGAGCTCTTACTGTGAAACAAAGTCTGTTTCCTACTGACTGCTTTAAAATTCACTTTTTCTCCTCTGTCTTTGAAATTCAGTTGATTTGTGAGGGGAGGATTTCTTTCATGAAGTGTTGAGAGGCCCCTGTGAGGACTCTGATGTGCAGAAGAAGGTGCTAGGGTTTTTTGATCAGTGGCTTTGTTTTCTGGTTTGGATCCTGAATTTATCATCTTGATAAGTTGTTTGGTTTTTGGTTTTGTTTTACTATGTTTCTCCTTTTATATTCAAATACTCCATTCTATTTAGCAGAGGCTGTTGAATTCTCTGGCGCGTTCAGGATAATTGGGTGGATAGGGAGGGAGAGCTCTTTATTTTCAGAGACTTTCTGATATCAATATTGAATTTAGTGAATTCCACCTGCACTGTAAAATGATCTTGCATTTCTTTAAGGTAAGCACGTAGAGGAGTGGGTACTGAAATGCTCAACTTGTGGAGCAGCCATGGTTACCACCAAAACTGGTGGACCCAAGTCACCCAGTGTTCAAAGCAGGTGTGGAACAGTTATTCTGCACCCTAAAGAAATTATCTGCAGATGACTTACTGGACATGCGTCATAGCGTCTCACTGGCACTCAAGATATGCACGGAAATGCATATCTTTAAATGGTATATTGTCCCTGTTTTCCATAGTCCTTCACCTGCGGCTTGCTATACCCAAACCAGGATAATCCTTGTTGGCTGCCCTTCCCTCCTGTCCTCCTGGATGGATACAGGTACCCTGCAGGGCCCTACTCCCAGGGCACCATTGCTGTCCAGCCATGGGTGGCCAGCACTGCCATGCCTCTGGGTGCAGATGGAGGGGCATCCTCCTCCAGGGCCTCCCCAGTGCACAGCCAGTTTTCTCTGAAGATCAGCTCCTGAACCCTGCAAGCCTTCAAGTGTCTGTGATACACACTTGAAGCAGATTTCACAGGAGCCTTAGAGACTTCATGTTTTGCAGATCCTTGCAAGTATCTCAAAGAAGTTCAAAAGGAGTGCATTGATAAGAACTGGAAACCTCCCCAAAGAGCCTGAAGAGCAGTCAAGCAGCAAGGGAGAAAATGTACTTGATTTTATTGGTGAAACTCTTTTCTGTTTGCTAAGGTTAATCATTTTAACGTTTAGCTCATGTTTTAGTTTACAGTGCATAGTATTCATATATTGACATTTTACTATCCCTAAAGAAATATGTTTTGTTATCCTGTAACCAATAACCATGGCCAGGTTCTCAGCCAGCTTACTGACAAATTTGAGAAGGGGATTAGCCGTTGCCTCCCTGCTGTGAAGTTAATTTTCAGTGTAGCCATCTGGGCTTTCTGAAATTTGCTTTAAGTCTGTCCTACTGTTCAAGTTTGGTCCCTTACCTCAATTTCCCCAATACTTACTATTTACATAGGTTTTCAAATGTCAGTTGAATACATTCAATGTCCTGCTGCACTTGTGAGCAATATAAAGCACAAAACTGCCTCTGACCCCAAAATAATAGTTAAATATAATGAGTCCTCTAAGCACTCTATTAAAATAAAACATGAATTCTCCACTTGTACTTACCCTGCAGCCTAAGCCATCAGTATCCAGCACTATCTGCAGTGCTGTAACGTCTTCAGAAACACCCTAGTGAATCTTGTTTCAGTGTTGCCATAGTGTTTCTGAAAGGAAAGGCTAAAAGACAAAATCGCTTGAAAACTGATTCAAACTTCACTGTCCACAAAACACTTCTGAGAGACAGACTTGGGTCTTGTCCAGGAACACCAACTGGGTGCAAAGCTCCAACACTGTTGAGGTTAAACTAGTTTATCCTGCATGGACACAGTTATCGTAGTACAGATTACTCTTCACCAGAAGAAGGAAAGAACAGTTTAAAGTGGCATCAGTATCAAAGTCCATATTGCTATGCTGATAATGGGAGGAAAAAAAAGAAAGCACTTGCAACTAACATTACTATGCTTGTATAAAATCTGTCCAGGGAATCATTCAATGACATTGAAAGTATTAACTGCATACTAACAGCATATTAACTACAGATGCCTTATTCTTTAAAGCTCTTACCTTAAGAAATGTTTCATACCTGCAACTCCAATAAGTGAAGCAGTTCTGCAGATCTCCAATCACATCCCAGGAAATTAATTTTCTACTGCTAGGGGTGAAGAATCCAAATCAACCAGAAATTTGAATTTGTCTTGCACTTGCACTCAGGTAAACATGATTAGAAAATGATAAGACATGGAGAATTAACTTTCATGTGGAAAACCTCCCCACAATTTCCCCCCTAAAAAAGAGAAGAGGAACTATACATTAGCATACTTTTGTCACTGACATAAATACATATTTAAATGAGAGGATAGTAACAGCAAATGGGAAATGTCATTTGCAGTAAAAATACTGCTTGAAACAAATGTGGGGGGGGGGGAAGAGAAAAAGAGGGGAATGTCTTATTTTATGGTGCTGAATTAGAAGTTGCAAATGCTTGCATTCATTTTCACATAGTGTTCAGTATTATTAGAAGCCTAAGGTTTCTATTGCCCGTTCCTTTAAATAATAGAAATATTAAGGCAACAGACACCCCAAGGTCTTTATTAGGCTGTAGGTAGTTCTATTCCAATGCTAGTTTCTGTACCATGAAATTGGGATCATTTTATTAATTCACTTAGCTCCTGCTTTCCAACATACTGCACACGTGAACTTTCTTCTTCATGCATATTTGCAGTCTGAGCCTGAAGATGATTCCTGTTAAATATCTGGTGCCTTACAGGAGCATTTTTTCTTGATTTTTCAGCTTTTATGTCAAATTAAGTCATTGTAGCATAAAGTAATGAAAAACAACATTTGTATTAAACTGTAGTTGCATTTATTGATTGATGCTAAAACTCAGGCATTATATTTCCGTTCACTTAGGGAAATAGATGAAATGGAAGTACCTTGTTGAGATCAATCTTTATTTTTTCAACAAAACCAAGAAAATTTCTCCAGTGTCGTCTGAAAACTGGACATCTATGCTGGCCCCCAAAGGAACAGAAAGTTAATTCAGTGCTACGATTCTCTTAAAAGTGTTTTTGGCCTGGCTTTTAACATCCAGTCCTTAATAACTCTTTTGTAAAGGGCTTTATTGAGCATTTGTATTCCTCATACACAACAGCATGTTTACCAGACAGAAAGGGTTAATATGCACATGCAAAATGAGATCTCTCAGAAAAGAAGGACCCTTGCACACCTCATCATGCTTTGCTACAAGTTCAAGGAGCATGCCTTGACTTCTGTAATGTAAATTAGCGAGCTGTCTTTTGGCATCTACGAGCTGTAGACAGTGAAAGCAAGAGAAGCAAAAGAAGAACTGGAGGCATGTGTATTCTGCATACACTCAGCATCTCTGGGAGTTAAAGTCCTACACCAGCCCTAGTGGGGGAATAGGCTTTACTCTGTTGGGCCTTTTAAGTTCTGTAAAGTTAGCCTCCTTCCCCTCCTAGAACAAGAAAGAGGGCTGGTCTCCAGAATGACATTTTCAGCCTCCTTAAAAATTTCCTTTCTTTTGAGGCTTACAGCAGATATATAATCTTTTGTTATCTGAAATCACTGCCTGTCTTGCTGTCCAGTATCGTCTCCCAGTTTCTGCCTGTGTTATTATAATCTGTAAAAGTGTTTCAGGACAAAGATCACTCTACATACACACACCGTTTCTTATGCTTGCCTTGCTTCTGGCTGCTCCCAGGGACAAGACTATGGGCCATGTATTCTCACCCAGAAGGGCAGCTTTTGGCTCTTACACTGCCAAATATTATCATAGAATCATAGAATGGTTTGGGTTGGAAGGGACCTTCAAGATCCTCTAGTTCCAACCCCCTGCCATGGGCAGGGACACCTTTGACTAGACCAGGTTGCTCAAAGCCCCATCCAACCTGGCTTGAACACTTCCAGGGATGGCGCATCTATTGCCTCTCTGGGCAACCTGTTCCAGTGCCTCACCACCCTCAGAGTGAAGAATTTCTTCCTTATATCTAATCTAAATCTACCCTCTTTCAGCTTAAAGACATTACCCCTTGTCCTATCACTACACTGCCTGCTAAAGAGTCCCTCTCCAGCTTTCTTGTAGACCCCCTTCATGTACTGGAAGGCTGCTATAAGGTGTCCCTGGAGCCTTCTCTTGTCCAGGCTGAACAACCCCAACTCTCTCAGCCTTTCCTCATAGGAGAGGTGCTCCTATTTTGTTCTTGTACAACAGCTATCAAAATAGGCATATGATCTGTGAAAGTAGTTCTCAGGCACTTGATTAGCAATCACTGATGTTTCAAATAAGTGTTAGTGTGTTGGTATCAGAGAGGTATCTATATATTTCCAGGCTCTCCAATCATCCTGGTTTCCTTTAGGTGTTGCGTAGTGCTTAACTAACACTTTTTCAAAGGAAAGGTATATTTCAGGCTCATTCTAGCTTAGGTAAGCTTGGACAGGAATGAAGCTAAGCAATGAGGTTTTTTCAGCAGGTGCAAATAGGGCAGTTCTCCTAGGTCCAGCTGTAGAGCATGACTTCACCAGGAACATGAAAAGGGAGATGCTGTGGACCCACTGCTGCTCTCAGACTGTCAACATCTCACCAGCTTGAGACCTCCTGCCAACTCTTGGAGTGTTCAGTGCCCTAATTGTGGCATGGCTCACCTTCCTGACCCCATGCAAAATGTCACAAGAGAGGAGGGAAGAGACACAGCTCAGCTGAAGTTACAGAGAGGAGGCTACCTCAGCATGTCTGCAATTCCTGCCTGCCATGAAAAGGGGTCTGGCTTTCCCAGGGTCCCCATGCCAGCAGGGCCCTCCTCCTGGACCCTGTGCCCAGGGAAGGAGCAGGGCTTGCAAGATCTGCAAGCTACATAAGGTGCTTGCTCAGCTGGGCCCTCATGAGAATAAAGGGATAAACGCCAGGCTGCATATCTGTAAAGTAGTCTGCTGTGCTGGATAATGTCCTGGCCAATTTCTGCACCCATTCCATCCTGGGTGAGAGCTTCTCACTCCCTTTTGGGATGCAAAGTTTTTTTTTATAGTTCTGCTTTGTACAGCACACAGCTCTGCTGAGGTGCTGACTGAGATCTGGTATTGGGTGAATAATAAATAAATTGTAGTAATAATTTCAAGGTGTCCCTACTGAAATACAGTGTGGGTGTTGCACTGCATGGATAAACACAGAGGACCAGTTCAGAATTACCAGTTCTTGTTCCATTTGTGATCAAAACGAGCTACAAGTTCATCTTCCCCCAAGGCACAAAGCTAGTTCATTCACCCACTGCACTAAGCAGACCTTGCATTGACACCTTGTGTTAGTGATTTTTCACACAGAACCTGTCATTCCAAGCAAGAAGCAGGTTTGCATCCTTGGAGCTGGAACTAGAGAAAATGTCATTGCAATTTAAGTAACAGTGATCAAAAGTTGCTATCTCAAATCAACAGGACTCAGTTCCAGCCCTTTATACTAATCCAAAATAAGTAAAGAACATCATGTTCTAAGAAAAAATTTTTGTATAAGACTTGACTTTTAAGTCTGTGTGCAAAAATATTCTTTTTCATCTGAGTTCATTGGTTTCCCCACATATCTAAAAAGAGTTAGCAGAATAGGTAGTAAATTAAACTGGAATATAAAATAAAGACAGCACTAGACAACTGTTTCTTCGTGGTTTTACCAGCTCAAGAAATTATTGTTAAGAAATTATTAACAGTGCCCTCAGAACATGTGATTTAGTAGATTATCGTGGCAAAGAGAAGTGGGGGGAGAGAGGTTATGGACTCTGGGCCATGTTTTGCCCTTGGGGTTGAACTCTTGTGACTGGCAACAGTTTGGGCAGTCGGTCTTTTGGCTCACATGATAGATGCACTTAAAGATCATTTGTGCTTTCTGTGTTAATGGCCCTTTGTGTGACATAATTATAAATCCATATGGGGGCTAAAGAGGTGATATAAGAGTTTCTACCCTGTCTCCTGTGGTGCTGAAGAACCAAAATTCTGGCTGCATTTTAGAGCAAATATAGCATGTTGGAAAGTACGCATTGAATATAGCTCTCTGTGACACTTCGAACATTTTAAATGAATTACAGGTTAAACCTCTGTACTACAAAATCACTGAGTAACAGCATCTGCACTGTTGCTAATTGCTAATGAATCAATCTATACATCTTCAGATGCTCAAGAATAGAACTGGCCACTGGGTTTAAATACAGTGGATTTTGTAAATTGACAGGTAGCAAAGAATTTCAGGATCTTTGGGCTCAATCCATTTTTGGTCAATAGACATTTCTATAATGCTGTGTTTGCACACTACTACTTAATATGTTTGTAAGGATAGGGAGTCAAGTAGGAAAAGGCTACAGCTAGACTTCTTTGTTTCTTTGTCTTCTATAGCTGTGAAACTGTACATTATAATGCTGCTGCTTCATTTCAGTCTAGTCTTGCTGTATTTGCCTAAGTGTGTGCTATCGGAGTTGTATAACTCCTCCTGGATTTGCTCTGATTTATTAGCTTTCTATTTTCTCTAGGATTTTAAATCAACAGGGAATATACAAATCACAAAAAGCATTTACTCAAGAACAAATTTTGAGCTCACCATGGTAAAAATATATATGTACAAAAATAAAACCTTTGGAAAATATTCAGAAAAGGAGGACACATGAAATTTCACATTGAAGCTGATCTGGAGTGGGTGGAAGTGTTTGTTTTTATAGCAAAAAAATGGCAATAGCTGCGCTGTGCAGTCTGTACTCTAGATAAAACACACAGCCGAAATACTGTCATGACCAGTCATTCAGCAGGGAACAGAGTAACATTTTCCAAATGGACTACTTCTTTATTCAACCTGCCTTCCATTTTGCAGGTGATAGCTCCAGCTCTTTGCTTGTCCAGCAGTGGTTCCCATCCAAACACAATGCTCTGGGAACTCCTTTGTTGCAACAACTCCCCTTCATAAATACAAAACCAAAGCTTTGTCTCAAAGAATACCAGGACAACTGTCAAAAGAGGTGAGTTTTGTTTACAAAGAAAACAAGGAGAAGTAAAGGGATGAGGTAGAAACAGTGGGAAAAGGAAGAGTCATATATAACAGTTAATGTAAAATGGAACAAAACTCAGGGTGCATTTCAGGGAAAAAATCAGAGGCATCTGATATACGAGAAGCTACATCAAAGTAAAAATATTCATCACGAGGTCATGAAATCATGAGAGAGACTTTGTGTTTTTGTTCTAGAATAGGAACTGGACTGGCTCACAGATCATTTCCCTATCTATTCAACAAAGGAAGGTGTAAAAATGCTTATTTCCAACTTGCATTGGGTGGAGGCTGGCCTTAAAAATGCTACTTATATTATTTTCCAAATGTTTGCTGTTCCCGTATCAGCACAAAGTTGTCTAAAGATATTAAAAGTAGTCTAAAGTCACAGTGAAACCTGTATTTTGACATCCCACTGAATTGATGGTTCGTCTTTACATTTATGATGATTTAAATATTTATAATGATTTAGTGTGGTGCAAAAGGGACTTAGCTGGTCTTACACCTAAGGGTGAACAATCAGCACCAAACAACATTACTGACTCCAAATGAATTATTATCAATTTCTGTTTTGAAAACTATGCTGGTGATTAACACCTAGGAGAACACAAGTGCTGGAAACAAGGAACCAAATCCATGGTAACTTGATGTTCAGTTTTTAGCTTTCTAACATGCAGGAAGGTAATTAGATTTTCTTTATGTTTTTAAGATGTATAATAGCATTAGTGATCTCTGGGTCAGGCATTTCCTGGCAGCTAATGGTGGGTTGGGTTAAGAGCCCCTGGGTTTATCTTAGACCTTTTACTCTTCCAGCCAGTCATTAGCTGCCAGGAAATGTTTGACTCAGGGGTCATTATTGCTTAAATATTGCCTCTAAAAGCTTCTCATTATTATCAATTCATTTTGCTTTTGTGCTGTATTAGCAGGCCTGAGTAGTAATACAATTAACTCTAATAACAAATCAGGCGAATAATAAAAGCTCTGCAGGCCAGGGGCAGGGCCAAGACAAATTACTTTATTTTCTACATATTTCCAGTTTAGGGTTGGATATTGACACCGTAATAAATCCAAACAGGAAGAGTAAGTATCAAGTGACCTACTAGAAGAGAAGAAGGAAAAGAAGGAGGAAAGAAGAGGGAGAAACAGTCTCACAGAAAGAGAAAGAAAGACTGAGTCAGAGGGAAAGAATAGCATAATGCCAAAGTTTTAAGTGAGGAATTTTGCATTCCTACCAATGAGAAAAGGTGCAAGGATGTAATGCAGTATGTCAAATAAGTGGAGATACTTCATCACCAGTAACCTCTTTTTGTCTTTTCAGTTTTATGTGTGTAAACAATGGCTTGTGGCTTGAGGCCACAGTACAAATATGAAACAGGGCACTCTCTTTGATTTTGTCACAAGTTTCCTACAAGGAAAGATTTAATCTGAAATTCCCAGAAGCAAATAAAAATGAAATGTTGTCTCAGTATGAACCAAAACTTTGTCCCTTTTTCACCTGGCAAGATTGCAGCTCAGTTTCTCATCAGCCTGCATCCATTATCATGCATATTCCTTTTTAGCCACTCTCCATCAGCCATCATGCAACACAGTCTTTATACCCAATAGTTCAGCTTTTCAAACTAAAGCAGCATGAAAACAAATGCCAAAGCATAAAAATTTCTTTCTGGGAAAAAGTCATAGGGCAAAAAATTGTATTAGAATGCAATTGATGTTGAGATGAAATATGAGTAATTTTAAAGAATAAAGTGATTCATAAATATGTTGCTAGTATTCCTAAAACAGAGTTACAATGTGTTGCAGTAGCTGGTGGCGACGGCTATTTCTAGTGTGTTTTCTCAGAAACTATAATGTTCCAGTCAGGAGACTCCAAAACTCGTCTTGTATTGTCTCATATCTTCTGAAGAAAATATGGGCTGGTTCAGTAGCACAGACTTAGCCAGACTTTACTGTCAGCAATAGATGGTCCTAGTATATCCATTCTGACAAGGTGTTAATCTATGAATGGCTGTGGGAAACAAGACAGTGACACAAAAATAGGCCCTTGATAGAATTGAATCACTACTTGGAAAAGACCTTTAAGATCGAATCCAACCGTTAACCTAGCACTGCCAAATCCACAACAAAACCATTTGCCACACCTACACGTCTTTCTTTTAAATACCTCCAGGGATGGTGACTCAACCACTTCCCAGGGCAGCCTGGTCCAATGCTTGACAACCCTTTTGCTGCAGAAATTTTCCCTAATATCCAATCTAAACCTCCCCTGACGCAACTTGAGGCCATTTCCTCTCATCCTATCGCTAGTTTCTTGGGAGAAGAGTCCAACACCCGCTTCACTACAACCTCCCTTCAGGTAGTTGTAGAGAGCGATAAGGTCTCCCCTCAGCCTCCTCTTCTCCAGGCTAAACAGCCCCAGTTCTCTCAGCCGCTCCTCATAACACTTGTTTTCTAGACCCTTCACCAGCCTCGTTGCCCTTCTCTGGACACGCTCCAGCACCTCAGTGTCCTTCTTGTAGTGAGGGGCCCAACACTGAACACAGTACTCGAGGTGCAGCCTCACCAGTGCTGGGTACAGGGGCACGATCACTTCCCTAGTCCTGCTGGTCACATTATTCCTGATACAAGCCAGGATGCTGTTGGCCTTCTTGGTCACTTGGGCACACTCGGCTCACATTCAAAAATACAAAATTTTGCATGCTTTCTGACTGCCTTTATATACAGCAATCAAAGAAAGGCATTGCAAGTTGAAAATACTATAATACACCATGCACCCTCCTTATGTGGCCACTAGGCTACTGTTGAACTCCTAGCCCATTTTTTGCATTATCTTCACAACATTTGTTCACTTCAACTTTTACTCATGTAAGGTGTTCATGAATGAGTCAGTGTTCAGCAGTGAGACCTCCCACTAAGCGGCGTTTTAGCAAAGCATTTCTGTGAGCACTCACGCTCATCAACATTTCAGCAAACTTTAGGCAAATACATTTCTAAATTATTCTCAAAGCAGACTTAAAGTTGTGCTTAAGTTAAGCCTATATAAGTTAAAAGCACATTTAGGCATCTCAAGTATCAGGTCTGATTTATCCTGTTACTACAAGTAAAAAAAAAAAAACCAAACAAAAAGAAGTGAGAGAAAGCATTATTTCTTTAAATATCATTGTACCTATTCTGGAGACCACAAACAGTATACTACCTTCAATACTATTTATTTTATTACTTGATGGTATCAGGACATGCCCCACTCAGTACTGACAAGAGCTATTAACCTGACCCTATACATTATTCTGCAATAATAATTAGAAACCATAATTAGTTATTTACCTTAATTTAAATCTGATGTCTACATGTATGTGCAAACAGGACCCTAAATGGATTTCAGCTGCAGGCTGAAAGTTGTTGCCTTAGAAAAAATGTGAGCAAAATAGTGTAATAAGATGACCAATACTTCCAAATGGACCCATTTTAGAATTAATTTCAAGTTAAATTAATTAATCTCAGAAAATTCTCAGAAAAATTATTCAGTGTTATGAGGAAAGATACTTTCTCTGTAGGGAAAGTAAAGCTGCCCACCACTGAGAATCCAATTCTTTAGAGCAGAACTAAAACTAAGGATCCAGCCATCACCTGCACAAGTAATGGTTCCCTGACCTCTGGCATTTGAAGCAGACACATTTATTCTTAACTGCACTTGGCCTTTCAGAAGTAGATAGGTTTATGAAACTCTCATAGCTCCAGTTTTCCCATCTGAAAGACAGCAAGCACAACACCCACCTGACTAAACTGAACTGAAAGTTTACTCACTCAACAGTTAACTGAATCAGTATTCTAATTTAAAAGAAAAAAAAATCTTAGCAGTTTTTAGCTTGCTACCATGTTCAGAGTTCCAGACAATAGTCTTGAACCCATAAATGTCCTTACCCATCTCTGACTGACACTGGAAGACCACTAAGGTTGTGAAGTCAGAAAATGAGGAACCATCATAATGATATTTGCCCCCGAAGTCTGCATTCACCCTCCTTATGCATATGCATCACCTTGCAATCCTTTCTTACGTAACAGCATGCAAGCTTTTCCACAGGGTCCCTGACTCAGTCAGGGAAGGGTAATCATTCAGTATTCCCTTTTATCCTCACTGGAAAGGCGCCAGGCCTCACTTAATGCATACAACTGAAAACCTTCAGTGAATTCAAAGTTAATAATTCCCTCACTAATATTTCTATAGTGATTACTTCATGCTCTCAAAGATGGTAATTTAAAAAAAAATGCAATAGATAACTGTCCAGGCTGCCAGGAGCCTCTATGAGATTTTCAAAATTGTCTTTGTCGTTAAGCACTGCAGCAATCTGGAAGCCACTGTGAGGTGACCGTCTCAGGGAGGGAGTTACCCAGAGCATACCCTCCCTCATTGCAGCAGAGGAATATTCACTCTCCTATGGTACAGCCCAGATGTAGAGTCCGGCAGAGATCAAGACTTCCCTTTATATTTCCCTTGTCTTTGTGCCATACCCAGCCTGTCCTGTTATGTCATTGTTTGGGTCTGGCCGAGGGGACAGGGAGCAAGCTGGGGATGCAAAGGGGCTCAGGTAGAGGTGAAAAGGCCTTGCAAGAGGACCACTTAATTTGGGAGAAGTAGCCAACAGGTTCAATGGTGGCTCTGCCTACTGCTGTTCTCCCAGGATCAAGTGCTAACAGACCATGTGGGATGTGCATCTATCAGGTCCTTGAATACAGCAGAAGTGCGTCAAGAGAGATCAGTCTAAGGTATGAGAATCCTGGCTGGGAAAGCCATTAATAAAGTGAAGATTCCATATGAGTGATAGGGAAATATATGGTATACCTTGATATGGTAGCCCAGGTTCATGAAAATTCATTACTAAATGCTAATAGATTAGCATTTTTGGTAAGCTACAGAGCACAATCTGCTTTAGGATTACTTTTGGATTCTTCTAGAACACATTGCAGAGATCTGCTGATATTTCAGCCATTTTCACCTTAAATTTCTCATATAATCTCTTTGGCTTCATTCTTCTTTTGTTTTAGCATTGGTCACCACCCACAGGCTATGTTTGCCTGATGCATTCAAAAGTGACCATTTTTCTGCTTGTACCTTCTTGTAATCCTGGTCTGAAAAGGAATGAAAACAATCACACCAGTGTCTTTAAACCTCAGTAGTCAGAGGCTTTCCATGTCAGCACTCTAAGCTGTAGAGTGGTTGTTGTACAGCTTCTTTGAGGACAGAAACTTGAATGCTGTGTTTCTGAATGCTGCACTGGGGTCTGCAGTGCCGTGCAGTTCTGGGGACGTGTGTGGCTGAGTGGCAAAGCCTGGTGAGCTGATGTGTTTTTGTGTCCTGCAAGACCAGGAGAGGTCTGCTTGCCAGGGTTTGTGCCTGGAATTTGGAGCAGCTTATTGGCTTATCTGGCAATTCAGATTTGTATTTTTGCTCTTCAGAGATTTTGGGTTAGAATAGAGTTGTTACGGTTAAATCACAGCTGATCCTTGCTGATCCCCAACAAAAGAGGTAAAAGCAATCAGCAATCCTATGCAAGTCTGCTAATTATTCTGCATTGTGGTGTAGTTGGTCATCTGTCTACTTTAGCCTGTAACACGCAATGTCAATAACAGAAAGGAAAAGAGAGGCCAGTCTTACAGTGCACAGTAATTGATTATATCATGTGAATTATGCATTAAAATATCAGTGCTGCTTTTCCTTTTATAGATTCACAGAAATAAAGTTTGTGTTATGTGAACCTACCCTTGCCCCCCCCTCTTCTTAAGAATCCTGAAACATGCTGTTTCATTACCTGTTTTTTAAAAAGCTAAGATAGGGTAGGATACTCCAGTAGGAGATCTGTGTGGTTGGTTCTGCACATGAATGTAATAAAAAGACACTACATACTCTAAGCAGAACATGTGGAGGAAACACAAATCAGTGAGGACTGGAGGAAAAAAAGAAGGAAAAATTTTAACTCTCATTCTTTGGCATGAGCTGACTGCTTATAATGCGCTTCTTTCCTACCCAAGTGTTATGAGGTAGTAGTTTTCTGTAAACAACCAGATGAAAATGAGTCTTAAGGAAAATAAGGTATTTTAACTATAGTTAGGAAAATGAGAAAACTTTATACATGGATGCCCAGGAGAATCCATAAATATATATATCTGGAAGTCACTGTGCAATGTACCTGTTTATCCCAGGATATGAATATGATGGATATGGTCTATAAAAAACACATGTAATAACAACGGATCTGCCTGAAGAACAGAAAGAAGTTAGACCCCAAAATGAAGGACATTTTTTTCCATAATTTTAACATGCTATTGAACAATGAGTTCCCAAGGATTTGAAAAGTCAGGAGCTAGTAATAAACTCAGAAACGTCCTGCATTTAGTGCAGATAAGATAAATGTAATTTGTAGCTCTTAAGATACAAACAGGAAATGACAGTAATTACTAATTATTATTAACACAATCTTAAGCTTATATGGGATCACAGAAGTCAAAGAAATATTAATTTAAAACTCTGTGGGCACTCAGAACATTATTTAGTTATATCCCAACAGTCTCATAATGTACACAAGGTTTTGGCTTGTCAGAACCAGGTGGAACTTCTCACTTGCTATGAAGTTGATCTTCTGACTGTGACATAGTTACTGGGTACCAAAATAGTGTGCTTGATCTTGGCCGAGGAGGATCGCATACCAACACAATGGCCACACTATTTTCTTTGCAGTTGTGGGATTGAGATAGCAATTCCAATGGCAGGACTGTAAGAATGCTTCTTTCTGCAGGCTAATTAGGTTTTTCTGTGCCACTTGACAGGGAAAATGAAGACATGGACAGGAGCTATGAGGACATTAGCATAGGCAGTGCATGACGCTTTCATCCCTACAATGCTTCAGTTTCAACCCATGTTGGGATCTCATAGATCTACAGCAGTGTTCCTCCAGGAGTTGCCCAGAGGAGCTGGCCCTACCGCAATCAGGGAGGATCTTCCCCCCATTCTCAGCCACATTTCAGGAAGATACTAGGAAGGTACCAGGTTCTCATTCTTATTTCTTCCATAGACAGACTTGGAAGAAACAGCCTGAGTGGGCTACTATTTGGGAGAACAGTGGTTTTCAGGAGAGAGGGGAAGAGTGCTCCTCTCCTTCCTCTTCAGAGGACAGGGACAGGACCAAATGCCTTGTTTCCGAAGTGGAAAAGATGATACAAGATCCTGGAATAACAAAGTCTGTACCTGGAAATCTTGGTATCAAAAATAAGGCCAAACACATTCACGCTGCAGGCAAAAAGAACTGACCAAGCTTTGCTTTTGGTTGTGCAAAACAAAACACAGAGCAGTCACATTCTGCATGGTTTTATGTTTTCTAAATATCAGGATGCTTTTGCATAGTTTTTGCACTGATTGCTTGTGACCTTTAATATCAGCTGCCTTTAAAAATCACCAGAGAATCAATGTATAAATGTGTGTAAGCAGTAACTTTTCAAGCTACTTCAAATGCTTGAAGTTATTGTGGATAATAAGCAACTGGTAATTTGAATAATTTTAAAGCAAATAAAGTAACCTTTTAAAATTTAGAAGTTTTTATTATAAATCCTTGAAAGGTTTGGTTCCAGCACCTTTTAAATAAATAGGAGTGCTCCCTTTGAGGTAAATAATTGCTGAGTCACTCTGCAACTAAGAAAAACCATATCGACAAGAGAAAAGGGATTATTCACACATTTTTTAAAATTCTGAGCAATTTTGTTTTAAAATTTTACATAAATATGGCAATTGGCAATCCATATTCAGAGAGCTACACAATCACCAATTGGCAGGCACCTCTGGAGATCATCCAGTCCAATTCCCTGCTCAAAGCAGGGTCAGACAGAGCAATCTACTCAGGACTACTCCCTGCCATCAGGTATTTATAGGCATGGATAAAATATCCTTCTTTCTCTAGCCTGAACAGTCTCAGCTCTCTCACCTCTCCTTGTGTAAGACATGCTTCAATCCCCTGTCATCTTTGTGGCCCTTCGCTGGACCCACTCCAGTATGTCCATGTCTCTCTTGTACTGGGGAGCCCAGAACTGGACTCAGCACTCTGGATGTGCCTCACCAGGGCTGAGCAGATGGAAGGATCACCTCCCTTGACCTACTGGCAACGATTCTCCTAATGCAGCCAGGATACCATTGGTCTTCTTTGAGGCAAGGGCACATTGCTGGCTCATGCAAAAAAGGACCCCCAGGTCCTTTTCTGTCAAGCTGTTTTCCAGGCACTTGGCCCCCAGTGTGTACTGATACCTAGGGTCATTCCTTCCCAGGTGCAGGCCTTGGCATTTCCCTTTATTGAACTTCCAGATGTTCCTGTTGGCCCATTTCTCCAGCCTGTCCAGGTCCCTCTGGAAGGCAGCACACCCGTCCAGCCTATTAGCCACTCCTCCCAGTTTTGTGTCATCTGCAAACTTCTTGAGGGTGCAGTCTGTCCTGGCATCCTGGTCACTAGCAAAGAGGTTAAACAGTATTGGTCCTAGTATTGACCACTGCAATACACCATTGGTGATGATCCTCCAGCTGGAGATTTTGTGCCACTGGTCACAACCCTCTGAGCCCAGCTGTTCAATTTCCTTCTTCGCTTCCTGCTTTTCCTTCCTGGAGACAGGAGTGATAGTTGCTTTCTCCCAGTCCTTAGGAACCTCCCTGATCACGATGAGCTTTCAAAGGTGATCAAGAGTTGCCACAAAATGCACTTGTAGGTGCATCCTCTCACACCCCATGAATTTGCGTCTGTCCAGTTTCTTTAAATATTCCCTAATCTGATCCTCCTCCAGTGGGGGTAAGTCCTAATTTTGCCCTCTTCCTTCCTCTCAGGACCTTGAACTCCACCACCTCCTAGATTGCTTGTTCCATGCTCTGTTTCCCTTCCCACAGATATTGGGGTGGTTCAGGACACCCATGAAGATGAAGATCTGCCAAAATGAAGCTTCTTCCAGGTGTCTGAAGAAGACATTGTCTACTTCTTCCTGATCAGGTGGTCTGTAGTAGTAGTGTGGTCCCAACACAAGGTTGCCCATGCTGATCTCTCTAACTCCAACCCATCATATCTCAGTGGTTTGTGATGCCTCTCTTGGTAGAGCTTTGTGCATCCCCACTGCTCTCTCACTAAGTTGGGATGCACTGCTACATCACCTGTTTTGGACAGGAACCATTGTTCAGAATCTGGGACTTGAATCTACAGCTTCTGGCTCTGCAAAAAGAATGGCATTAAGTAGTCCAAATAGTGGCCAAAGTTGGCCTGTATATAACTTTTGGCTGCTGAGCACTGGCTTTATTTGTTTACTTGCTTTCATAGGCTTTTCTAGTGTTGTTACTACATTTAACAGGTGTATCTCCTCAGCTTTATGGTCCAAGCCTGGCAAATAACACTACACTGAAAACAAGTTTTCAGTGTTAGGTAATTAATTACAAGCACGTTTTTTTATTCTTTACTAAACGTTTACATTTACACTTCGAGTCTGCTTCTCCTTGAAAAGTCG
>WAAD01040098.1:0-77599 GCA_013389945.1 Fregata magnificens
GATTCTATGATTCTATGATTCTATGATTCTAAGAAGTGTATATTAGTACAGTAACCAAAAGAAAGGCAGGTTGGTGAGGATAGAGATCTAAATCCATCTAGTCTGGGTTTAATGCCCCAAGTGCCAGTCAAATTGAATTCTGGTTATAAAAACTTGCATTTGGGGAGCCTCCTATGAAAGGCAAGTGTAGCAATGCAGAGATTAAGATTTTTTTGAAGGAATGTATTAAATTCTAGCTTCTCACTATTAAAATCATTATAATCATTCAGTAATAATCTTGCATAGATCATATCACTTATTGTAGGCTGCTAACAGTTGTCATCACTGGCTCTTTTTCCCCTTTGCATTAGGCTATAGGTGGTGTTTGCATGTAACACCATAAACAGCTTTACAAGAGGGTGTTTGTGCTTGATTTCTTTGACTACACCCAAATCGAAATGGCTTTCATTGATACAGATGTAAACACTGCTCTAAGTTTTAGCGTGGTCACAATATATCAAAATGATGGTAGGGAGTGTTTAAACTAATAGAGGTTTGTTTACTCTGTATGGTGTAGAGTCTGGTCACTGTTATCAAATTATCTGCATTTGTTGCCTCATATGTAAAACATTGTGCCATTTGGAGTTGCTCATGAAATTTCTGTAAAAGCTGCACTGAGCAACACGAGCATATAATTTAAAATGGGGCCTTGGACATTTTTATTCCCATATGGTGAAAAATATGTATTGATTCTCGATTTGTGCAATAATGTGATTGTAATGGAGACAGTCAGATGGCATCTCAAAGACGATTTTCAAAGCTAAACTCACAGCTCAGCATTCAGGGCAGCTGGACACGCTGGTGCCTTGTTCTCCTTCTGTAAAGTTTCACAGTTTCACCCAACCAGTCTTTGCTTTTTTTTTTTTTTTTTTTTTTTTTTTTAAAATGGAGCCTTCACCCATATGGATTTAATTTGAATGAAAACACCTGCCCCCCCAATTAATTTAATTAAATTAATTAATTAAAACAGCATGTTCTGTGCATGGTAATACAGAGAATGCAGTAAGCCTGTCTTTAAGGCAAATGCTATTTTCACTTACTGGTATGACTGAGGCTCTGTCGCTGAAAGCAAGCAGGTTAACCTTTCAACTTAAAATTAATTGTCAGCTTCTCTTAGTGTTCTTTCTAAGCTTGTATGACTTCTGTTTCACTCTTAATATGTTTCCGTTTTGACAAGTCACTCACTGTGTTTGCACCGTGGCAAAATAGCTATCACAGCAACTCAAATTTACAGCTTGGAAGAATCATGCTAGTTAGGGGTATTGCTTTATTTAATCTGTCATCTTCTAGGATGCGTTCTGCTGTGTGGATTAGCCAGAGCCCACATACAGTTAGTGATACACTGCAGAATAAGAGCAGGTGTAAGGAATTTCTGTCCTTCCCTCCCTTTAATTTCTCCTTTCCTTTTCTGAATGGGACCTCATGTAATTTCATGAAACATTAAAACAGAGAAAGATTCCGAGATTGCAGACAACAGTGTTGCAGCAGGTGTCTTTGTTGTACCTTAATTCTTCTTTTTTTTCTTAAAGTATGTTGTTTCTTTGCAGCTTTGCTGATGAAAATATGCAATTTATTGCTTAAGAAGATTGAATCGTTAGAATTGCTTATTTTCCTTCCTGCTACTTTGTGTTCACAGCCCATGGGACAATGTGATCTGTAGACCAGAATGGGAAGGATTACTACAGCTTTGTTTCAGAAATGGCTCAAAACTCCCAGATCTGAACAGCCCTGAACCTTGCGATAAGATCACATCTGAACTTCGTTTTCAGTACCTCTCTGTTTTTCTATTAATAATGAACTAGCTAAATGTACACTGATTTGTAGATCAAATGAAAGAGCTATTTCATCACCAATATCTGGAGCATCTAACATTTATTAGGAAATAACTTATATTGGTTTAAAACTCAAGTATGCATTAGTCGGAGTAACAACAGATTTTTTGAAGGATATTTTATTATCATAGTCATAGTATTCTTCCAGGCTTGTCTAATGGTCCTACATCTAAAATCCACCATGACCCTGAAGAATTTGATAATCTCAATGGGGTATGGCAGTAAAAACCATTGCTTATCCTGTTGGTGTGGTTGTATAAATGCACAGTTGCTGTTTATGTGATATAAAATATAACAGATTTGTAGTTTGCTTAGGTTGTGTTTTACTTACAGTAGGGTGACAATTTGTTTTTTCAGAACTAATTAAGCACCAGGATGGTCATTAACAGGCTTTGTTCACCATCTGGGCAGAAGAGAGCTCTGCTTAGTCAGGTCCTATGAATATTGGTATTTCGAGGAGTCAGCTACCTGCTGGGGAGGGCCCTACAGGAACTTTGTGATTAAACACCCAGTTGTGATCGTATCTGGAAGGGGAGGTTGGAGCCCGAAGGGAACTTCAAAGGAAAGCCACACGTTTCCTCTCCATCTCCAGCATCCTCTGGGAAAGCAGACCTAAAGGCTTGCGTTAAATTGGATTGTGAGTTTGGCTTAGGAAATAGCTCCGTTGATTGTAAAATACATGGAAGCTTCTTGAACTGATTGAAACAAAAGTGAATGCAAACAGTTACTGCAGACAGAAATGCTGCTCAAAACCCCAATATGTGGGTCATTCTCACAGTTCCCTCTCCCCACATCTAACCTTCAAACCGTCCAGGGGGTGCCTGTTTCCACCAAATTTCTGGGGTAGTTTGGAAGCTGTTGGCACAGGGTGGAACGAGTGTCTGCTGCTGGGTGTTAGCAGGAAGCTTTTTGGCTAGCAGAGGATGGTGAAGAAAGCACTGAAATACTTCGGGTTTCTAAGCAAGTTTATAATATCAGCTACATGGTGCAGTTATACAAAGAGTATAGAGACATGCAGAAATGCGTTTCGTTAGGAAAGAGGGTTTACATGGGTCCCAGTCTTATAAAGTACTTCACTTGACCCTCGTGTGTGACATTTAAAGCTTAATGGCATTAATATAAATCACATGCTCAAACTTTAACTGCTTTGCTGAGCTGAGGCATAAACAAACACATGAAAAAGAATTCTAAATAAGAGAAATTGTCAATTTTGCAATGACTTTCATCCCTCTTACACGGTGTTTAAAAGAGAATGCAAAATGTAAAGGATTTATAAATCCAACAACCAATTTTAACACTATCAGCTTTGTTAAGTAGTTTCTACATAATATATGAAGCCATATACCTCATTTTAAAGAAAGCACAAATGAAATAAACTATATTAAAATATACAGAATATATGCATCCATATACAGACATCTAATATTGGTATATAACCCTTCTAAATTGAAATGCCCTAAGTAGGGAATACTCTAAATAGGCATCTGTGAATCACTGAACCAGGGTGGTCACAGAGCCAAGAGCAAGGCTGCAAAGACAGAATATACAGAAGTAATGGAAGAGTCCATGTAACTTTTGAAGAAAGAGGTCATGCCTCACCAGTCTAACAGGGCTTTTTCGGAGCAGTTTATAACCATTTTTGTGGTTGGATCTGGTCAGCAAAGTACAGTTGAGTCTTCAAAAGCTCCTGGATCAAAGACCTTTTGAGAAATAAGCTACTGTGAGATAAGAGATATTTTCCTCTTGCAGAGTAATACCTGATTAAAAGAAGGTAGAAATAAATTGTCAGTCTTCATAATGGAGAAAGGCTTTATTAGGCTGCCCAGCCACCTCTTTTTTGGGACTTTGGATGTTCATCAAATTCAATGTTAGCTGCAAAGGGAGTGAATAGCAAGTTGGCAAAGTTCACTGATGACTACTTCAAATATTTCATATCAGAACTGATGCTGACTGTGAAAATGTGACAGTAATCTCATAGTAGAAAATGCCCAAGTAATACAACAGCCAGCGACATTTTGTTTTCAATAAATGCAGAGTAATGCAGTATATGTGCTATGCATACACAACAACAGGATCCAGGTGAGTTATTTTCAAGAAGAAAGATCTGGGAATCACTGTGGATAATTATCTGAAATTGTCAACTCAGTAACCAACAATGTTAAAAAACAGTGTTTTGTGCTGCTGGGGAAGGAAGAGAGAAGGAACAGAAAGCATCCTTACGTACTGTGGTGTGATATGCTGCAGTCTCATCACGAGTCCATTCACACGCTGGCGTTTGTGGGCAGTTGGGGCCTCTTGTCTCAGGAATGGTGGAAGAGAATTAGAAAAGGGAGAAGAGTTACCAGCAGCCTGCATCCTCAGATATATTAAATAGTTTCCATATGAGGAGGACTCTTCAGCTTGGGAAAAAGCTGCTGAGGTGGAGTGTGATAAAAATGTATTAAACCATCAATAGTATGGAGAATGTGAACAAAGAAAGGCAGGGTGCTACTTCTGCAGCTCGCGAAGCGAGAACTGTAGTGTGCCCAGATGAAATGCTGGGGCACGCAGTGCGTTTTCTCAGGGGGCTGTGGTGGGCAGAGGTGTAAATAGGTTCAAAAATGGGATTAGTGAGCCCGTGGAGGATCTCTCCATCAGAGGTAGCCAGCCTGCAAGTGTGGGGTTGCGTTTGGGCAGTGCTTGGCTGTTCAGTGCCCAGCTAGGAAGACTCACCCTTTTATCTTCTTTTTTAAAAAAAAGATTCTTGCTGATTTAAGACAGAGGGTGGATGAGTGGAGGAAGAGCTTCCAGTGCCTTTTACTGTTGAAGCTTCATCTGTTTGTTGGGGTTTTTTTCCAGTCAAGGGCTGTTTAGGATATTATTTTAGAGTCTAGTCAACCTGTGCTCTATGGAGTAGAACAACTTCTTTCCCTGAGACCTCATTTCACAGGATTTTATGCGAGTTTAGATTGAATCCCCAGCTGTCACCAGTCCTCTGCCGCAATGAGTGAAAGGTTAATGCGTTGCAAAAGTAACTGTGATAATCCTGAGCTGTAATTTAGTCTGTTTAGTGTATCCAGAGGATTAATTCTCAAATGCATTAAGCAAAACAAGAAATAATGCACACTTCGTATTGTCTCCCTTACACTGTAGTCTCATTTAATTAGCCGCTGAAATAACCAACTGAAAGCTTTCCCTCTGCCTTGTTGTTTGAATCATGAATTTTAAAGACTTTTGAGAGAATGACTCAGGAGGTGAAACAGCAGGGCCTCTGATGTTTTTTATAAGCTCTGTACTGGAAACTATTTCAGTGTCTGCAGCCATGAAACTCAAGTAACTTAGCCTATAATTTCATCATTTGAGACTAAATGACAGGAGAACTAATGCTGTCAGTGCCTCACTAAACAACGTTAGCATTCTCCATTCCCTCTGCTTACTTGAAAAATGGATAAGGAAATAATTGGCATTAAAGCCAGCTGTCAGCTACAGGTTATCCCACGAAAGAAGAGGTTAATATGTGCACCAAAATACATGCAATACCTGTCTGCAATAATTGGGTTTTCATTGCAGTAATAGTTCTGAAGACTGTAATTAAGCGAGGGCAGCTCACAAAATATCTGTGCAACACCTCGTGCAAGCAGCCAAGTGCTCCACGGGGCTTGCAGCACGGAGGGTGCTGTGGCATGGGGGGAGCCTTCCAGCCAACCCATCCCAAACAGAGCTACCATTGCAGCAGGCTTACTACCTGACCATTTAAGATTTGTGACTTTGCTGGGTTTTGAAAAGACACAAAATGAAAATAAAAAATAGAATTAAATTATATTCCTGTTGGTATCTTTTATCTGTTTCTTTTCCTTTGGTAGCTCTTTGACACATATCCTTTAAAGGAAAAATCATGTGTCTCCCCACCTCTGCCCTGCAGTTTTGACCTTTTAAAATGCCCGGGCCAGCAACGCTCCAGCTATGAGAAGTGAGAGGCTATTGATTCTGTTACTGTATGGACATATGCATATCACCACATCTCCGTTTCACAGGAGCACAAAGCTGAGTTAGCACTCTGGTGTGAGGAGGGGAATGCTTCTTGTGTTCAGTATTTTATGCTTTCCTGGGATGTAGCAGTTTTTAACTGCACAGAAGGTTGTGATGCCTCCTTATTTCCTAATTCCAAGTACTCAGTGTAAAGGAAAAGGAGATACATATTTCATGAGGTCTTGCTTTATTTCCAGGGCATTGGAGTTTCTTAGTACATTCCTGAATAGTGTCATTGGCATTAAAAAGTCCAAGATTGGAATAAACTTGATAATGAAGTAAAGGAGGTTTTTTTGTTTCTTAAGGAAAAAGCAGGAAACAAAAGCAGTCTTTAACAGATGGGGAAAAAAAGATTCTCCCTTTTGTAGCCAGGAAAATCATTGCAGAAGTAAAAATACGTTTTCAGATCAGGTGTTTGTGTTGACATCTTACTACAAGCAGTACCTTTGATAGTATGCAGATTTGTCTTGACAGGGAGATGAAGCTCAAACACATAGGTGCTTGGAAGATGCAAGAGATGATACATACACAAGTTATCTTGCAAAGCCTTTTTTTTAGCTTCGTAAACTTTTGAAAGCATTGAGCGAAATATCCCTAGTTAAGGTATTTCCAACTTTGCTGTTAGGAGGTAGTACAGCTTGCTCAACAGTGCACTGGCCTAGGCTCAGATGTCTGGCATCTATTCCTTTCTCAGCTGCTGGGAGAAAATGAACGTGCCATTTCATCTCGGCATGCCTCTCATCCTGCAGTCCCTCTTGTCTGTTTAGAGTGTATGTTCTTCTGAGCTGGAGTCTTTTTTATTTGGAGAGGTATACATACTGTGTAAAATAGTGGAGTGGCAATTCTGTCAGCTCCTCTAGGGACTACTGTAAAATGAAACCTAAAAAAGCTATACATTATTGTAATTCGTTAGTATATTAACTTCACTATATATGGCAATGTACATGTAGAGGTCAGTATCCCAAAGATCTGACTGTAATATTGAAGACCCAGCACACCCAAGAGAGGTTACACAAACAGTGGGGAATTTCCCATCGTATTTAAAAGTTTCATGGAATAGTTATGTTGCAAAGTTTACTTGAAAGCAAAGACAACTGGGAAGCCATTGATAGGGCTGTACAGCGAACATATTCTGACTTCAAGACTCACATTTGGCTTCCTTTGGCAATTAAACGCTATTTGGGATGTAAAAAAGAAAAGAAAGAAAATGTAGGGAGGAATGTAATGCAAAATGTTTTACACTGAAAAAATACTCAGGAGTTACTATATGCGTTCCCCCTTAAAGATATCTGTTTTATGGAAGCTGTCTTTGTAATCATTCTGATAATCAGTAACTAATTTTCCAGTCATTGTTTGCACAAATGACGATAATTTTAATGCTTAAATATCTGGCAATAGAGTTTAATCTAATGATGACTTATCACAGCAATGCATATGAAGGCAGTAGTGCCTGACAGTGATGGACAAGAAGCAGTGGTCATCACTGACATGCTCATCATTCATTTTGTGGTTCATTCATCCTTTTACCTCAATAGCAGCATTGCATCTTCTTAAGTTGGCAAGAAAAAAATGTGGCAGACAGTTTATTAATGTGTGAAGAATTGGTGTTTAATGTGGACATGTTGTAAGGCAGGTAAATAGTCTAGTCATGAGCTAATTAATATTCATATTGTGCATTTCATGCCGAGATCAGAAGCTGGAAGGGATGGGCTGTTCTTCAGAATTCCTCAACGTCTGTGTGTGGATTTTCATCAAGATACCCTTACGCAGCTGATTACTGAAAATGCATTGTCAGTATCAATTACCAAAGCAGCTGCTTTGACCTGCCTTACGCAGTGCATCAAACTGTGTACGAAATAGCTGGTTATGCAGAGACTCATGAAATGGGTGCCAGACAAGAATGAGCTTGACTTGAGCTGGTGTGTGAGTTACAAGAGATGTCTGAATGAGCCAAGGAAATGGCACCATGGGAGAGAGTCCCACAGAAGGGTCGAGATTGGCAGGCACCTCTTGAGATCATCTCATCCAACTTCCGTGCTCAGGAAACAGAGACAGCTGCAGTAGGTTGCCGAGGACCATGGCCAGTCAGGTTTTGAATATCTCCATGGCTGGAAACTCCACAACCTCTCTGGGCAACCTGTGCCAGTGTTTGACCACCCTCTCAGTAAAAAAGTGTTTTCTGGTGTTCAGATGGAATTTCATGTGTTTTGTTTCGTGGTCATTGTCTCTTGTGCTGTCAGTCGGCACTGCAGAGGAAAGCCTGGCTCCCTCTTCTTCATTCCCTCCCATCTGGTATTTATACACGTGGATAAGACACCTCCTGAGCCTTCTCTTCTCCAGGCTGAACAACCCCAGCTCTCTCAGCCTGTCTTCATATGAAAGACACTCCAGTCCCTTAATCATCTTAGCAGTCCTGTGCTGGACTCCAGTAAGGAGCTCCAGATGGATACCTGGAGAGATGCCATTTCTGGAGATGGTGCCCCTGGTGCAGTGGCACAGGAGGTGGCATATCTTACTTTTGCTCCACGAGGTAGCCACCGTCTGGGGCTAGAAAACAAGGTCCTGATGGCATGTTTATGAAAGTGCCTTGGGCAAGTCACAGACAGGACAAACGGAGAGGGTGGCAGGGTTGGCAACAGTAGCAGCAAAAGATTGACAGACAACAGTTATTTTGGTTGTTGCTTCTGGTACCAGCAACCATTATTCACATTAACAAAACAAAAAGCAACGGACTGCTTTCGTGCAGTTTTATACCATTGCGTTATTTTTCTCACAACTGCGGGATGGTGAACCAATTCATGAAGAAACACTTGTGCTTGGTGGCAAAGCTTGGAAGATGGCAAGCCTTAAAAGAAGGTGCAGCGCTTGGGGAACGGAGAAGGGGTAAATGATATTTATATTTGAATTGTGTGTAGCAGGCCTGCAATACCTAGGATCAGTATGTTTCCTAGGAGCTGCATTTGATCACAGGACACCTGCCTGCTGTGCTAAGGGTACCCCTGTGATTAATGATTTTTGTCAGCTCAGATGACACCAGTATCGCCCCAAGCCCCCCAGTGCAATTTGGGTTTTCAAAGCATTTGGTCACAAAAGAGCATATGCTGGTTGTGCATATTTTTAAAATTATTACATTTATGGAGTAAGTTGATCTGTTTGGCAAGTGCTGCCCTGCTCTATAACCTGAGGACAAAATCGGTTTCATCTGCAGCCGGCTCAGCATGCAGACTCACTAATAGGTCAAGTATAAGGAAACAATCTCGGAAGCAGTAGAAAGCAGAAAAACAAAACAAAATAAAAACCTACAACCTCCACAACAAAAAAAACAGAAAGCCCAGCCTGAGAAGATAGAGGCATTACTGAGTGTTTGCCTCTGACCTTACTTAACGCAACTGTTTCCCACAAATGGCAAGTAAGGTGGTGCCTTACTGCGACAAGGAGAACCCCGCTTTAAGTTCCCGAAACACATTGTGCTACCGAATAGCGGACTGCTTGGCCCCAGCAGCTGCTCCAGGCATGAGATATATCTTCTCTGGCCCCTCCGTCAGACCTGTGCCGAGGGGTCCCACCAGGCACCTGAGGGATCACAAGTGGCACTAAATAGCTGCCGTTAGGTAACTGAACTGGACCACTGTATGAAAGAGGCTTTCCTGACACTTTGTAATGGAATGATGAATTATCTGTATATTATCTTATTGAAGCTGTAAATGATTAATTATTTTCAGTTTTTAATTTCCAGTAGTTTTTATGCATTCAAATAACAAGCACAGCAGTTTTGGCAGCGGTTTTTAACATTCCCTGTTTCCATGCCACAACATCTACTACATCCAGCTAGAAGCAGTTTCTCACTGAATTCCTTATCGGCCAGCAGTGTTCCTCATGTGATTTGCATCACTGTAAATGTGAACAGACTGAAAAAGGACAACTAAAGAGGGTTGTTTGGCAAATGTTCCTTTTTTCTTTATGGGTGTTCTTGCTCTGCAAACACCGGAAAGCAGCAAGGCACATAAAATGTGACAGTGAAGCACCCAGCCCGTCGCTTGTTTTTCTGTTTGAGTATTAGTTCCACCTAGAAATCAGAATTAAATACATGATACATACCTACATAACACCTACCATCTGAGGATTTTTAAGTACTTAATTAGACCTTTCAGAGTCTTGTAAGGCTGTATACTATCCCCTTTCTAGGTGGCTAGCATGAAGTCAAGTGAATAATTTATAGCAGGTCTACGAGACGTGGCTACTCATGGGTTTTACTTGACTGCGAGCTTATGTGGCTGGCAAACCTCCATTTGTTACTGGCTGTTGTTCCTGAAGGAAACGTTACATGATAACACCAAAAAACCCCCTTGGATCCATTCTAGGTGAAAGAACAAAATGGTTAGCAATTGGAGTTTCAAAGCTTGTGTCTAGGTGAATTTTTCCAGTTTCTTTCAAGCTTCTGGAAGTGGCATGTTTGGCTTCCAGGGAAATTTTGTTTGGAAAGGGTTAATAATACAGTGACTATTGAGGATCCAGTTTGGTCAGCCAGCTGATGCACTTTGAAACCTCACTGTTTGAAGCGTTGTGCAGTTCTTCTCTCCCTGCCCTTGCCTTCTGTAGGATGGCTGTTTCTGCTCACAGCATTGCTTCTTCTGTTAGTTTTTTAGAAAAGGGGCTGTAGGATCCCACAGACTTTATTTAGGTAACCCAACATGACTGCAGCCCGTGGAGCCCTGCAGAACTTCCCTCTTCACGGTCATCTGCAGGGGTTGATCTCAGTCCTTGATGCATTTACTGGCAAAAGGGCACTATTCAGTGTCTTGCCGCAGCCTGGCGACCTCTGGAAGCCATAAATATCTCCGGGCAGCTAACATCAACATGGAGGAGTCTCAAATTTGGAGCAGGAGACATGAAAATTGCTTGCAGTCATATCTGTGCCCCAGGGTGTTTCATGTCTAGAGGCTTGCGTGGGACCCACGGCTGTAAACTGTTCTTGTGCTCAGAGCCAAGAACATGGATTTACACTTTTGTTTCTAATTACATAGGATAAACTGCTTTCTTTGGGTCTTTTCCTTAGTCTCACAAGATGTTTACAGGTCACTGACTTCAATGTTAGCCCAAGACATGAAAGAGGCAGCACGGCCAGTTCAGGAACCCTCCAATATTCTCTGCTCACACACTGATGTTTCTAGTGCAGTAATTGCTTGATGCCGAAGGCAGATCATTTTCTGATTTTTTAAAATCAATTTGGAGAAACAAATTTGTTCCCACATTTCAGGGAGTTAAACATTACAAAGCAAAGGATGTGTATCCTTGTTCATTCACAGAGATAAAATGCTACTCTGTAAATCCATAGTTACTGTGATTAGTGAAATGTTTACGACAAATTCCAGGCAACCAATTTTTGCCTTGAGTCTTATAAAAGTGTTCAAAAATTGTAATGGGTTTGCCTCAGTGGCTTAACTTGTAATGTGTCTGTAGTGCAGAAGTCCATCAGTTAAAGAATTTATCGCAGTTCAACGCTTTTATGGTTGCATATATTTGAAAGAATTCAGAATCAAATTTTAAAAGTGAATATGAGTTGACATAAATTCAATGCTAAAATTATTGGAACATAATTCAGCACCTGTAACCTACCCAGTGACTTCCGTGGGATTGCATTGCTTCAAGTCAGTAGCAAACAGGTCTCTTAAGATCAAGAAGAGTGTCTTAAAATAAAATCAATCACAATACTGTATAACCATATGCTACAGCATTTGGCCTTTCTGCATATCATCGCTCTTATGAAGGGATCTTCATCTTGGATGGAATTATAAAATGCATTACCTTTCTTTTCCTTCTCTATAAAAAAGCAGTGAAACAAGCAGTCCAAGTCAGTTCCCATTACAGCAATAGAAACATGCCTGTTAACCACAGGGAGAGCTGGACTCTGTCCTGAATGGCTATACGAGTGATCAAAAGATTTGTATTATAGGAATGTACAGTTATGCTGTGAGAAATTTTGCTTTCATTCTCTTCAAAGGCTTCAGGCATCTCAGGGAAACCAAGAAAAATCATAACAGTAAGTCTTATGAGTACACATGAGTTTATCAAAGCCCTCATCATCTGATACTGATTTCCACTGCGTGTAAATAAATATATGAATAATTAGTTACTTCATCTTTATAATCAAACAATCCAGGTTTTTTTCTGTCTTATTTGGCATCGTAGCAGTAGCCTCAGTCTCTGTTTCTGCCTGGGGCCCATAGCTCTTACTCATGAATTCACATCAGTGCTTGTTCTCTGGGTTGGGTGACCAAGCGAGGAAGGGGTCCTGTTGTGCTATGTGGGAGCTGTGCACCTCCTAGCCCCGATCAGTGGGCAGGCCAAGGGAATCAACGCAAAGGAATTGCAAGCAGTGAATCAGTGTGGTGGAGGGAAACATCACGTTTATTTATTTTCAAAATTTGGGATGGTGTTCTGAGAAGAGCATTGTTGAGATTAAAACAAAGCAGATGGAGGCTGATAAAACCAGAGAAGAAGAGGCAGAGGTAATGAACTGGGAGAGAAGAAATTGCAAGGGGACGGGGAGTCAGAGGGGATCGGTGGGGACTGGACCAGGCAGAGAATGGCCAGAGTGAAAATACCCCACTGGTGTCTCTGCTGCAGTGCCCGGTGGGGCAGCAGCTTCTCCTGCTCCTCTTGGCTTTGGTCTGCCTTGGGGTCTTGAGTGATGCCTCACTGGCATTATTTGTGCTCCCTGAGCACCCCTGGCCCGGGTGCCCCCAGGGGGAGTCAGTTGTTCCTGAATGGGAAGAACTGTGGTTTCATCCAACTTGCTTCTGCCTGGCTGATGAGGACGCCTGACAGCGAGGGTAATGTAGTCCTGGACTATCTGGGTTACCCTAGGTTATCTGGAAAACTGCTCTGAAATAGCACATGTGATGTGATGAACAGAGGCTCAAAAGCAGAAGCAAATTCCAAAGCTTTCCCCAGCACAAATAACAGCAAGGAGAGGATCCATAACTCAGTCGCAACTCATCATTGGAGCAGTGGGATGAAGAACGGAGGAAGCGCTGCTGCGTGTGGGGTTACTGTAGGGATTTTCCTGTTTGGACTCTGGTAGTCTTAGAGGAAAATGGGTGCATACTGTTGCTGAGGAAACGAGTCTCCCGGGGAAGGTCGGCTTTTCGCCGGTGTGAATTTTTGTTGCCTCGTGCTCACTCAAGTCAATTAACCTAAAACCTACAAACTGCACAAGCCACAGCTCTGTGCAGTTATTATATGGAACTTTATACAGTTGCATGTGGATTTAATCATAAACAGCCCAGGAATGGATTCAAGTTTATATTCCTCTTTAAATATTTGTGTTCCTATAATGGAATACTGCCCCTTTTTCTCTGTAGGTGCCAGCTTGCATGACGACCTCAGTAAATACTTCTGGTTTCATCATTCTCAAGGGGACACGATGACAGTTCAGGATCCAAACCAGATGAATCTCTGTGCTGCTGTTTGGACTGTTGTCTCCTATGTAATTGCTGACATGGAGGAGATGTTGCCAAGGTAATAAAACAGCAAGAAAGATTTCTGTTCTTCAGTAAAGACTGTGAGTCCACTAATGCATGTGGTCTACAGCTGTGGGAAATTCTGTTTTTCACCCTGGTTTTGTGCATTATTATGTCTGTTTTCCTCAAAGCACGTGCTTTTTTACACATTCTTGTTTCTTTTTGCTGTTTTGATATCTTCCATTTGTGATTTTCACTTAAAATTTCTTCTTTTAAGTACTTTTTAAATTTCTGATGAAAGTATGATACCTCTTTGACTATGATATAATAACCATTTGTATCCAAATGATGCAAATGATCCTGTGCAGCAGGAAAAACATACCAAATAAATTTGTTGCATCAAAATAATTAATGTATTGAGTTAGTGTACACGTCTATGGGTTTGTTTTCTGTCTTTCACTCTATGAATTAGAATGATGTACTATTAATAAAACAGACGTTTCTTTTTATTCTGTTAAGATAATACTGTAGTTTCTGTATGGTTTTCAGGTTATAGGACAAATTAATCTCGGCCGGTTTAATGGTAATATATGGTAAAATGGTCAAATAATAGTCAAAATGCTAAAATAACAGGGCTTTTAATAGTTCATTCAGCTCCCACTGTTAAATCTTACTAAAGATTGCTTCATGCGAGACTCAGATAAACCAGGACAGACCACAGAGGATAGGAAGCCAACCACAGGACTCCGAGATGTCCTGTGTTTCTTCGGGCACCTCCCCGTGGAAAGATGCGCATGTCCTTTTCTTTCTAATGGAAGACCTGCCGTAGTGACATGCGGAGGATTTTGTATGACAGTTTTTCTCTGAAACGCCATGATGTTTGAGAAAATGCATCACAGCTGTGATGTGTGACCTTCGCTACCTGCCAGCTGATATCCAAACAAAGTGTAAGAGCAGATTTTGATTCAGGCTGCTGAAGCCATTCCCAGCCACCCCTCTCTTGTGGGGATGCCCTCCCCTGCTGGAAGCCAGGCGAGAGGATGCTGGTACCTGCGTGCTTTGAGGGAGGAATTAATCTGGGAATTTGATTCTTGTATACTTTGTTGGGTTTTGGTTTCGTTTTTTTCCTGCTCAAAGATTATGAATGTTCAGATGAGTTTCAGGGGTATCTGTAGAGAAGACATAACCGGTGCTGTGGAATATTTTAAGGCATATGATTTCTGCTCATTTCTTTGTGACATGATCCTTATTTGGACTTTTGAATTTTACAGCAAGCAAACTTACTGATGTGAATAACTGCTGCAATATAATCAACACCAAACAACTAACGTAACGAACAACACGGAGTATTAAACCAAATGGCAGGCAGTCCCTGGTGCTGTTAATCAGTTCTGTAGCTGAGCAATAGCTGAGTGATGAGCCATTCATTTTTATAGAATTAATAACCATGATATCTGTTTACCATGATAATAGCAGTTTTACATCAAATTCATTAAATATTTCAATTTTCCCTCCAAATAATTTCAGGAATATAAAAGCTGCCTGGAGATACTCTGCTCTTTCTTTGTAAAAAAACAGTACTGAAATAAAGTTAGCAAAAATTTCCTCTGCTTTCAAGGCATGATGCCTATGCTTCTTTTTTCTGATTTGCTTGACAAGAGCATAGCTGGTGGTGCTCACCACTGACAGATCCTCAGCTGTCTCTAAATCCAGCCTTTTGACCTTCACAGAATATTACTGACCGTGTCCTGAACTGTGTTCCACATCTTTTTCCCTCAAGGTATGCCAGTTTGTACATCAGAGGTTCAGAAGGGTTCTCCATAAAGTTACATTTACTCTTACAAATCTTAACCTCTTCTCACTTGGAAACGGAGTTTATTTGTGTTTCTCTCCATTGCCTCAAGTCAAACGGAGAATCTCTGGAGTCAAGAATACTCTCTGCAGAGGAGAAGAACAGTGCGGTATGCACGTGGCGCCACAGCACATCCCAAGGTGTGCTTGTTGGCTGCTAGGCTACATAAGATAGGCCGTAAAAATTAAGACTTCGATGCCCATGAGGAAAATTTAACCTTCACATCAACTTCAGATACACAGTTCTAGAGAGAAGCTTGGCAGAGTGGATTTTGGAAAAATGTTTAAAAATCAAAATTGCTATCTTCTTTTTATAGAAATAGTGAAATTAAAAATATTTTCATTCTCAAATTGAAAAACAAAGGGTTTTTTACATAGAAAAACAGGTTTCGTTAAAATAAGACATTGTCTTTTTGATTCACCCCTTCTTTTTCTGTCTGTTGTAGTTCTCAGATCTAAAAGTTCAGCTCTTCACAGCACTCTCCTGATAACCTGCCTGTTCAGATGTACCTCCCTTAAAAGTTTCCATAAACAAAGAGATGCTAACAAATTTCCTTCCTTTCCCAGTGGTATTTTGTACCTTCTGTGCAATAGCTCATCTTTATCCCTGCTCAGTGTAGCAATTATGCTGTTTCAGTTGGTGGCAATTAAACATATATCGGTTGGTCAATTTTCAATTCAAGAGCACTTCTGAAGTGATCCAGGTATGCCAGCATAACTTTGGTTTCCACTGGCATGCCGCCTTTGATCTTTGAGAATCTTTCTCAACGTTAGTTGAGAAAGTAATAGCTGAGGGTATTATTTATATTACTGTTATTGTCAGGGTCAGCTGCCATAAATCTGTGCTTTTTGTAAGTATT
The DNA here is from genome assembly GCA_013389945.1 of Fregata magnificens. Classification (NCBI taxonomy): domain Eukaryota; kingdom Metazoa; phylum Chordata; class Aves; order Suliformes; family Fregatidae; genus Fregata; species Fregata magnificens. The sequence goes on from WAAD01040098.1 coordinate 16,054, forward strand.
TTGATGACATTCTAAGATAAAGGGACCATGTGTACGTTTCCCTCCGATAAAATAAAACACTATCAGCTTTGGACTAGATTGCTTTTTGCCTGCAAAGATCTGTGAGCTGAGAGTTGAAAAAACAGCGGTAGTATTTAAATAGATGTCAAAAATTTAAATTTCAAATAAACATTTTCCTCAAGGTATTACAAATCTCTTGCATCTGCTGAGAAGGAGGCCCCTGGGTAGCCTTCCTTTCTGCTACAACTCAAAGCTTTCAGACATAGTTACAGAGGGACGAGGCCAATACATAATTCATTTACCTGACTAGACTATAGCACAAACGCTGATGGAAAGTCTCTTTTCAATACTGCATAATGTAATGTAGGTAATTTTGCCAGTAATAAAAGAAGAATTGCAGGATAGGAAACCAAGTTGGTGCTTTTGTCCTTCACGTGTCAAGACATCATTGGAGTTTCACTGTCTCTTTGAATCATTCAGTTCTATTTGATCCCACAAGATTTTTACCTCCCTTAAAATAATTAAAAACAAAGAAAGAGAGCTATTTCCTGGAAGAAGAGATGAAGTGGTGCTTCTGGTGCTGCTACACTGCAAACATCTCTGGCTGTATGTTTAGTTAGTATGCTTCTCCCATAATGATTTGAGACACTTCCATTTACCGTGAGTAAATATCAAACTGATGTTGATATCTATATCTGTCTCATGAAATATACATACCATCTAAATGTGCCCAAATGATTAATTTATTGCTGTGTAATCATTAGCATAAAAATCTCATCACTGCACAGGATAGAAATGTTACCACTAATTGCTGGTTGAAGTGAACAATGTTTTCTGCATAGAAATTAATGATGCATGCATCGCAGCTCACTCTTAAATGGGAAAATTCAAGACTTTCTGGAAGAGAAACATCTTTTTTTTTCTTCTCTTTTCTGCTAAATGATATGAGAGCCTGAACATGTATAATAGAAAGGAGTATTTTGTGCACGGTCCATTTTATCTTTGCACCACACTTATGGAAATGTTTTAACATACACCTTTTGTAATCTTCTGTCTACAGGAAGTGCATGGAAGCACTGTCCACACACACACCATAGTCTTTGATGGTCATTACTTCTGGAAGCTCCAGCTCTTTTGCACAAAGATTTGGCCAGCTACCGAGCCGAATGAAAAAATCTGTGTATTTTGTGCCTTGGGGGTCAGGAGCTGCGAGATGTGGTTGAGATGACTGAGGAGCAACACATAAGCACATGGGTGAAAGCTCTATCAGGGCCACCAGTTGCCATTATCGCTGGCCTATGTGACTGGTGGGCAGAGCTTTGTGGTCAATGCAATGAGTTTTCATCACCAGTCATGATTTTCTGTATAACTACCTGAAAATCAGGTTTATGGAAACCAAAGAGGGAAGCTCTGGAGGAGCGACCACAAAAATTAGAGCAAGGTAACACAGTGGCAGGGACTGTGGCTTCAAGTACCAATGTTTTACTCTGCTTTGCTGAGTGAGTTGGGGAACACTACCTAAACCTACCTCAGTTTCACTGTTAAATGTTTGTAGTGGTGTTTGGTGCTCATATTTGGTGTCACCTGATTTAACACCACTGTGTTAAAATACATGATGCATTTAAAATGTAAGTTCATAGGAGAGGAGAGGTTCCACTGGAGGAGAGGAATAAGAACTTAACGCCTTTTAGCTGCATGAGAATTCATCTGTAAAACGTATCTTTTAGTAATTACTGTTTGCATTTACATTACTTGCATTATTTGCATTTGCATTACTATTTGCATTTACTATTTGTCATGACAAACAAAAAGAAATATTCCTCCTCCAGATACTGCCATTTCAAAGTAGAATTTGGACATTAGGCGTATCCATTTTAAACTAATGGTACTTTGCATCCAGGAATGATGTGGGACAATTAAATATGCAAAATGGTCGCACACAATGCCATCTATATGTATCATTTCACAGCTTTGGACCATCACACACACACTAAGTCTCTTTCACAAAATCAGTGCCCATACAGTGGGGCAGGATGGGAAGAGAGAACAGGTCAAATGGTTTTCCAAAAGCCATGCAGCCAGTCAGTCCTAAGGTTCAGTTTAGGATGCAGAAGTTCCTACCTCAGCCAAACTGTGCTGCCCGTAAAGGAATTGCTACTTTCTTTTTATACCACTGAGACAATTTTGAAGCTGAAGTGTAAAATTTTGTGCAAAAGTGACATTTTTGACTGACCATATGCAACGCTCTGGACTGCAAATTGAAGAGAGAGAAATGAGAAAATAATTTTTGTGTTTTCTCTCAGTTAACCAAGTTAGTGATTTCTGGAAGGAAAACAAGTAGGTTTATACCATTTATATTAGCCGTAAAAGATATTAATACATACCTACACACATTTCCCTCTCAATGCATAATACAGAAAAGCTTTCTTATCCTGAAAATGACTTCATTTCTGCTTTTTATCAAAGCATGTACTTTATAAGCAGAAGTTGCAAAAAAAAAAAAATCTGGATTACAGAGTGGCAACTATATTCTTTAGTCTTAGTAGGAATTGAGATAATAGGACTGCATGCATCTTGATAAAACTGACCTCCTGTGCGTGGACTGAGTCTTTGTGAAGGTCTGAGAAACTGTGATTTCACTGAGGTTCTTCGTGACTCATGTTATAATCTCTGGAATATTTTGACTTCACCTTTGTGAATGTGATTATTGAATATGTTACTTATTCTAAATTGTCTATATCTTTTGCTTTTTCCAGGGATATTATGTCAGTGATACAACTGCAGAGAATTCATATCATTGCCTGTACTTAAAAGCAACTTTCCCAGTTCTTTTACACTTCAAGTCGTCATTTTTTATTTTGCTTTAAATTTCTATCACTAGGACAGAAAGGTATTACAGTTTTTAATATGATACACAATGTAGAAGCTAATGATTGTTCAAAAACAGATAACAAAATATCCACATTTTGTAATAAAACTGCCGTGCTGTTCTTTCCGTGGCTGTTATCAAGCTTTAGCTCATCAGTAAGGTGAGTTTAATAAAAGGAATTACTAGAAAGTGAGTCATAAGACATTTAACCATGGACAGTTTAACAGGCATAAATCACTGCATAGTTTCTGAATGGAAATAAAATGTTGACAGCTTTACCTCTCCAAATTGCTCATCGTAGAAGCAGAGAAAGCTATAAATATCTACAAGAAAATGCATGCTTCTCTTCAGCAGTGATTCCCAGTGCTGAGTTCTGCGTAGTAGTTATTTTAAGCCTTTATAATGTAGCCTGAACCTTTAACATGAAACATCGAGAAGCAAATACACACTAGTTGTTGTGAATTCCTACATGCCTGGTTTTTGCAGTGGTAAACAGGATGCAGCTCTATTGGGAACTCAGCCTGGCTTTAGTATTGCTGTCCCTCCAAGCAGGAGTCCCTTCTGGCTATATGGCAAGCTTATTGGAAGGATAAGTATGAGCAGCAGAAGAAATTACTTAAAAATTTGGTCTTGTTAGATCTTCATAAAATGATGAAAGTGGGGGGTTTTTTAATGCACAAACACCTTTAGGTTGTTAAATAGCTGAACTTAGGTTTTGGCATGTGCAGTTGTTGAAACCTCTTTTCATTCCTCTCATAAACAGTAGTGTCTCCATACGTATGAGAAGATAATAAATGAAATAATTCAGGAAACTCTGTATAAGTACCACAGGTATTAAACAACAACCTATCTAAGTTACAAACAATGAATCCATTTGTCAACAGGAACAAATTTTTAACTATGAAGAGCGGATTCATTTTCAAGTTGTTAGAGGGAAGCAGACGTGATAGAAGGAAGTGTAGACTTTTACTTTCAGTTGAGCAAAATCTTATTTCAGGTGTTTCATATTATGCGTTCGCTTGAACTCAAAGGAGAAGTTACAGAAGATGTGCATATCCTTCTCTGTTGAGCAAAATCCCAACAGCGCTTGCTGGTATCAGCAGAGGCTGCTCCGCAGGAGGCTCCCTGGTTAGGGCTTCTCCATCCCCTACGCATTTGATAACGCACTGGGTGTGCTATATTCCCAGAACTACGTAAGCTTGAATTTATGGGGTGAGGACCAGAAGCATTTGTTGGGAATGTTCTGCAAGAAGTGTGTGACACAGCTGTTCTCAACACCACATCTTTGCATGACAAACAAAAAATAAACCAGCCGTTGGTCACTCACCTCAGCCCGGGAGGTTGCCCTGTGGTTCTGTGGAAAGGGTGATCACTCCAGGCTTCATCTAGAGAAAAGAGAACTGAAGATCACTGAACAGAGTCCAGGTGTTTGGTTGACCTCTTTCTAGACAACTAATGTAGGATTGCCATGGAGAATCTTTCTGCTCATCCCCTGGGTGCAGAGCTCCTTTGCATCCATGCTCCCATAGAACTAGAATGAGAGGATAGTTTTCATGCTTGGTGACCAAGTGGAGGTGAACACTTCTTTTTGCACTCCAAATGCCAGAAGTTCAGGAAGAGCTCAGGGTCACAGTCTCTTTTTTCCTCCCAAATAGCCTGACTTACAGTTCAAACTGCAGTACTTTGATTTGCAATGGATTTGTAATATATAACATTGTCATCACACTGTGAAATCACCAAAGTCTTAATACTTTTCATGTTCCATATCTCTGCATTTCAGAGCTGTGTCTAAACAAGCAGGAACAGTAATGGCTGTCAGCAGAGCGCTTGACAGTATCTTCAAAGCAGAAGAACTGAGTAAACATTTGCTGTGTGCGCTCTATTAGGTGTCAACGAAAATTTCATCCCTCCCTCCCTCATCTGTGAAGTGATGGATGGGGAACACATTACTGCTCTGTGTTTCTGCAGCAGTTAGTCTTAGAGTTGCTGCTACAATACTTCTGAATCGATTTGAGGTGTAAGATTATATGAGACATCAGGATTTGGCAAACTTCAGAGAAGTTGCAAATGTAGCAACGTTGTTTATTGCGCAGTGTTTATTCACAAAGTAGTAAACGATCCTTTAAAATAGAAGTATAAGTTTTGCGCTATTTGCAGAAACATTTTGCTGACCAGCTAAAGCTTTGAAANGCTCCCAGAGTTCCTTTGATTTACACTGGCTTAAAATATGAAGAAACAAAGATTGCAGCTTCAGATAAGCATTGGACAAGTCAGTAGAAATTTCTTGAAAAACATTTGCAAATGTGGGCAGATGGTGTCGGGTGTTCTGCGCTGTAGCAGAGCAAGCAGTTACATTACACTCTTTTTCCCAGTTATCCTGATTTTTACAAAAATCCTCCTGTTGCCATTAATCTCCAGCATTCTAACAAGCTCTAAATTTACTACCATGCTGTAAAGGTTTACTTTCTGGCCACTTTTTTTTCCCCTTAGAATAAGCTCAGTCTAGTGGTTTTAACTTAAGACAATAAACCAGGAACTCCCAAGTTCTAATTCTGCCTCGGTAACCGTCTTGCTGGGTGGTCTTGGCACACCCTAAAGGTATGCGTTCTGTGCAGATTTAATTTGTGAAAAACTAAAAAAAGGTCTGTTTCCTACCCTGGATGCAGCCAGAGGTGTGGGGACACTGTTTGTTCTAATGGGGTATCTTTTATCTTCGGTCATAACCTGAAAATAGCTGAGGCTTGGGCATCTTCTAATTCACGCTCTGTAGGTGAATTAACCTTGCAGCTGAATAATACTTTATCTTGGCTGAAATCTGAATACCGTTGTGGTCTGTCTTCACTGTGGCTGATTCACAGTTTGGAATGGAAAAGACATCAAGAATTTGGCGGGGTTTTTGACCTCAAAACAAATGAGACTTTGGAGTTGTGGAGTATTTTCTGTTGGTTAAAAAATTGGACCCTCTGCATGTGAAATGGTAGATGTTTCCCTTCGAAGTTCTGCACAGAGACTTCTAGAAAATAACATTGAGGGAAAAAAATAGAAATTCTTAACACAAACCCCATCATGCTTAGTAATACCATGAGCCTGGAAACAGGGAATATATTCCAAATTCGAAGTATTGGGGTTTTTTCTTCAAGAATAAGAGTTAGGATAATAAAACTGCAGAGTAAGTTTAGTAAAGTGTCTAATTTATTCTTAATCCAAAGTAATTTTCTTATAGCTGCAGGAAATAAGCCCTAGTGGAGTCAATTCAGAGAAAATTCAGCAAACAGAAATAGGTCCCACCCTTCTTCATTTTTCTGAACAGAAATCTACATAAATCTCACATATTCTGCTTCTGTTCCTGGTGCTTACTGAGCCTTTAGTAGACATAATTAGGAGTCATCCCTCATAAAGCACTTAGAAGTTAGTGAAATGTCAGAGATTTCCCTCTATGTTCGGTTTTGTTACAAATTCATCTACTTTCCTCTCCATTTTCTTAGTGGATACAATTAATGCCACTGAAGACTTCTCAGGGTATAAATTAAAGTTAAAATTTGAAGTAATGCCAGTGGCTTAAGAAGACAGTTTACTGATAACTCAGTCTTCAAACTCCCAAATACATCAGTTACTCGCTTTTTCACCTGCCAACCCCAGCTCTAGATTTGATACATGGTATTAACTGCATTTCTTTGCTAAAGGAAATTACAACAGAACTTAGGTATATAAAACTGTTCTTCTTTGTACTTTACGGTGAAACTAAAACAATCTTTAAAATGACTCATTGCCCTCAAATATTTTTTTCAAATACTTTTTTTTAAAAAGTCAGTTTCAATTTCTGTCACTAGTAATATGCATGTTCACAACTCACACAGCCGAAAGAAAGCAGCGCAGGGAGGACTTACTCTTCTTGCAGTCTTGTAGTCAACAAGTAGTTGTTAAAAAAGTAGAACCAGCAATTACATACAATAAGTCTGAGATGCTGCCATTCAAGGAATGAAAAACATATTCTTTTCTTGTATTTAGGGTGGAAGAAAACTAAACATCTTTAGGGAAAAGGGATGTATAAGGTAAAATACCAAGAAGTGCAAATGGAAAGATGAGATTCTTCATGTGTCCAAGTAAGGTAATGGAGCGCCAAGATACCCAAAGCGCTCAACTATTCTAGTAGCTGGAAAAAATAAAGAAGAAACTGAAGAGCAAAATGCCTGTATTCAGTACAACTGTATAAAAAGTAAGGAATTTTTAATCCAGGAAACACTGGAGTTGCCTCAGATGTTGTTACAGGACCAAGACTTGGGCCAGGCTGATGGCAGGCTTGGAAGTTTAAAGCAGCTTTAAGCAAACCTGAGCCAGCTGGATGGAAGAAATCTATAACTTAGGGGTTCATTATCCTTCATCACCCAAGTAGGTGAAAACTGGCTGATCTCGGTGCACTTATTTTAGAATTTTGGTTCAAGAGAAGTTTGGAACAACAGTCCCCAATGCCAAAAGAATTGTTGTGTGAAGCTGTGGTTGGAAACTGCAGTGTGTAACACTGCTGTAGCAGGGCTTTTCATCTTACTGTTTCCTTTTCCCGAGGATTGCTTCATGCACTCAATGCTGAGTGTTTTGTCAAGGTTTACTTTAAAGTTTGAAATTGATGGACTTCCCACGATTTCCCCTGAGCAAGTTCTTTTTGCAATGAATCTTCTTTACAAACTCCTTTGGAGCTTGTAACTTAGCAGTGGGATAACGCTGGCGTTCACTGTGCTTGCACAATTTTCAGGCACAAAAAACCCGCCCTTTAATTTGTCTTCTAGGAGAAAATTATGTTCATGCAACTGCAGATGTTGATGATTTATTTATCTTACATGCAGTGATTCTTAATTGAAGAAAGAAAGCAAGCAAAACCCAACTGTTTCGCTGTTTCTCCAGCCTTTTGAGGTCGACACCTTTCTGGAGCCTCAGCAGCAGCCTGGGAGTAGCAGGTGAAAACTAACCCATGGAGAGCGTAGGCAGGGCTTGTTGGTCATCTGAGTGCTGTGCTATTTGCCTTCAGTATGTCACTACAAATTTAATATCTCAATATCACATCCAGAGAAGGCTTACAAAATCCAAAGGTCATTTATGCCTCACCTTTCTTTATAAAGGAGGTTCTGAAACATGCAGACTTGCCTCCCTTCCCCCTAAAGGGTTTTATGCAAGGTTGCTATCCAATACTGTAGGTTGCTATCTAATACATTAATGTAAACAACAGGAATAAAAGTGCACCAAAGATTGTTTTTACACTTTAATCTTTAGAAAAAATGCACATTTCTTGTACATGATTGAAGCAAAAGATACTGCACAAATGAAGTGAGACATTTCCTGGCAGGAGGAAGGTGTGGTTCTGTGAGATAAAAAGAAGGTGTACTTTTTCTCACTACTGAATTTGTCTGAAGGTACATCTTATAACAAATCTCCCCTTAATGTTGTGAGGATCCATAAATTCAGGTCAAATTAAATAGCCAGCCAATCTGCATTTTAAATAATGGTGTGGTTAATAAATAGAAAAAAGATCAGAGAGCTATGATGTAGCAAGTCCTCTGAAAGTCTCTTAATGGCAGTTAATAAAGAGGACTTCAAAATCAATACATGACTTTCCTGGAAGCCAGTGTAAAGTCATTAAAATGGGAGTAATATAATGTAAGCTCATACGCCTGCAAGAATTCAAGCATTCACGTCCTGGGCTCTTTGTGTCTGGGGAAAAAGATGATCAAAACTTCTGTGAAGCAAAGCAACGTGTTACAGCACTCTAATTTCTGCAAAACAAGAGCTTTCACAAGAAATTGAAAATCATTCCCTCAAAGTAACTATATCATCTTGGCACCATTTCACAAAAAGTTGCATTCTCTCCCTGACTGGCTGCAGAGGGACAGACCGTTTCATTTGGTCTTGAGAAAAACCCGCTACTGTCTTTTCTTTGTAATACGTGAAATGAAAGGACTGTGCCTGGCACAAAGACAAGCCCTCTTGTGAATGCTACAGATTGTTTTTCAGTATATTGTTAAAAGTCTTTCATTTCCAACCTTTCTCCATTTCCTAGACCTGGCTACCAAAGCCCAGCAAGACCTCAAACCAAACAAGAGTTTAACACAACAACAACAAAAGCCCAACTGGGTTTTAAGACTTCAAAATATTTTTCTTTCCTTGTTCAAACAGCTATCTATTTACCTTCAAACACAGGCAGTCTCTGTGGTTCGAGCTGTTTACATCAAGAGACTCCTCTCCATCCCCGTCTTCCAGTAAAGCCTTCTGAACACCTGATATTAACCGTAACGTATTTATGCAACTTTCTGGTGTTTTGTTCTGGTGCAACGTAGCATGGTTTCACTAGCAACTGGCAAAGCTCTTGAAGTTTCCTTTTACAGAGGTTTTTTGCAATTTTTTCTCCTCCATGTTGATTCCTTTGGGTTTGAATGGTGACAGCCTGCAAACATCCCTGTTTCCTACAGCTGTGTTGTAGGAAAGAAGAAAAATTAAAAATAAACCAACAGAGAAGAGCCTGGCCCTTGAGATTTCCCTCTAGTCAAGTGTGCTACATGCTTGGACTTATGTTTGGGTGCTGAGCCAGAGCTACGCAAGTACAGATGGGCTCAGAAAGGATCAGCGTTACAGCTCATGAGTCAGTGACTTGCCTGCATTGGTCCTTGGACTGAAGGAGCTCCATGAAGTCATTCTGCTGCCATATTTTCCTCTGAATTTTGAGTTTGAAGAAGGTCCATACTTCTCAAGGAAAAGTCAGTTATAAAACTGCCGTTTCTCTTGGATTCATGTTGAAGATATGGTGGAAAAACTAAGTTCCTCACTCAATGTAGGTTGTTGCTATATGTAGACTTGGTTTCAAGTAAAGGCATAGGAAGCATAGGGAACCTGATAATGAAATATATATTAAGGCACAAAGCCAGTTACAATCAATATGATTTCAGGTTTTATTGACAAGACCCTATAATGTGTTTTATGGAGTGCGTAAAGATGACAACGTAATAAAACAAGATGTAGATTTTGAATGCACACAGGTGGGCTAGGTCCACTCATTCCCAAATTCAAATACACAGACTATTACACCTTCTCCACACAAGATCCTGCACCAAAGCGGTGTAACACTCAAACTTATATTGACTTATAGAAAGTGGTGCAAAATCACACTAACGTCTCTGAAACCAAAATCTTAAGTGAGTTCCGTCTATTTGGTGGTATCATCCTACACCACTGCAAGCAGCCACTCATAACTGAGATCAGTGTTTACCCAAGATTTTGCACTTCATTGCAAGGCAAATTTTAGGTTAGTGGTGCGACTTTCTATTACTGATAAGCCCTAAGGCTGCTGGCTGCTGGTGTGCTCGTGGTCTGTGTCACTGGCTACCCGTTTGTGGGCGTGTGTGCTTGTGTTTGATCTGCAAACACTGTTTGATAAGGTTGAAACAACAATGCTACAAGCAAAAAGCAATCCAAACCCGTCCCTGGCAGCACTGAGAAAGGACAACTGGTGTGGGCGCCCGTGGCCTGGGTTGTTTCTGAAACAGTTGACTCCAACATTATTCCTCCACCCAATTCATCTAACCTCTGTCCGAACAAACAAAGTAGCAGTTGGCAAGAGGGAATCATTTCCAAGTGTGTTGTCTGGGCATCCTTGACATCAACAGCATCCAAGTGAGTTGTTCAATGGTACAGCTGTAGTGAAGCAGGGACTCAGCCTTTGCGCTCACCTACTTGTGGTGTCTGGGCAGTGCTGGAAGTGGAAACTCTCCAAAGAGCCCACAGAGAGTGTGCAAATGCTGTTTACCACTGAGGGCCAACCACCATAATGCACCAGGGCTGCTGAATATGAGTTTACGGGCTTCTGGCCAAGGGACTTGTTTTCCAGCAGGCAAGCTGCTGCTGCTGCTGCTTTGGCTCCGCACGAGGGTGTAGTGACAGCAGTTGGTCCTTCCCCTAGTCCTGAGATAACCTGTGTCATCACCGTGACAGATCAGCTGGTAAAGCGTTAGCGTAAAGTGCACTTGTGAGAGACCGCCTCAATGTGTCTGTTCATAATCTGAAAACTATTCCTTGGCATCGCTTCTTCTCCAGTAGTGGTAGCAGACTCTGCCCTGTGCAGTTTTGTACACAGAGAAATGGAAATGAGTTGAAATGGTTACTTCAGATTAATCTTTGTTTACTCTTTTGGTTTTTTAATAGAAAAACAGTTGCACGTGATCTTCAGGAACGACTCTCATGATATTAAAGCAAATAAAGCTTCTTTGCCACCAGAATAAAAAGACCTGGATGTGAAAGCATTTCACAGGTCATACTGGGCTGGGAGAAGAGGCAGTTACTGAGAGCCACGTAGAGGGAAATCGATTTAGCTCTGTTACATTGGTGTTAATGAAGTATATAGCAAAGTATAAAAGTACTCTGTAAGATAATGTTGTAAGATGTGGGTTTGTTATATCAGACATATTAAATGGAAAACACAGATTTTGCTTGCAAATGCATATTGCAAAGATTATCATATTTTTGATCCTGTGATAAAAGTCATTAGATGTACAAAGAAGATATCTGGAGGCATGTTCCTGACATAGAGTTACTGGTACATATATAGGAGGGATGTAACATCTATAAAAAATCAGGTCATGCAATTCTAGAAGTTACTAATTGCACAGCTTGCTTTACTTTAAATGCATTCAAAAACCATTTTTTTTGTAAGCACATCAAAATAGGGTTACCATTTTTTTAATGTATAGTAGTTTTTTAATGTATAGTAGTTGAAGATGTGTAGCAACTGTTTTGATTGACCTAGTAGACTTTTTTCCATGTGTAAAAGACGGTGTAGAAAATAGAGACGTTCTTGGAAGAAGCAAACTGGCGGGGACAGGCGTTGTGAAAAGGAGTCTAAACGGGGAGACAGAACCGAGTTTATTTGTCTAGCTCATTTAGTCCCCCCAAGCTGAAGACTCCTGGTTTTGGGTAAATAGAGCTGTGGTTTAAGAACGTTTCAGTCTTTGTTGCTCCACGTGTGAACACGAAAGAGCCACAGAGCATGGCAGAGCCTTCAGCAGCATCCCCGTGTTCAGCTGGACCAGCACCATGTTTGGGTGGTTTTTCACATACACGTGAGCAGGGGGCCATTTCCCTTCCACCTTCTGTGTTTGGCTTTTTCTCGTATCAGAGTCATTAAGTGACATAAAGCATCAGCTTAAAGGACAATTGGTCACTGCCAGCTAAAAGAAAACCAGGCTGCAGTGAGAGCTGATCACTGCGTTGAACAAAAGTAACTCCTGAATTTTTCATTCTTATTGTATTTGCTCCTAAAAATGCTCTGAAAATTGCAGGATTTTGACTTCTTTCAGTTTCTTTTGCAGCCCTTCAGAGAAGGAACAGAGCAGACTCCTCCATGCAGCTTTGTTGCCCTTCACTGAGAGGCCTAAATCTCACTGTGTCATCTAAGAATTATTGCATTGTCAGCAACTAATAATGATTCTCAAGCAAGGAAGCTTTCCTTAATGCATTTTCCTAGAATTCAGGTTGTCTCAAAATCCAAAATTTGTCTCAGTTTTTGGATTACCTACACATTTAAAAGCAATTGCGAGGTTTTAATTTATTTGAGAAGTAACTGAACGTACAGCAAAGCTTTACTTGACCTGTGTAGCTGTTAGAAATACAGGCAGATCTTATTGGAGATGTATAAAACACATGATGTTTTACATGTGCACCCCAGTCTAGGCGGTAACTGCCCAATGAATGATAAATTATTTAAAGAAGGAACAAGTGGTATTAATTATGATTAAGTAAATGGACCCGGAGTGTGTTAATAATGCCGAATGTTAAAAATTAGCTGGAATCTGTTGTACAGAGTGAATATTTTTGGTTGACTGGCTATGGCTTATTTCGCAGTCAGGAATGCCACGTGACTGACCTAGTAAAGGTTTCTCTCCTGACTCACCCTGCCCAACTTCTGAAAACATTTTTTGTTTGTTTGTTTATTTTTCAGAGCTCTAACATATTAATTGCATCAGGGAGGGTATTAAAAATCTTGGCAGAATTAACCCAGTCTTGTCTTCTCATACTGCTCCTACCAAAATGCATTGAAAGTTAAAGTAATTTGAAACAATAAACTTTCATCTCCTTCCCACACCTGCACTCAAAATTAGAGTAGATCTGCAGGTCCTAATTATTATAATAAGCTGTAATTCATGTAGATACCTGTGAGTCACCAGTAAAACTTTGAGTTCTCTGGTACATTAAGTCTGTGTACGTATGCGCGTGTAAACGCCACGCAGAAAATCCAGCACTAGCAGTACTGAAGTTGTGAAAGCAAGAAAACACCCTTTAAACTCCAGTGATCATACCGGACCTGTGTTTTGTGTGCTTGCTGTATCAGGCAACGCCCCGTCCAAACAGGAATTGCATATGCTATTGGCCATACCTGTAAGTAAGCAGATGTGACATAAGCTAATCTTCCAATTTGCACCTGGCCTCCAGAGCTAGCCCTGGGTTTTTTACTTAGGCAAGCATTTCATTAACTTCAGTGAGACCTCAGCCCAACCTTAGCATTAGGCCTTGGCTTTTAAAACTGAAACTCCGTAAGTAAACATATAGTTAAACATCCACTAACTGTTTGAGTTTTTTAACTAATGCACAAGGAATACTGATTATAAATCTAAAATGCCATCGATTTCAACACTGTTTTGGGAATGGTGAGTGGAAAAAAATTGCAGTGCAAGCTTCACACTGTGTACTTCCTGGCTTGCACAGGACATGCCTGTAAAGAGAAATTGCTGTGGAATGACTTTCCTGCAAAATAGCTCCATTTTCATACATTGTAGAGGTTCATCATCTCCTCTTCCTGGGCTGTGTTACTTTCCACCCATATGAATCCTTTTCAATTTGTAAGTTCAGTGGGATCTCCATAACCACTTCTAGTTTATTTGTCAAGATACTCTTTTTTTTTTTAATGGTCTGTTAGTGAAATATCCCTACAAGATGATGTAAAATAAATTAACCTGATATCAGGTCATGTTCTTGTATGTGAATGGCTGAGTTCAAGGCCGCATACCCTGTATGACATAAATATCCATAAATGGGTGTAAGAATGCAGTTTGATTACATACCACTTCAAATAGCAAAGATGTTACAACTGGACCCGGTGGAAATTTTCTGCATGAATCATTTTCTTTTTTTTCCCCATAGAAGGAGTGACATTTATGAAAAGAATTCATTTCCTTCTAAAGTTTGGGAGGGAAGGGGAATCCCCCAGAACAGACATTTAGGTATTTCCCCATTTGAGACTTAAGTGGTTTTTATTCTTTCCCTTTTTTCCCCATCTTTCTTCTGTCATTGAATGTGACAGAGTAAATCTTTAGGCGATGAGATTCTGCTCCCTTTTATTCCCCTCTCAGTAACTTTTCAAACAATGAGGAAGTGGAAGAGAAAGTTGAAAGGTAAAACTCCTCTGATATTATCTATTCTGATGTGTTCAGGAGATAACTCACAAATTCGTTTTCATACTTCTGGGGTTTTTTGTATTGGTGTGTGGTGTTTTCTTTTTAGATGTTACATTTCTTTGAAATTTTCCACTATATTGGTTTTTTCCTTTATTCAGCTCACCCTTTTGACAGTGTCTTGAAATATTGAAAAATAGCCTAGCATTAAATTACATTATGGTAAATTACAAATATAATACAGCACGTTACCAGCACATTTAGAGTTACAGCAAATCTCTGCATTTTAAGCTATATTTAAATCATATTTACAGCTGTGATTTGAGTTGCTTCTGATAGGCTATACTTTTCCCTGTTTGTCATCTTGCGCTGCTTGTTTGCAGTCTATAATTACAAGGTACGTTACTGTCTGCATTGCTCCGCCGTGGGGTGGATCTGAGCGCATTGCAATGGGAGCTGATGGCTGGTTCTCCAGTGCATGAGCAGCCACAAACTTCAAGCTATTCCTGTGAACTTTGCTCGGTATCCAATTCATCATCTATTACGACTGGATGAAAAACACCCAAACCCACTCTAAAAAAACCCTGCACAGCCTCTCCTCCTCTTTCCCTTCCATCTCTCCCTGGGACTCCCTCTCTGTGCAAGCACTGGGGGAGAGTCCTGCACCCTCCTGCGCTGTCCTGGGACTGAACACCTGCACCCTCAGGTCAGACCAAAACCATGCTGGCACAAACCAATCCAAGGATTTATTTTTTTTTTTACAGAGTCTGTGCCCTTTGCACACAGTACAGTGTGTTTCCGCAGATCTCCATTGCAGCTTATCAATTTCTGGTAGAAGCGTAGCCTCAGTTTATAGCCCTTTTCTGTTTAACTCGGAGAAGCAACCCACCTTAAAAGCTGTGTAAATTCCTTCAGAAATACCAGTGGATCAAATGAAAAGGCATAGTGTTGATTTAGCCTATGGGAGAAACAGGGAAGGGACACAGGCTGCCTTCCCATCCTCTGCAGAGGCACTGGGCACAACCTCTCTGCCTCCAAAGGGCTGGTCTTACCACCAATGCCACCACCAGCAGAGGCAAAGCCTTCAGCTGTGGCTCCTCTGGGAAGCAGACGCCTTGCAGCGAACTATTAGAGCAGGCTGAGGAAGAAATTTATGAGCAAGGATCGTGCATAGAGGACTGAGCTGGACCATACCGAAGTGAGGGCGTGCAGTGTCTGCACGGCCCCTTCTGGGTACCACCGAGCCCCCAACCTCCCTGCAAAGCCCTTCTCTGCAGCGCTCCCCTTCCCGAGTCTCTCTTGGCACAGAAGCAGAAGCAGGACCTCAGCAACATACACCTCTATCTGAACTTTAAAGGTGGTTGTTAGCCCTGTCTCGGCCAACAGCCTCTGCACTCCTTTCCCTGTCTGCACTTATACGCTCCTGTTCCTGAAGGTTTGCCCAAATGTCTGCAGCATACAAAATGTCCTGGTGCTCTTCCTGTGCAAAGGAACTCACCCCAGCCCAGGGAGCCAAGCTGGACAGCTGGTGGCCACCAGAAGGTCCCAAGGTCCTCAGGCCCACTGGGCTCTCCCACAGTCCTTTTGGGTGTTCCAGGTCAGTTTCCAAATAAAGGAATTCCCAATATGATAGAAACAGCCCAAAATAGAAGCGCAACCAAAACACACCTTAGGGCTTATAGGGAAGTCTCTTGCCTCTGCCTATACCCCAAGGTGTTTCCATTGCTTGAGTTCCTGGGCTCTCGTGACTCTTTTCTGCTGAGGTTGGCCTTATGGCTGGTGCAAGGCAGGGCCCGAGGGGCTCAGTCATCCCTAGGACCTTCGGTTTCAACTGACTGACCAAAGACAATGCTCAAGGCTTTAGCCCTCACCCCTCTCCAGCCAGCAGCAGGCCAAGAGGAGATGGGAGAAGCCTTTCTCTCCTGAGCATGATGGCTTCACCACTGGTCAGTCACAGGAGGGCTGGAGAAGGAGACCTGTAGAGCAAGGGCATGCCAAGTGTCCAAAAACTACTGCTACCCACAGAGGCCACCAGAGAGGAGCAAATGTGGCATTTGGAGATGAGACCACCTGTTCTGAACTGGATTTCTAACATGTACTGAAGACCAGTCTAACTGGTGCCTGGTTTTGAGATAAAACAGCACTTTTTGTTTGTTGTATAGGACCATATACCTACACACCGTTGCAGTTTATCAGCATTTGAGTTGATCAGAGGAATGAGAAGGGCAGGCCAGAATGTATCAATAGGAGTCAGAGATGCCAGTACAGCTGGAAGGGTGGTCCATGTGCAAACCTAGCTGCTGTTGGAGTACTTCTGCATGCTGTCTTCTGGTGAATCAAGATCAAAAATAGGGGATGGTGGGCAGTCTTGCAGAGCTGGCCAGTTCCAGCATTTTCTGGTTTGCAGACACAAGTCCATTGAGGTAGCTCACACATCACTTCTGTGAAGCAAGCATCACCTGGGACTCCTGTGTGGTAGTGGAGGGGGGCATTTTTCTTTCAGGCATTCTGCAAAGGGGAGGCCAAAAGGGCAGACTCTGTCGTGACACCCTCAAGAGCATGGTGAAGACAATGTGTTGGATTTGGCCTCCGGGACACTGCGGGGGCACTCTTACAGCACAGCCACAGCAAAGCTGGGTCAGGGTGTGGGACGTGGCTTTGGGGTAGGGTGGTGAACACTTGAAATGATGGGTGGGATGCATCGTGGGTTGGAGGGAAGCTCTACAAGCGAGGAACAAGAGCAGTGTTTCTTTTTAGGACTGTTACAAGTGCTGCAGAGGGTGAGCTCCTTTGAAAGGCTTCTTCCACTACAATGCTGATGAAGTATTTCAGAAGCAAGCTAAGCCAAAAACCACTGGAAACTAGGAGATCCTTATGGACAGCCTACATTTTTATTTCACCGACTACTTTAGTACCCAGATATCTCATATTTCTTGATAGATGGATAGTGGGATATGGATGGGCCACTGGAGGTGGAGGGAGACACAGGTGGGGAGCTCAGCCAAGTGGCCAGCAGAGCCCTGTTCACTTCTGCTCCATCCTCTCCTGTGTGGCCACAGGCAGGTGCTTAACCTGGATCCTCTCCTCCCTCACCTGGGGACACCTCACAGCAGGGTTATCAGGCTCAAGTCTTCCTACTTGTAGAAACGCAAACTATTTTTATTTCATGTCTGTAAGATGGCAGGAACCTTCACTGCTCTGTGAACAATACTAGTGGTGGCTATGTTGGGCTGCCTGAAATGTGGGTTGGTGGTTAACGACCAGCAGTGTTTATGAGAGATTTGCATCTTTGAGAACAGTTGAGCATTAAGTAAATAATAATTTATCCTCCTAGTTCTTCTTTGGTATAATACGTAGTTGTTTGTTGCTATTTAAAGATTTCTTTCAGTAAAATTGTCAGAGGAGTGGATTCAGCTTAAAACAGCCAGCTGCTGTGAGGGTAAGCCATGAAGGGGAAAGCCAGTGGTTTCCCCGTCATCCCAGCGCTGTCCTTAGGAGGCAACTCGAGAGAGGAGAGCCCCTTTCTCTGGCACAGCCTGTTGCAGTAGGCTGATCCTGTCTCTTCATAGACCTTTACTTGTGCTTTTCTGGAGCTACTTCAAGCCTTTGCCACAAACTTCATCCTGATGCCTCTCCTGGGAGGGGAGGGGACCCTCCCTGATAGCTGATCACCTCCCTGATTACCTGGGAGGGGACTCCGCTGCAGTGGACCCTTCCCTCTGGGTTTCACTGGGAACTGCAGCATGGTGGTGCCCAGCCTGGAGTCCAAGGTCCCACTTTGGGCTACCAGGGAGACTTCTGGCAATGGGCCGGGCTGTCAAGGTCCTGGCCAGCTGCCTGGCACGGGCTGCTTCCCACTCCATGCCGAGCACCGTGCAGCAGGGCTGGGGCTAGCAGGGGGCATCTCTGCTTGGTGCCTGTGACGGTCACCTGCATCTTGCTGAGCCTGGATTCATTTCTGTGGTGCAACATGATCCCTACCCATCACACAGGGGCCGTTATTAGCAACATAGCAATTAATCCTCTTTCAAAGATGGGAATAGACACTTGGATGAGGCCAAGAAGCTGCAAAATGCTTTTGAGCATCTTAAAGACAAAAAATGTTAAAGCAGTGGCTGTTACCTGCTGGTGACAGGTAAGAGGACAGAGAGGGAACATAAAACAGGGAAGGCAGGGAAAATTACACTGGAGTCAGCTGCAAATGCATGAGGAAATAGGTGCAGTGTTATTAAAAGACATGCACCGGGGAGTCCAAAGCCTAAAAATCCCTTCATTATCTTAAAGGCTCCAAAAAGCTGTGGCTAAAATGTGAGATATCAGCCTAACAGGTCTGTTTATACAGACTTCTCTAAACAGTTCTCCAGTCAGATTTTTTGCTTCTGCAAAATCTTTCTTTTTCCCTTGTGTTTTGATTCCTTTCATCTTAAAGGACACCCTGCCATTTCCCAATCTGTAAATAAAACTCGCTATGATAAAGGTCACGAGCTCAGTCTCCGGGAAGAATTACCCTGCAATGAGAGGTAAAGCCAGTTTGAGGCCTGCCAGTGCTGCCCTTTGCATGCACCGCTGCCAAGGCCTGATGAGCGTTGCCCAGCTCCTGGCATCTGTTGAGCTTGCATGAATAGCAGATCTTCCCCTTGCAATTATCCTGTGCCACAAAAACAGGATTTCTGGAGATTTGCTAAAGAGTCAGGAGAGAGCATCACGGTGGGCAGAGCTGAAGAGCACCATCCATCACACCTAAGTTTTGGCCAGAATGGTGGAAAAAGTCCCTTGCAGGTTTGGTGTGGGTTTTGCTGCTGTGCATGGTGCATGTGTGTATACTCGAATGTCTCAGTCCCTCCACTTGAAAGCCAGCTCCGTTGGCAGCTCCTGCCTAAATTCCACAGGAAAGTATTTGGCAAATCACATGCTGACATGTTTATCTTGTTAGCTGTCAGGATGAGTAAGTGTGCATGCTGAACGCTATCATTCAGCTTGAATGGAGCAATAGCTACCACTCATGAAATCTGACAGAATAAATGTATTTTCAAACATGATTTTTGTCAGACTCATATTAATCCTTTGTTCAGCTCCTGTCCTAAGTGACCTTAAATAGACCGATGCTCACTGGCAACCCCAAACTCCAGCTCAGGGCTCGCACGGTGACTCTACACAATCCAGAGGTGACAAAGTGACACTGTTGCCTGCTCGTAAGCGATGGATTGAGTTAGCTTCTGCCCTGGCATATATACATTCACATGTCTTCTAACATCTAATTACACTGAAGCATCCCACAGAAAGCTTGTATTTGGGCTTTTAATGCTAATCCAATAAAAAAGCAATGCAACCATTTCGAGATAATTATGGCATCAGCAACCCCCTGCCTGCTTTCAGGCAGGCATTCAGGGGAACCCCTTGTGGGTGTTCAAACAGTGTGAGAAAATAGCGAGTGCATTGAATCTCATTTCTATGGCACAAATATTTCAGTGTGTTAGAGTACCTCAGAGCTAAGAAATCTCTGAAACATCAACATTTGGTTTCCTGCTTGATCTAAGCTGGCCTCGCCTGAGGCAGAGGCCAGTAACATACTGCTCCGTTGTTTGCCAGAATTAAGAATAGCCAAGCTTGTCTGATCAGCTCCCTCTCCGGCAATATCAAAGAAGTGCCTCATTCACATTAAAAAGCATCAAGCTTTGGACCATTTCCCTTCTGATATTGGCAGAAGGGTGAGCGGGAGGGATCAAGGGTAGATTGAAGGTTTCCCCATGCCTGGGTTGTTTTGCTCTTTGCTTCAGCTTGCCCGAGAGGTGCTGGTGTACCCCAGTCCGTGGGGGGAGTTTATAAAGGGATGGCTTGAAAAGCTAAAAGTGCAATGCTTGCACATGAAGGAACGAGGCACTTAAAAGTCCGGGCCAGTCTTTTAGGGCTGCTAGTATCGAGCAGGTAAAAACAGGATTAAGTCAGAGGTCTGTGAAATAGGATAAGATCTGGAAATCAGCACAAGCTCTGGGAAGACAGAGTGGAGTCGCACAGCTTGGAAAGAAAAACGTGGCACGTGGATGTGAAATGGCAGAGTGATGAAATCAGGGCTTTTAGCAGCGCTATGCTCTATTTTAGCAGTGACAAAGACACACCAGAGAGAACTTTTTTTTTCAGAACCAATCACATTTTACATTCAGAGCACTTTAAGGGTGCGAGACAAGCACCTGAAGTAAGGAAAAGCCAGAAGATGGTACCGGGACCTGCAGCTCCTCCCTTTCCACACGTGCAGCATCCTCTATGCATTACTGCCACAACCGTAGACTACCTCTCCTCTGCATCCCTGCCTCCTTTGCTGCGCAGAGTGAATAATGCTGCCTGAAAGAGCAGCTGTTCAGTATTTATTTTTATCTGCAGAGTTCAATGTGTGGCCTTGACTGGCTGTACCACACAGCGCTGAAACCCCGCACCCCCTGGCTCCTGCAGCAAATGCAGCAGGGGGGCAGCAGCTCCCTTTGCGAGTTTTGCCTTTGGCTCATGCTGTGTGCTGGAGGAGGTGGAAGGGAAGGATGTCCATCCTTGTTATTTAACAACCTTGCCCTTTTGAAATACCATTCGATGTGGGGAGAGGCATTTGTTTTAGGAGGGGAGCTTTGCTGGGTTTGTTTGGAGTGGTTTTGTACCGAATGGTATGTCATGGGAAAGGCAAGGTTTCTCCGTGCTGTCCCAAGGAGAGCATCCACATGAAGCAGAGCATTATAGGAAGCTCTGAGAGGCTTTCCACATTCACCCACTTCAGTAAATCAAAACCAGCACTGTCCCTCGCATCAGTGTGATTTAAATTAGGGTAAAGTCCCGTGTAAGGTTTCTGCAGTAGATGACACCATGATTACCTCTCATCCCCTTTTTCTCTCTGTTCTCAGAAAAAGGCAGTAAAATTATTCAGCTCAGCTTATGAATTACAGGACCAAGCAGCACCTGTAATTTCACATCATTCAAACTATCTTTTATCTCTCTTGACACAAATGCCAGACTCTTGTGTGCCACTGAACAGGCTGCAGGCAAGAAACTGTGGCTGAGTGAGTTACGCCAGTAATCCTGAAGTCTGTCAGCCAGCACGGGCTTCCAGGGAAAGAGCAGGTTATGCTGGGACAAGAGGGCAAATCTGATGTGAGAATCTATTTTTTGAGCTGAAGGGGCTTTGCTTAATGTGTCTGCCTGAGCCCAGGTCAATTCTCACTCCAGATGCAACGTTTTACCTGGAATAAACCAGAAAGCAATAAAGCCTATTATTTCACAGAGGACTTCTATGACTAACGCATTCGTTCTCCTCTTCCAGTGGAATGACCTATATTTGCTTTTGATATAAATCTTTTCATGGGGAAAAATTTCCTCTTCAGTTGTGTTTTACTTGCATTCATCACATGCATTTTACTGGCAGAAAAGTCTTTCATTTAAAGTGCATCTTTTCTCTTTCTTTCTTTCTTTCTGTCCTCATTACTCCTTCAGAAAGCTCAGAAAATCTTTATAGAAGTACAGTCAGCTCACTGGCATGTGAAGAATGAGCATCTTCCCCACCAACGTAACATCTACATTTTCATTTGTAATTTAAGCCAGAAAAAACAATCACTGTCTTAAAATGCAGCTCTGTGTCTTGTTTTCCTGTTCCATGGTTAGGCCATCCCCGAGTCTTCGCCCAGCAAGTCTTGTACCTATGTACCGCAGCTCATTCGAACAGCACCAGAGGGACCTGGTGCCCAAGGCAGACTGGCCCCTCAGAGCACACCAGGAGAGGAGAGTTGCTTTCTGGCCATTTTGGCAAACACCTGGAGAACGTGGCCAGGCTGCCATTGCTTCTCTGGGGTGACTGGGGCTTCTTTAAAAACCCACAGCGTAGCTCTTCCAACTTGAAGGAAGGGTGCAGGGGAAATCCCAGCTCATTCAACAATTACTTTCCTACTTTACACCACGCTCTGCAGGCGCATGGTTCAGAATTAATCCCAAAGGCAGGCATGCATTTGTATTTCTTGTTCATAAATACACATAGCTAAAGGACTAAGTAACTAAAAAGCACCTGCAGTACGGAAAGGGGAAGAAGGATGTTCTGCTGGTGGGGAGAAGCCCCAGCTCTGCTACCATCCTTTTAATGATATTGAGTCAGTCTCTTCAGCTGTCCCTTCCTGCCCGTGCCCTTTTGAGGAGAAACCCACAGTCACAGGAGGTTTCTGAAGGACGGACAGCTTATTTGGCGCAGCCGGGGCAGGCCTGGTGTGCCAGGGCTGTCCCTCTTCCCAACAGGTGAGCGCTTTGCTCTCTGCAAAAGAGTAATCCAGATCCAGGCCTCCTGCCCCAAATTCTCCAAGCACCTCCAAGCTTTGGGCCTCTTGTGCTCAAAATGCAGTTTCTCTCAAAAAGAAACAAATCTGCGGACCAGCAGAATGAACGTACCCGTTGGGGTAAGGGCTGCGTCTCTCCATGCATGCTTACAGCGTAATTAGTGGCAGCCTCAGCTGTGGTTTCCAACAACATCCCGGCAGGCGAGCGGGTGAAAAAAAGTTATCTTTATGTCCCAAGTAATTTCTCCAACCAAAAGAAAGAGCTCCATTTGAAGCTTGTCAGGCCTTACAGGGAAAATGTAGCCACACCAAGCAGGGCTTTTGGAGACACGGAAGGAAGGCTTGCGAGCTGGAGCAGACAGGCATTGCCATTAATATCCTCAGGCATCCACGGCTTCAGAGTCACCTCCCTCTTCTTTGAACTGTTTTACTGGTGCTGAAGCTGCATCTGCCCAAGATAAACTGTGCAGCCCTGATCTTGCTGTGGGGTCCGGCGAACTTCAGAGAGAAGCCATTGTCACGCCCTGTCACATTAATCTGGCTAGCAAGTCGACGCTGCTGCCAAAAATCCTTGTCAAATATAGTCTAATTAGGCAATTTTACAAAGCTTACAAATGGTGTGGGGAGGGGCAATGCTTGCTTTGCTTTTTTCTTAAAACCTGCTGGAATATAATGTCTTCTAACAGGGTAGTTATGGTTTAGTGTTACAGTCTTGCTTAGTTCGCTGAATCTGGCCTTTGGGTTAATCCGTCAGCTGCCATTAATTTATGCAAACTGTGCAATCTGAAATATGTGGGACATTTTCATAGTAAGTCCTAAGCAAGGGAAAATTATCAGTTTAACGTACATTTGGTACTCCCAAAACTGACCACTGTTTTCACAAGTAGCCCCTGGTGTGAAGCGCCAAGGCTTGTACAAATATGCTCTTGTACAAATCTAGGGAAAGCCAAGACACAATGAAATCCCAAGCAGCTGAGCTCAGCCAAGGCCCTCAGAGCTTCCCCTCATGGCTCTTCCAAAAAAGAGGCTCGAGAACATGTGTCCTGCTGCCACCATCATCAGCAGCATCGTGCAGGCACATCCTTAGTGCTTATCCACTGCAGGGATCTTACTGCCTTTGCTCTTCACATTGTCATTTTTTACAGGAGCTTCTCTTTTTCTTCTCTTTTAATTTTCTTTCTTCTTTTCTTTTTTTCTTTTCGTTCTTCCTTTCTTTTTTTTTCCCCCCGTTTCTTTTTCTTGCACCCCAACCTAAACAGACCGGGCAGAACCTCAGTCAACTTGCTCCCACTGCCAAAGTGTGGGGGGATCATCAACTGCCATTGTTCCCAGCTCTACTCTCCTAAATTTTCCTTGCATAAGGCATAAATGTCATGTTAGATTTGAGGTTTGGCAATACTGTTAGTATTTCCTTTCAGAAAAAAAAAAAGGAAACAGCATGCTCCCACCGTTCCCAAATCTGTCATGTTTTTCTGGGAGATAGTAAGGGCCCTTAGTGAGGGGGAAGGTTTTGAAATGCCAGCTCACCTCTTGAAAGACAACTACCACCACTGGTGTTCAAGTGCAAATTTAACAAGGAGTTAATAAAAAAGAAAGAAATCTTTCTCTTCCAAATCAGGGGATAGTAAGTGCTTTACTCACTGAGCCATTGGGTACTTCGAGCATGTGAGAAACCCCTGATGTTTTGGAGGAACCGCCATGACTGCAGCTCCTGGAGGTGTGCTCGAGATGACTTTTGGCCCTTTGCTGCCGTGAGTGCCAGGAGCAAAGCCATCATGCAGGGGGAGATGGAACCTGCCACCCACTTACGCTGCAGTTTCACAGCATGCCACCTCGAAGGAGAGGCCGACCACTCCCAGAGCACTTTGTGGGCCTGTGCAGTAATCAGACCTTGGTTTTGAGCTGTTTTTCTGCTTGTTTTTAATAGTTTGCTGAAGTCGGTGTAATCTCAAACAAGTCTCCCACTTGATTGGCCACACTGGACTATCACCCGCAGCAATGGGCTGGAGTCCTGCTGTGCCTGTCAGGTGTCGCCAAAATGCCTGCAGAAATTGCAGCCCAGCCCAGTTCTCACTGGTACTGGTTTCAAACAAGTGCAACGCCACTGGATTCAGTGCAATATATCTTCATCCTTCTCAGTGTGAGGGAAAGATGCTCACTGAGCTGCTGTGGGTGTAGCATAACTGTACTTGCTCTTCTTATCCATCTGCTGATAGGAATTACCCCATGTTTGTCTGTCCTCATCTCCATTTGCCTTGTGACCTCCTTGCCATTCCAACCTGCTTGGGTTTGGTTTTGGCGATGGAAAAGACTCTTCCGCCCCAGGCAAGCAGAGAGCTGGAGGCAGCTCTGGCCTGGGGCTGGGATTTCTCATTACAACCTGGTGCCCACGGCCCTCCATAACTGTTCATCACCATAGCATGGATGGATTTGCTAAGCTATTTCCTCTCTCCTTGTTCTCCTTCTGTAAAACTGCAAAATCATTAACATGTTAATCATTTTGTAAATTGACGAGGACATTTTAATTGAATTTGCTCTCCAAGTGGATATGGAGAAGGAGAGCAGTGTTAGAGCAGTTAGGAATGAAAGTCTATTAGATCTTGCTTTTCCCTCTGGGACACTCACTGAATATAAAATTGGATTCCACTTGCTGGTAGAGTGGTGGCCATAGAGAAGACGGCAATATGTGTTTTCAGTTGCCTTCACAGGCCAGTAGATTAATTGCGATTAAGACCTCAGACACCCATTGAACAAACTGGAAGAGTCAGCAGTAATGAAATAAAATTATCTCCACGGATGATGGTCCTGAAGCCCTCTGTTTCAGAACGGTTGGTCTTGTGCCCTTGGTCCTCCAGTGCAATGGTGGTTTTCTGGCAGTCTCCTGGTTGTGGCAATGAGGCTTGAATCCGAATTAGGTCTGAGCTGGAGCGCAGGTCTCAGAGAGCTGCAGTTGTCCCCAGCGCTGCAGCTGCGGGCCTCGGTGTTGGGCACGGGCTCCCTGCATCACGGCTTTACAGCGTCCCCATCCCCATGGCCCGCCGTGCGGCTGGCCTGAGCACTACGCTGATTGAAGGGAGCCATCAGTTTACTTTGTGATTTCCATGGACAGCTATTAATCATCCTGTTTCTCTTAATTCTGTTATTTTCAGAGGCGCAAAAGGAACATTAAACAAATAATAAACTTCTTACAACTAAGGAGGATTACAGTCAAATGCTCAAAGGACAGCAGGGATTTAAGGAAAATTATATTTTCCATTTGTCTGTCTTCCACACCAAACCCCAGGGCAACAATCTCAGACAGCACATTTTGCAACTTTAAAGGAACCTCAGCAGTTTTATTTCATCTCAAGAATGGTACAAGGAAAACTTGTGAACAGGGACCCAGGCAAAGCCATTGAAGTTCAGTTCAATCACGTGCTTTGGAGGAAAGCTGTGTGATACAAAAGGAAACATTTTCAAAATCATCTAAAAAATGACGTTGGAGTCCAACACCACGCTGGGGACCTGTCCTTTGCAGCCACTTTGTGGCTTTTGGAAATGTTAACCATATAATTTTGTGTTGGTATTTCTCCATCGCTCAAGACTAGGAGATATTAAAGGAAAACTGAGAAAATTGCCCTCACAAAGCTCCCCTGGAGACAGACACAGCACCAGAGCCAGCAGGGGGGCAGTGGGAGGCAGCGAAGGAAACGCCTTTTCTCCTAGAGAGTGGCAACTCTCACCCAAACCTGAAGCCTCCAGACCGCCTACAAACATGCCCTTTCTGCAAAAGTCAATCTGCACCTTATTCTCAAAGGAATGCAGCTGGTTCCAGAAATGCCACATGTCAGCCCAGGAAGGATGTTCCTAAATAGAGATATTTTTTAATAACTTCCAGCTTCAGCTGGTTACTGGTGGTGGATTCATATATTATTATGTCTTCATAGCTGAGGAGTTTTCAGTTATCATACATATGTTGACAGAAAGAGT
Organism: Fregata magnificens; assembly: GCA_013389945.1. Lineage (NCBI taxonomy): Eukaryota > Metazoa > Chordata > Aves > Suliformes > Fregatidae > Fregata > Fregata magnificens. The sequence continues at coordinate 42,615 of WAAD01040098.1, forward strand.
AACAACTATGAATTATACGTGATGGGGGTGAATGGAGGATGATCTGGGATAACAATGAGTTGACGAAGTGAGGATACTGTGGAAGAGTTTTGAAATGGGCATTCACGCACCTTCATTTACTGGTGCCAGGTCTGTTTCTTGCCATTCCTTACCCTGCCCCAAGTCTTTTCCTTGCATGATCCTGCCCAGCCAAGAGAAGTTCAAGGGCAACTGCTTAATGGTGCAAAAGAAAGTGAAAGAAGTGGAGAAAGAGTTTGAATATGTCTGATCCTGCCAAAAGCATAAGCTGTGTTCTGGAAAAAGAGGTGCAGGATCACCAGCAAAAGAGATGGAGGAGATGCCTTCCTCATCCTTCTGGCCTGCAGGCTGCCTTAGTGCTTTCCTCCCTGCCTTTGCATAATGGCACCGGAAGCCTGTAACATATTTATTACTGTTGGAAATGCTGAGCCTGAACATGGGAGACGTGTGGGACAAAGGAGATACTACAGAGCAGAAGCTGTGAATGCTGACACCAAGAGAGTTGCCAAAGCTTGCCGTGAATAATGTAAGAATAGCTCCAGTCCTTTTCCTGCCCATGCGGGGAGGTTTGAATGAATTCAGCGCTAATGTGCTCTCTGAGAACGTACGCTGCCAACTGTATTTTCATGGGGTAGGGTGGGGAAACTTAAAATCAGCCATCAAAGTTAAACTGCTTCCCATTTCTCTGTAAGATGGTTACTGCTGAGCATAAATATGCATATGATGAAAACGGCCCTTTTTCTGGGCAGAATGACTGCAGGTAACTTACAGTGTCGGATGCTGATAGTGCATCCTCTACATCCCTCCTGCTGCCACAGCTCAATAGAGACGGTATTCAAACCCACTGTTGCAAACAAATGGCTGTAGCTCTGTGAGCAGCACTTCTGCTGGTGCACACAGAGGGCTGCGTGACGTACCCGCAGCTCTGTGGCAGCACACCGACTATTGCACTCTACCCTGCTTCACTGGAGGGGAAAGAAATGGAAAATGGAACAAAATGGAGAAATCAAGTAAGACTGAGAAAGGTAGGCCAGATGTCATCTTCGGTGGCTTTGGCAGAGCAATGTTTGGGTTAATCACTGTCACGATAATTGGCCAGCTGCTCGCAGACTGAAGTATTCACATTCTGGCCATGCAGGGCATCAATCGTGTTAATGCAGTGAAACCCTGCAATGCTGCCTTCAGAGGTGTGATACAACAGCACATGTAGGGAGGTTTAAGACAGGAGGAAAAAGGTGGTGCTCTTCCTCATGGTCCCATGAATGCATTAGAAACCCTTATTTCTCAGTGTTTATCAGCCGGGTTATCCAGACAAATTGAGGAGGATTTGACAAAATTCAGCTCATTGTTCCTCTCACTGACTAAACACTGTAGCAAATCCCGATCGGTTCACACAGCTTAAGCCAAATGAGGGTTGAAGTGGTGCATTGATTTATTAGTGATACGTAATGAACTGGCAATCATTGAACAATACATTCAGGATCGATATCAGCCATACAACAGATAACCACAATACCAGCCACAAGTGGTAACATGCAACTACAATTTTCTAAACCTCCTTCTGTAACTGATCCCGATGTGTGCCACACGCACACAGACTTGTGTGCACACACACATCCCCCTCCCAGGCTGTGGGTGTCACACACACCCTTCCTCATCTGGGCGTGCAAGATCCCCTGCCCGCACAACCCTGCAGTGGGAGGTGTGGGTGCCCCAGCTCTGTGCAATCCTGCCCTGTCCCACACCCCTGCCACCCCAGATGTGGGTGAGTACCCCACCCTGGGAAGTGACCCCCCTGCACCCAGGATGTAGGTTCCTGTGGTGCACCCGTTCTGGAGGAGACACTTCAGGATCCCCAGGACATCTCTCCTGCCAACATCCATTTGACAGTGTAAGCCCTCCATGGTAGAGGTAAGGTCACTCTTTTGCATGGCATCATGCAAAATTATTTCCTAGTTAGCACAAGTACATGACCATTAAGAAAGTCCAAGAACACTTTGGATTTGGGCTCTTGAGCATTACAATAGAAGTGGAAGGTTTACCAAATGATCTGCTGAGGAATAACTCCAAGGGCTGCTTTGTGCACATGCAACAACCCCTCCCAGCCTCAGAGGTAAAGACCTCTCCCCGCTGTCTAGTCTTTGTGGTTTTTTCTTTTGTTTTAGTCCTACCCTTAAATTAATCTCTCTTTCCATGAGACACGTGTTACACAAACAATGCAGAAGTGAAAAACCTATCTCTGCCTGCCTGAACGTCTGCCTGTTACTGCAGTATGACAACTTGGAAGGAGTTCCCTCATCAAGAACATAGTGTAGGGCAATAGATAGTCGTGTGTCAGTGTGTGTTGTGACTGTTTTGCTGTGTGTTCGTATAACTGTGAAAAGTCATCTTTTTAATGCTCTGTAACAGTCTTAAGAAAGTATTAGAGTCTTACTTTGAGGGGGTAAAGAAGCAAAGAGCCCTGACCTACCCATGGAGGTGAGAACATTGCAGTTTGAGAGACTGTGAACTGATCTGACCCATATAAATAAAATACCTTTCATCTTTCATCTGTCATCTTTACGGATCCCTCCTTTCTGCTAGTAAGTATGTTTTCAGATCCTGAGTTATGGATTACCCGCTTTTAAGCTCTGAAACCAAGATATATTTTAACAGGTTTTGAGCTATGATACCTGATTCTTCAGGAGGCCCAGAGTAAGAAAGTCAAACAAACCAGAGCACAGTCCTTTCTGCAAAGACCTTGGGTTGTGGTTAATGGAAACAGCAGAGCTTGCAATGCATGTGTACTGTCTTGGCCAAGTTCTACATTTTGTTAAAGTCAGTGGTGATGGGGAAAAATCATCTGATCTCTAGAAAGCTTCAGCTCTACTGTTTGGTTTTTTTTTTTTTTAGAAACAATTGCAGAAGTCAACTCAGCACTATTTAGTATCAAGATCTCCATCTTATTACTTGAATGAAGAATAAGAGGATAATGAATTTTTGAATGAAACTAAATTTTACAGCATGAGAACTCATGCTGGAATAAAAGCTTGAATAAGCACCTCCTTTTCCATAAGCCTTGGGTGGCTGGGAAACAACTTCTGCTCTGTCATTTTTCAGAAGGGAGAAGGGTCAATGAAGACTGATGGCTACTTCTGTATGCAGACCACATCTTACAAGAACAGGTAATTTTAAATTTGTAATTCATTAAATTCTGGGTTTGATCCTAAGAAGGCAGGGGAGAGAAAACTCATTTTGTTTGTCTTTTTATTTCAGCTCCTGTGGGCTAATTGCATTGGAGGGTCTGAAGTAATTCAAGTAGTACCAGGAGCACAGTGGGTGAAGAGCATTATATTTCACGGACGAGAATGAAGAAATTCACTCTAGGCCTGAGCCATGGGGGTGGAAAACCAGGAGAAACACACAGCAGCCACTCCACTGTAAACACCCTGACTTATTTCTGTGCAGTGGTAGTTGTTACTGCTTTTACAAATAGATACTAAAACTGAAAATGTCTTTCCTTGTGTTTAGAAGAGAGTCCTTGTTCTCTAATTCAAATGAACTAAAGCAAACACAAAATATGTTTCAATGAAGAGCTAAATCAGCAGTGCTGTTAAACTGTTTGGGATTTGTACCTAGTCCTAGTCTGGGATTTAAGTGAATAATGTGGTCCAAAGGAGCTGTTAATCTGAAGTCAAAGTGTGTATAGATGAAGCATTGCTTTACTTTTTAAGGAAAAGGTCCTGTATTATAAAAGATTTGTTGGCTCTTATTTGAATACTTTTGTAAGGTATTTTGTAAAGGCTGAAAGTGGCTGCCCAAGGAGAACCTGTAGTGTCCTGGTATCAGACAGTACTGGATTTGTAATCAAACCAAGGTATAATAGTATAAGGAAAATACCAAACAATTTTTAAAGCATAGCACTTGTTTTAAAAATGTTGCTGCTTGCTTTTTATTCCACTGGGAGCAGCAAAAACACGTTTATTGTACTCACTGCTTGGAAGCCAGTATCTCTAACTGTCCTAAAAGACAATCTGATGTGATTTAAAATCCCATGCCTTGTTTCTGCCCTAAATTTGATCAACAGGACTTGGTCAAGATTTCTGTCATCTCAACGTGTCTAATCAAAAACACTTTTAAGAAGGGTTTTGGTACAAAGTTCAGATCACCTTTGGGGTCTCCCGTGGAGTAAATATAGTGACTTTCTGGTGATGTTAAATATACATCATTGCAGCTGAGTTTACTGGGCAGGTAGCAAAAGCTTTTGAGTTTCTGTCTGTATCAAATGTGATTTATGTGACCTCTTTAGAATGAAGCAGGCCCTGACCCCAAACATGATCTGAGCATCTCTGACATCTTTACTTCAGGCTTAAGCTTCTTGAAAGTCCTTCTCATAGTTCTTGCTAGGACAGCTAACATCTGTCTGTGTTAGTTCTGTACATCTTCTATAGACTGAAATGCCACCGAGCAAGAAAAACAACTCTGTGCTTTGTCACTCGCACTTCTCTTCACTCTGAGGCCCTTGAGTGGAGCTTGGCTTTTGGGTATGGTTGAAAAGAAAGGAGTTGTTCAGAAAGAGTTTGTGAGGCACATGAAGGGATGCTCTTGTGAATTCTCAGTCTGCTGACATTAATCTTGGACAACTTGCTAGACTAACATCTGGATGGGTAGACATGAACCCTGGAAATTGTGGGGCTGCTATTCATTCCAAAATTCAAACTGGAATTTCTAGCAAAAGGATTTCTAGGATGGGCCCACGTCTGAGTTAAAGTGAGCAGGCTGGTGACTGTAAATAGCCTAATGGTACATGGCTGATGAATGACCAAGCAAGCATACTGTGGTCTTTTTATTTACAAAGTAAACCCAGTACTCTACCTTCCAATTACACAAAGAGCAGCCCTATCCCTCGGCGCCATACTACCTGATCATACACTTAACTGAAGGAAAGAGCAGATAGAAGTCCTTGTCTCTCAATGATCCAAATATCCTATTTCTCAAAGGTTCCAAATACCCTCCTTCCTCCAGGGCTTCGGTAACAGTGGGATTTATTTGCAAACAGAATCCTACTAATAAGCCTTACCACCAAATGCTATTTGCAGCAAAGCAAATATCTGTAATAAAATGTAGAGAACCAACCAAATTCCAAAAGGGAATAAAATTTATTTCAAAAGTTAAAAATAGCTGCTTTATGGAGTTCAGATTTATCTAGTGATGTAAATCAATTTAATTTAGTAGGATTATGTGGCAGAAATATAGCCTAATACATCTAGGCTTACCAAATGATGACACTTACCAAAGACCTAATCCTTTGTTAATTTTCCTGATGTGTATTAACAAATTCTGTATTTTTGCAGCTATTTCTGGTATACTTTCTATGTAGTATACTGCATAATTAAAACCTCAACCTTTCTCTTGAAGGTTTTCTGTCTCTTGTTTCTGGTGGTGAAACAGCAGGACACCAGCAGCAATATAGATAGATGGTGACATATTTCTCTAAATATTGAAAATCAAAGTGTATCACTCACAGAAAAAAAGCGCCTTTGTTTATGGTCTTTCCTTATTAAAAACAATTACAAGTGTTTGCTTTATTGATGCTTTTCTGAGGAGAGAACTGTTTGAAAGGGCACGTCTAGAGAGCTGAGTGATGTTCAGTGACAGCAGGTACACTAGAGATCCCCTGCAAAGGAGCGGTGCCCGTGCTGGAATCATCCTTGTGCCCAATTCCATCCCTTTGCTACAAAACCTATGTGGCATTTCCAGGAACTGTGAATCGCATGTGTCAGCCTGAGTGTTTGTGTCCCAGGTCAGTGATTAAAGGCTAGCTGCGTGTGCCAGGAAATGGAAATCTTCTATTATCCGCCTCAGCTGAAGAAGTTGTTTTGGTGCCTGTTAAAAGGAATCGACAAGTTCTGCCCAGGTTGAAAAGTAGCTTACAACGCGGCTGGATGCGGTGGCTGAGCAGGAGGAGGAATAATGTGCTCCCCTGAAGGGATGCGAGCACCACGGTAACCCGTACAGAAAGCTGTAACAAGATTTTAGAAAAGTGATATTTCTTTTGATTAAGAGCTGAATCTGAGGGTTCTGAGACTGGAGAGGGACTGAATAGACATGATTTTTGTCTGTTCTAGTTATGAGAAACAACTTAATCTAATGTCCTGGGTAAAGCTGACAGGGATCCAGGACTCCTGTGGTTATAAATCTTACTCCATCTCTGAGCTGGTCAACTCAGGTAGCTTTTTGACTCTGCCAGATTGAAGTAGGAACAGCAATATAGACAGGGCTCGGACAAATGTATTCACAGTGATTTCATAGCCCATCATTTGCAGTCTCTTGGTTGTCCTTTGGCAACTATTCACTCCGGAGCCTGTCAGCCAAGCTGAATTCCCCAGTGAGACCCATCAGTGGCTTCTAGTTGCTATCCGTAATGGTGGGGACCACCCCTCCGTATAATGGGTCAGAGAGTACTCTGGGAGGCCGTAGTGGACCCCAGGAGAAAGCTTGCACTTCCCTGGGTTGGTGTGCAGCCTGCTCAGTGCGCTCATCCCTTTCCCCCTGTCCATGAGCAGAGTGAAGCTTGCAACGTGAGATGAAGCCCACAGAGCAGTCCTCTCTCTTGCACCAGGAAGGGATCTTGGGGTACGTCCCAGGGCAGTGCTGCCTTCAGGATGTCAGCCTAGAGTTACCATACATGAGAGGGCACTCCCTTGTTGGGTCTGACCGCTCTAAGGTGTTTTGTCAGTCCTAAATAGCAGTGTGGATGGACTGTTAAATGCCAACTCCACCTGCTATGCCTCACCAGAACTGTCTGCGAGGACTAGCTGAAGGTCTGGCAGCCTGGCACTGCGGGCAGAAAGGCAGTTGTTATTCAGCAGTGGTACAAGTAGACACTTGCCTCCTACGCAGGATGCGACAGCCTCACACCATGCTTGCAGAACGACAACGGGATGATGTGTCAGCTCTGCTTTTCCTGGCTTTTTGCTTCAGTGTCACTTGGGCTGGTGGGATTACTCAATATCTGCATGGCAACATTCGCCCTACTCATTGCGTCTTAAAAGGATTACACTTTCTAGGTGGTTAGATACTGGTTGACACGTTGCCCTGTGCTACTTGGTTAGGCTTTTATTCTGCAGTGATATGGGCAATAATCAGTGGTACAGTTGCTTTGCAGCTTTAATCTTTCCCCACTTATCTTCTCCCAGCAAAACGATTTGCACATCTTTGCTCAGCTGATTTCCCCAAACTTGCCTGAGAGCCTTATCTGTGTTAAGTCAATACATAACCATATGAAAATTTAAACAGAAAGCCACTTTCTTTGCTATTTAATTTGAGGAAGGGGAAAGGAGGGTTAATAGGTAATTTACAGGACCCAGATTGGAGGGTGAATCAATTCTTTATATAACTCCATGGTTCAGCAGCCATGGATGAATTCTGCTTAGTGACAGGCAAAAATGTCGATAAAGCTGAAAAGCCAGTGGGAGGCTAGTGATGGGTTTCAAGGCGTGAGGAGAAATCAGTGTCCAGTTGCTAGGTGATACATGTCTAGCAGACCACTCTTTCTTCTGAAAAGATGAGCGTGGTTTTCTTCTTTTGTTTTAGCAAATACGATTGCACCTAGCAAATCACGTACATGCACGTAGTTACACACAGCTTTCTCCTCTCGTGCTTCTCCTGACTGACGGATTGATTTTTTTTTTAATAACCATGCTTCTCTTTCTGCGCTGTTCTCTACAGTTAATGAAATCTGAGCAAGAACCTTCTAGCGGCTGAAGAGGAAGTTTCATGTGAGCTATGGAGACTCGGTTACAAAATAAGTCATATTCTTCCCACTGAGCCGGGCTCTGAAGAAGCAGAGACTGGCCTCTCTGCTATTCTCTCTCAAGATGCGAGAATACCCGATGCTAGTAATTTGAGAGGAGCTGGAGCTTAATTGGCATTATTCCTGTTGCTGGAAATCACAGCCAATCTTCAGCACAATGCACATATATTTACACTTCATATACGTGCTCCTACTTCCCTCACTTGCAGGTAGGACTGAACACCAGTGCTGCGTTGTTTGAGCTGCTACCAATAACAGGTTAAACCCCATACTAGTTCACTGAGTGGCCATTTAACTGTTACAGTATCCTAAATCTATTCATTTGTTCATTTATTAAGTAATGTCTTAACTGTGGGGCTGTTCAACTCTGACTTGATTGGTGTAGTTGTAGTAATTCAAAACTTCTGATAGGGAGAAAGGAGTACGAACGAAAACAAGGCATATACTCCAGTTTCTTATCAGCATGCTTGGCTTTCTCCGTGTGGTCATGGGACACAGTGCACTGTATCTGTCTCTTCCCAAGGGTGTGCTTTGGGAGATAATGTCTGTAAGGGCTGCTTTTGGCAGAAAACTCCAGACGTCTCCTGGATTCGCCTGCGAATTAACTCAGAAGTGGAACAATCTGGACAGTTCCTGAAAAGGAGTTGTCTTCCTCTTTCAGATGGTTATCCATCATTTCAGGCTTCCTGGTCTGGCTAGGTCCCACAAGCCCCACAAAGTTAACTTAAGATTCAGCCATCAAGTCTGTTAGGAGTGTTGTGCTGCCTGCCTCCGTGAACAGCAGAGCAGCACCAGTTTAGGAGAGCCAGGGGCTCACAAGTACAGCACAGCCACCAATGGACTGTGTAAGGCCACACAACATCTTGATACCTTTGCTCGTGTTGAGTTATGTGCTCTTCAAATGCCCTAGTCTGTATCAACAGTGCCTGCTTCCCCTGTCATTGCTATTTCTAAATCCAAATTTCCCTTTGTTCTCTTGGTTTTAATTCCTTAAGGAAAGGGATACTGAACACTTTTTTTAAAAAGTAGCCCACAGCAAAAGTTCAGAAGATGGCTGTGACATGCTTGTGTCCAGCAATTCATGCAATTTGCCTCCCAGGTCAGGCAATATGGTTTCGGCAGAGCTTGCCTGGCACCTTCTTGCAATTTTAAGCCAAAAGCAGTATTTGACTTTCTAAGCTACCAAACGTGATTACCTCTTCTTACAAAAAGGCATTTTTTTTCCTGTGCACCCTCACAGTTCAATGCGGAAAATGTAATATGACAAAGAGCAGCAATATGCTGAGACCTCTCCTTAGGATAGAATATGGCTTAAAATTCTTTTTACGTCCTTTGAAAGTACAAGTGTGCCTTGATATTGCTATGATACTGAACCCACTTCTGGCTTTTTGTTCTGGAGCTCATCCCCACAAACAGCCTCCTTCTGTTTCAGGCTAAGGTTTACAACATCGCTGGAAACATCCCACTAATATGGTAGAGCACTATCCATCAGAGCTGAAAAGCGTTGTGTCGCTTCTCATAGAGCAGCTGTGGCAAACTGCCTTGATGATGTGCATGGTTGCCAATGATATGCAAACATCCATGCAGCGTGGCCTGCTGACCCACCCCAAAATGGTTGGTGGTTGCTTTGGAGTTTGAGTCAGAAGCTCAGATGGGTGTGCAGCACATGGTTTTTACCTGCTCTAGTGGGGGGTAATGTGGTGGGCTAAAGGTCTGTGTATGAAGGAGGCAGAGGGACAGCCCTAGGAGGGACCGTCTCCTCATGCCATACCAATTGCTCTAACCCCTTCCTTACTGGCAGGAACAAAATGGCTTTGTGATTGGATGTAGGACTAACTTCTGTTGCATGTCTCCTCCATCACATGCATCACCCTCTGCTTCCGCAGCAGCTGCAAACTCCTTTGGCCTCTCTCTTGCTCTTCTCCCAGCCTTGTCCCAGCTCTCTGCACAGGTCAGCAGCTGCTTTAATGACTCCAGCACTGCAATAAGGCAAAGTCCTACCCAAATAAGGGACATGGCTGCTGCCTTAGGAGGGATGGAGAGAGGGAGGATACATCTGTGTTCTGTGTGGACCGTATTTGCTAATATCCCAGGCTTACAGCCCAGTGCTTTTTAGGAAGACCTCGGGAAATCTTCGTTTCTGTTGTCATTGCGCCATGGACAGGGCAGCCATCAGTGTCCCCAGCCTCCACTATATATCCTGTGTTCCTACCCGCAGCTGAGCTGGACAGACAGGTCCTAGAAGTGCTCCAGCGCTGCATGCTGGGCCCAGGCAGTGCACACACCACGATAAACCATCCCAATATCCCACATCCAGCGAGGCAGATGCACACACTTGGTCACATTTGCTTGCCCATGCTCCAGAAGATCAGCAGGAGAAACTCTCCTTGTAGGAATGCAAATGTTTTAAAGGCTTAAGGGGGCATTTTGACAAAAGTCAGCTCATTTAAACGATGTTACTCCAGGAAACCTACAGGTTGGTTTTGTATAATTTCACATCCCATCGTGTCTGATAGCATCTTTTCTCCCTGCAGTCCTCAGGCTCGTAGGCTATGTCTGTCTTTCTGAACAGAGCTGTCTGGATCCATTCAGTAGCCCTGCAGCCACAGGGTAGGGCACTGCTCCGTAGCATGAGTGAGCTTTACCCCCTCCACCCCATGACACAGACATTTTGGCAGTGGTCCTTGGCATGCACTATCCCCTGAGTCATGATGGGGTAGGGGCCAGGAAAGTGCCTGTTGGTTGGCATGGCCAAAACTGGTGCTGGGGAACGTGCCGAGAGTTAAAGAGTATGGACAGCTATGGGAGAGTGCCCCGTGCAAGCCCAGCCCAAGTTCTCCTCCAGTTTTACGAATTAGTCTAGGTGCTCCTTCTTTGCAGCTACTACGGCTTCCAGCTAGAGCTGGCTGAAATTTCTTGTAGAGAAAGATTTCGTAATTAAAATATCCCACATCTATTTTTTTTCCACTGGAATATGCTAATTCAGGTGAAAACATTCAGATTTTCTATGGAAAATTTTGAAAACAATAGCTTAATTTTGAACATTTACAGCATTGAGCATTTCCAGCTCAGGAGAAAAAGAGAAAAGAAGTTGAAATATTTTTTCCCTCATTTGTATTCATTCTTAACTTCCTGAAGAAAAAAGAGATGCTTCGTTTGACATTTTTCACTTTACATTTCCACTGAGAGAACCTCAGTTTTCCAAATAGCTTTGGTTTTTCTTCTGAGAAATTGTCAGATGTAACTTACAACTTACATTAAACTCTTATCTTCAACAGATGTGATATAAGCTCCTTTAGCTGTGAAAGAGGAATTGGTTTTGCCTGAATTACAAATATATTAAAACCACTTCTCTCTTGCTTGTGAATCCAGTACTTTATTTCTTATTCAGGAAAGAAATATCCTGCTCGCATAACAGAGGCAGGGCTGGCATAGTAACATCATTATTTAGACTTGAGATCACCAAATGGGATCAATTTTAAGTAATCAATGTCTGGAGCTGGTAACTATTGAAAGTGCTTGTAACAACTTATGAATTCAGATTTTTTATTGTTTTTCATGCAAAAAATATGTGACTATGTTTCAGCTCTAAGGCTTCTTTCCCTGAATGTCCTGGTTGTACCAAAACCAACAGACCTTTAGTATGAATTCTGTGTGCCTTAGGTCACCCTGTGCCTTTGATGACCATAGCCAAGTCCTATGACTTTGCTTCATTTACAGTAGAGATTCTTAGTACCCACTGTTCCCTTTCCACTCCAGCTGAAGCTATAATCAGTGGTTGTGGAGACCAAGACTTTTATTAGTGTAAATTAGACTGGTGTATTGCTCTGCTGTTTTTTGTCAAGGGATTGACAAACTTTTCCTCAATTCCCTTTTCCACTAATGAGCTCAGAGCAGCAGGAAAAAACCCCAAAGGCATGGAGACCAGCCACACTCCTGGGACTATCGTTTCCATGCAGATATGGTGGGATCTAGAAATGCCAATCTATCAACACCAGGAATGTTTTAACCATCTACCATGCTGGAACCAGTTTCAGCCTCCTGTAATTCCCTCTGCTTAAGTGGAATTACTCCAGGGGTAAATGTGGCTCCCAGTGCTATGTGCAAAACAAGCCAGCTGGGTTCTAATGTGTACAGACTCTGGAAAAAATAATGAAGAAAAAGACCTTAGAGGAAGATGACGTATGTTGTGGCAGCTACTCTGGCTCAGGAAAAATACGCTAATTTATCAAAATTAACTAGTTTATTCAAGATTACTGTAAAATTCTAAAATTCTAGAATGAGAATTTCCTAATCATTTTTTTTAAATAACAAGGCCACTGATTGATGGAAAAGTTCATAGTTCATGTTGCCTGTAAGACTACAGTTCCTTTCTGGAAGGAGGAGAGAGGATGTAGATATAAGGCCAACATGTGTAATTAAAAAAGAAAAAAATCCAATAGCACAAAAAAACATGCCTTCAGGAAGGGGAAGGGGTGCTTCTGAGCATGGGACATTTGAGGCATAGGCAATAAAAGGGAAATTAAGAGTCTATCACAGCAGAGGCAGTGCTTTTCTGCTTGCTCAAGACGAAATGGCAGGTTTCCTGAGATAGGTTTGTATTTAGACACCAAACAAGCTGAAAGGGACTCTGTGAGCTGTCTCTGGTCTACTGGGTCATCCTCCCCTGCTGGAAATGCACATCTCTGCTGGTGGCTCCCCGCAGGCATTTCTCCCCTAGAGAGCAGACAGTCCTGACATCCCAGAGGGTCAGTGAAAAGGCAGTGCCTTTGCCTTGAAGCCTGAGCTTGGTAGCATCTCTGGTGGAGCTTTTAAAGCTGCCCCCCTTTTCCTGCTGGCATTGGAAGGGGTTGTCCTCCAAGGACAGCAATCACACAGGCTCCCTGGTGAGCAAGGGACATTCAGGGATATGTTCCTGGAAGAGCAGGAATTACAGACACCTTCAACCCACCACAGCAGTGTCTCAAACCCCACCCATCTGCAGGCAGATTTTCCACTGTTGGGGATCTTATGATAGCTTATGCCTGCAGCGTTACATCACTGAGCTGAATCCAGCCCGGGGCCAAAGTACTCATGGTTTAATGTAACGAGACATTACCCTTTTGGCTACAACAGGGCGATGACCTTGAATGATGGCAGGAGTACTAATCTGCAGAGCGTTGATGTGCAGTTCTAAATCAGATTAACATTTGCCATGTATTTGGTTGTTTGGTAATGATCTATCATTTCACTTTCCAAAAGGGAGCAGCAATGGCCAGGGTGATTTTCTAGAGAGCATGCAAAGTGATGATGCATCACATCCGGCACCCGGAGATGGTGCAGGATACCTGGAGAGGACCCACTGGAAACACTGTAGTTCTCTTCTGTGTCCAAGGCCTTGTCCCCTGGGTTTTAAAAGCAGGCTTCAAAATTTTTGGTGTATCAGATGTATCACAAAGACAGTGGACTCAGTCCACAGTAGATACTATTCACAACATAAAATATTTCCCCATTCTGCCATCAGTAATGATGGACATCTTGGTTGTGAACAGCAGTGGTTGTGCTTAATTGTTTAGGTTATGAAACCTTCAGCTAGACTCTTGTCTCTTGAGACTCTTTTGCTTTTAAATAAAATCTACTCGGTGATTCTCTGGCCATAGCTGGAGAACTGCCTTTCCAACGGCCAAAACAAGAGGGTGTCTGACCTGCTAGTTTCACTGAGCATTGCTCAATTCTCAGGACTTAAAAGACCAATAATTGTGTTTTGCTACTTCTAATGTGATGTGCTATACCATTGTATGCAGCAATATGTCAGAGTGAAAGGACACCCAAATAGCTGTTGTCCATTAACAGTAAAAGGCCATGTATAGCAATCCCATAAGTGATACTTGCATTTCCCATGGGAATTGAACAGACAGTTTGATAAGCTGTTCTGCAAACCATCCTAAAGCTTTCTGACAACAGGGAAAGATCATGTTTAATTTTTGCAGTAATTTTGTGATCTCAGGAAATGATAGTCGTAGCGAACTGAGGTGATGGGGAGCTTTAATCTTGCTGCTGTCTAAACAGTTCAGGGAGGTGTTGTTAGGAGCTCTGGTAGTCATTGCCACTGCCTGGGGTGGCACCACGCCGCACTGGCTTGGAAGTAATGACCCCGTACTTGAATTATGGGTGCAGCGGAGACCTCCAGGAGGTGGTACGTATGCCTCTTCCAAATGGTGCTGGAGCACTGTGTGAGCCATTGGGTGCCTGAAAATGACATCATAGGAAATGATGAAAAGACGGATACTCATGTTTGAGTGCTTCAATTACATTGGTCACAAGCTTTCAACTTTGTATTTATAATGGTGGGAAAAGTGTGACACTTGGAAAAGATCAGCCTGTACTTGAGGCTGGAACTACACACTCCTCCATGCCCTCTGCCTTTCTTTCCTTGAAAAGATATAGGAGGGATGGTTACCTCTATTACCTCTACCATTCCCACGCATCGCTACTTGCCACTGGACAATCACAGCACCCTGGCTCCCATCTCGTTAGAGAGGACACCAGCTGTCTGATATGGAGCAAGCTCCCTGGGCAATGGAAAACTGCTCTGTCCAGCCTCCAGGTCTGCCGAGCGGAAGCATTGGTGTCTCATGAGTTAGGCACTTTTTAAAAGGTTCTTGGTGCTGCTGTATGATTTTTTTAAAGAAAACAAACCTGGGGGATCAGACAAAATTGCCTATGTCTCAGTGTTGCATTTGGTCTTGCACAACCAGTAGTGGCTCAGCCCTTTGTCTTCTTTCTCTGCCTTGTACCTTCTCTTCCATATGTACCTTTTGAGTGAAGGCAACTTTTTGATATGTTTTAGTACCAAAATTGCTACCCAAGGAGAACTTGTGAAAAGAAGATCTGAAGACGAAAAATCTCACTGAATAAAATTCTAAACACACTTCCTATGAAGTTTTTAATCCTCTTCCAGCAGCTCTTGACAGAACGACTTCAGTTCCTGGGAATTTTTTCTTCTGTTGCATATCTTATTGCCTAAATGAATGGTAAACAGGACACAGGAAAGGGAATGACCTGAGGAAGATTGATTTCTAATTTGCAGGAAGGACGTATATATATACCCCTCCTTCACTCACATGCTCTTGAGAGAGTGTGATGGACATGGAGAGAGGGACAGATCTGGGAGGTATTTCTTCTTGCGATGTGACATGGATCACATATGGCTTTCTTCTAACACAAAGCAAGGAACATCATTAGCTTAGCGAAAACAGTGTTGCCAACCCTTTTTCCTGCATTCATTCCTTCTGTTTCCATGCAAGACTCCTTAAATTGTTTTTTTTTCATCTTTCCTACCTGGTCTCCTACTTCAGTTTTAAAGGGGGAACATATATACCCTACTAGCTCTAAAATGTAAACAATAGGTTGGTGGCCCACAGAACGCAGGGCAGCCAAGCTACAGTGGTAGAGAAACTCTTCTGTTTCTGAGTCATCAAACATTTGCATGATTAAACTCAAACTAGGTAACATATTGCTTTCACAGAGTAGTTTGTTTCTCCCTTGCTGCCTTTAACAGCCTTTGGACTCTTCAGCCTTTCACACGCGACTCTGACTCTTTCTTAAAACATATGCTGACACCTGCTTCAACAACAGTATCCCCTGGGCCACATAAAGACTGAAAGCTCGGTAACCCTAAAGCAATTTCAGATTCTTGGCTGAAAGGCAGTGCTAAACGTAAGCCAAAGACCCCAGTCATAACTGAGGTGCTGCAGTTTAGCTTGCCATATTTCTATTGCACTGCAGTCTTGCAGTTTTCATTTCAGAGCGTGCTTGCTTTTTCCCTCATACTCAACATTTTAACACAAAACCAGAGGTTTGTTGTTACAACATGACAGTGATAGGGATATTTTTCTCAGGCATAAAAATTCTCCTGCTGGCCCCTTCCTGAGCAGGGAAATTCAGAGGGAAATTTAAAATACTTTTCTCAGTTTATTCTAGGGTCTGTGGTCATTTCGAGGGTCTTTAGGAGGATGCATGAGCTTACGTAAGACCTGCAGCATCACGCCTGAGCTTGAAGCTCTTCAGAGAATCCACCTGGGGAGAGGGTGTTTAACATCTCGCAGCTACCCCCATCGGCTTCTGTGAGGCTTCAGTGTCTTTATGGCTCTGTTTACAAAAGAGCAAAATCCCCAGTTTCCAATTTGAATGCCACTAGTCATTTGTAACCTTAGAAAGCACAGCGCAGCAAAACATGAAATTTGCTCCTTTTTCATTTCCACTCCACCACCCCCCTCTTCCTCTCTCCTTTGAACTGTTCTCACCGCTTGCCAGTGTAGTACAGCTTGTTAACTGGCTGCCACTCTGATTTTTCACAAGTTTGCCACGTTGCAGTGACAAGACCATGTCAGGGCCCAGATGCTTCAGAGTAAATAAATAGCACATCTGGGATTTGGAAATGGGCTGGCTCTATATTATGGAAAAAACTGGTGTGGAAACTCATCCAAAGAATACACAGCTGGAAACTGTTAACTCTGGAAGGAAAGGAAAAAAAAAGAAAAAGGAGGCGAAAACTCAGGGATTACTACTGCTTGAGATCTTGTGCATTATAATTGCTGAGAAACAGAAACTCAGTTTACACAGCAGTTAAATTAATGGCATTCCTGAAAAATTGATAGTTTATAATAATTGACCTCAAGCAACATAAAGGCAACACAGGGTGGGAGGCTTGACTCCTTGCTGTCTGGCTTTCTTGGATGTGTTTGGTAACATCCCAGCTATTTGAATTCGCAGGCGAGCTGGTGGGAGGATGTTGGTGGTAGAGCGATGCGACTGCCCTTCTGGAGCCACGCTGCTGAGAACCGCCGCAGTTTCCCAGGCCCCCGAGCAGCCTGTGTCACTCAGGGTGTGCCGGCCCCAGAAGTACGCAGTGGAAGGAGACCGAAACAGAGGCGGCCACGCTCATTGCATCACTCTCACAGCCGGAGGAGCAGCACCCCTGGTAGATGATTCAGGAGGGTGAATCAGCAGCTGCTATGGAGGGGGCTGCTCCCACCCACTCCCTGAGCCAAAACTGTGTGCTGCTTCCAGCAAGGGCAGGAGAGAGCTTCAGCAAGGTAAAACCAGGACAGGGGAGGCAAGAAGGAACCCAAAATAGAATGAAATTGTATCTTTGGACTAGGATCCTTGTATTTAAAAAACCCAAGCCAAAGCAACAAAGCCCTCAGACAGTGAAATGACTCTGAGCAATTATTTTAAGCATTGCTCCAAGGGAGGCACGCATCATGCAGAAAAGCTCCTACTTTTCATATGGGCACCAGTCCTGGTGTAGAGCTGTCAATGGAGCGGCAGATGCTGCCACGGTCCCTGTGTTCAGACCGTCTCTCCTTCCAGACTCCAGTAACTCTTTAACAGGTCTGAATGCTCCTGTTTTCCCCGGATGAGATAACCATTGATTGCAGCTCAGAGCCAGTCAAGCTAAGGCACCAGGTATCCCACAATGCAGGAGCCTGTGCTTCTGCAATAGGTTCATCACACGTCAGAGAGGAGAAAACATTTTTCCACTTACTTTTTTCCTCTCTTGTTTGCCAGACTTCCTTTCCCTGGTACACATTAATTTGGATTTGACATAATGCAAACAGAAAATGTAGTAACAGAGCAAACCTGGAATTCTAGATCAAAATATACCCACTTGGGCAGCTTTGGGTCTGAAGCCTATGTATAAAATAGGGCTAATCTGTGGTGGAGGTAGGTGATGCTACAGATGCTTTACTGTAGTCTTGTATGTTTAAGAAGTGCTTTATTGTGCCAGGACAGATGCCATTTCATTTTCTGCATTACTTGCAGCGATGCCTGAGTATTTCCTAGCATTTATTTTATTTGCCCTAACAACACTGTTTCCATTTTACGGTTAGGAAATAGAGTATTTTGGCAAAACCCTTAAAAGATTTTGGGCAGAAGAACGTAAGGACTGTCTCTGGAAGCTTCCTGCACTGCAGACGTAAGGGTGTGGAGTAAAGAGACAGTGCCTCTGTCCCTTACACACAGCACAGGAGGGACAGACAGCTGAAATGCAGGTGTGCAGTCTGCAGAGCCAAGAAAAGCCAAGTGTGATTTTGCCTTCTGCCTGAGGAAGATCAAACCAATTCTTGTCTCCAAGGAGTTTCCCTTCCCACTCAGACTGTCGTGCAGATGCGGGGGCAGCCCCCTTGCACACATCCCCATCTGCATTTCTGCTATGCCCTCGTTTATCCTCTATTTATCCCTATGCCCTTATGACCTTAAGTCAGGTTAGGCTGAAGGCAAGTGCTGGGTTGAGTGCATGGAGAAGAAACCCAAAGCCTGAGGTTAAGAGCATGATATTTTGGGAGAGTCTGAGTTAGATCAAGCAAACCATGTTAAGCGTGCCCGTGTCAGCAAACCAGGAGCGTTTGCTTGCCCTGCTGCAGGGTGTTCTGTGCTTCATCTCTGGATTATTAGCCGTGCCAGCAGCAGTTATAACTTTTACTATAGTCATTCCTTGAAGCCCCAGGAAGGACTGGGCTTTAGCTGCTCTACAGACGCAGCCGGTTATACGTTAGGTTATTGGGTTCAGTTGTGTTATTAAGAATTAACCGAAAGAAATTTTATGGTCTGGGCAATGCAGGAAATACATACCATAAAACAAATCTGCAGGAATTTCTGAAGCTGTGTTAATCCAAGCAAAACAAAATATCCCACAGAAGGCTGGAGGCAAGTCCTGGCTTCCCAACCACTCAGCTCCCGCTTCCCCAGAGCTGTTTGAAAGAGACCCTGCTCACTTTCTCAAAGAAAGGTCTGGGGTATCCACCCTCAGGAGACGATGCAGGGGGAAAGTCCAGAGTGGAGAAGATGTCTCTTCGTAGTGCTGTCTAAGTCCATTTGATCTTACTGCAGCATTGTGGATTCTGTTGACTCAGCACCATGTCTTTTATGGATCCCCTTCAGAGTGACTGGGCCCTCCACGGGGGAATCCAAACCTGACTTCCCCCATCACAAATGGTGTAGGCTTCTCGTTACCCAAGACTCACTGAAAGAGCCTCCTCCACCTGCGGGTCTGCAGCTACAGACTATCTCAGTCCCTGGTAGCAGAGAAGGGGCTGGGACCTGTGTTGAGGAGGAGCAGATGGATCCTGTGGGTCAACAACTGGTTGCACAGCTGGTGTTGACTACATGGATTTGTTTTCTACAGCTGTGGGGCCCTCTTTGAGAATCAGGGACTTTGAGGACCAGTCAACACGCTGGCCAACCCAGTGAGAAGTGCTTTAAACTAGGAACGATGGGGACGGACATGATGACCCACAGCCAAGTGAGGAGGAGTGGGACCAGGCTGGCAAGCAGAGGATGCAGGGTGATGTGGACAAGAGACCTTGTGAACAACAAAACAAGGGTGAAGACAGCCCACCGCAAGGATATGCACATGAATAAGGATGGGTCCACAGGGCAGCATTATGGGGAAAGCTCTCATACCTCTTCTGGAGTATCAGTGGGTTTCCCTCTGTTCTTTCATCAGTGGGTGGAGTGGGGGCACTTGGGGCACGCAGGCCTCCATTGTGGGTCTGTGATGGTGCTAACCCTGATTGCCAGTGACACTGGGCCCTTCCCTCCTACGGCTGGTAGGAGCAGTGCAAAGCCGGGCACACATGACGTGGAAGGCATGGTCCTGCTGCAGTTGTGCCAGGCACTGCAGGTCAGGCATGGCACTGCAGACCGTGATGGGCCATGGTGGAGTTGCTGGCTTTTAGTCTGGCTTTTAGCGTTCTCCCTTATATAGTCAGCTGTCTGCATGCTCATGCTGCCTTGCTCCTGTAGACACTGACGGCAAAACTGAAGCACACGCTAGGAGCTTAGCCATGTGACCCAGAGTAACAGGGCATGTGTAGCATCATATTGGTGTTAGAACTTTGTGGAAGCTCTGGAAGAGCAACGAGTTGCAGAAGATCCGGGCAGTGTATGTGACCACTAGGCTGATTGTCCTATCCATTAATGTTCTATTGAGGTCAACAAGGGACTGCAAGATGATGGAGGTGATACAGCCATAAAAGCCATGTGAACACAACTTGGGGATGTGAGTCCTGTTGGTGTCACCACTTCCTAGCAGGGGAATTGCTTCTGATCCCCTCAGGGGGTTAGTATGACAGCTGTGCTGGGGACCTGCAAGACGGCATCACTGTCTACTGCCCCATACCAAATTATTTGTCCAAAATGGTTGGGGGCTGTTGAGCTGAAAGGGTCATGAACACTTCCCTCTTGGTGGGTAGAGATGTCCAAAAGGCAGCATGCTAGCCCTCGATGACAGGTTACACCTTGAAACAGTGTGAGTGAACGTGGAGTCCCCCAGTCACCTGCCAGTCACTCAACACCCTGCCTAGGGGGTTGTCACTCCCGGCTGCTGGTCTGCTGGGTCCAAGCTCTGCTCTCAGCGAAGAGAAGCCTGTCCACCCTGTGTCCTGGTTCAGTGCCAAAGGCCTCAGGCATTTCTTGTCCTACAGATCCTGCAGCATAATCTCCTCCAGACTGGGAAGCTCAGCCTACCAGGTGTCCTCTCTGCAGCCCAGAGGAGGCTGGCCTGGTGATGGGCACCGTGGGAGCCAGGGGGTCAGCAGCAGCGGGAGTGAGGGCATGGTGGAAGGGAGCACATTGTCACAGCGAGTGCCAGGCGTGCTTCAGAGATGTATGGAGTATACATGGGGCTGACGAGTGCTAGAAATGCCCATGGCTGTGAAAGGCTGCAGAGGAGATGTTGCACATGGTATGCTCTGTGCAGCACTGGGGTACCTGCTCTGTGTCGGAGGGTCCTAACCTTGAGTATTACACACACGGGTGGCTCGGCAAAGATCTCAGCAGGATTCAGTGCTGTCATCACAAAAGCCAAAAATGGTTTTGATTTGCCAAGCAATTAATTTTAGCAAATAGAACTTCTTCTTGAGTCAAATCCTAAATATCTTTTGTGTGAACTACTCTTAGACTTTAACAGACTTATTTTTTCTCTGTGAATCCCCACATAGTGACAGTAAAAATAGTTTTACTTAGTACAGCTAAGTACAAACAAATGAATAAAAGCCCAGATACAAAAATCTGTGACTTTGTTAGGGCTAGAGTTCAGCTCAGAGCCATCTAGAAATTTCAGGGCCGGTTTTACATTGGTGATGCTTCTTCCAGATGCTGACTGTTTGCAGAGGTGGGCCAGATTGCACGGGTCTGCACTCATTTCACAAGCTGAACTATGGCTTTCTAGTGAAAGCTTGGGTTTTGGAGCAGAGTTTGCAGCCAGTTAAACTATTGAAGAAGGACAAAAAGCTGAAGTCACCAAGCAATGGGCCAGTGCCCTTCAGTCTGAATTTGCTTGTGCTTATTTGAAAATACGCTTTTGGCCCATCTGGTTTTGTAAGTTTGTTTGTTTGTTTGTTTGTTGGGTTTTTATTGTTGTTGCTGCCCATTTGTTGCTTTTTAAGGACGTTGTGGCTTTAGAATTAGTACATAATGGAAAATGTTATGTCAAGTATTTCATTGTGCTTTCAGTTTAATCTGTTAAAGATGACTTCTTTAAAAAGGGAGAGGTCCCTATTTCTAAATTTCTTTAGAATTCTGCTTCGTTTATTTACAAAATATAATGATGCTGGCTGAACAATCTTTTAAAGTATCACTATTTTTTTAAGCCTTGTGGTTTGGGTTGGGTTTTTTTTAATAGGATAGATAGGTTAGGACTTGGGCTGTGTGAAACACAGATGACCTAGTTCTGGATAACAAACCTCAGTTTTTCCTGAGACGTGTTTCCCTCCTATCCTCTCAAGATGGTCAGCACAAAGCCCTCTCAGTCCCTGGACTTGGCTTCGGAGGAAGCACGTTGCCTCTGAACAAGCAGGTGGCTGAAGAGGGGTCAGCAGAGGGCTGGGACCTTCGCCCGTGCTCCCCTCCAGAGGCTGCTGAGAGCAACCCCTGGCCAGCGTGGGACACGGCTGGTACTTCACAGCCTGAGAGCATCCTGCAAAAATGCAGACTTGCAAAATCAGAGCTCATGTCAGAAGCACCGAGCATTTGAGGCCCACAGCTTTGGGCAATTTTCGCATGACCGTTTTGACAGGTCACGTCAATCCATCTCTGGCACACTCGAACAACTGGGACTATGTCTGTCCCCAGAGGTTGGCCAGATGCTCTCTTGGCCAAATAAAATGGTCGTCCTTGCCAGGTTTTGAGTACATTATGTGGCTGTATTATTCCCATCTACAGTCCCCTATTCATTAACATATGCTGAGCGCCAGTGTTAATTGCTTTCTCGTTCCATGACTGTGTGGTAGAGGAGGTCATTGCTGGCTGTGTGGTGGTCTGCAGCTCTTGTCTGCGTTTCTACCAGGGCCTTGTTTTGGTTTCGGGAACATACATTTCCCAGAGAGGATCTGTTATCTTCTTGTGAAGGCTTGCAAGGCTGTGTAGGTCAGGATAGTACATGAGTTTCCTCAGTTGGGTAATTAATTTCTGGTTTTAGGATTAATCTTTTCTCTTGTTGCTCTCGTGTTCTTTTTTCTTGTATTAGACATCTGAAAGTGTCTTAGATCAACACAAAGCCTCTTACTAGCATTGCATGTAAATTCAAAGCGATGTATCTGCACCTGCATCTTCTATTAGTCTATTATATTTAATTTTCACCTTGTCTTTTGTAGCTTTTGATGTACATTTTTCCCCCTGTTGACAGCCTGACCCTACTACTGAATGGCTATATGATAGCATTCTGGCTTCCCAGTGAACTATTCAATTTCACAGGCGTGCAGTTCTTAGAGATTATATTCACTGGCTCTTTTTCTTCAAGTTACATATTTAAAAACCTAGCGGGAACATTCAGCTAAAGCTATATGAATATTTTTTTTTTTAGTTTTGTGCTTGAAATAAGAAAAAGAAAACAGGACAAATATTGTACTGGAGTTGACTCAAAATGTTTTGGGGACGATTGGTGAAACTAGTCAAAATACTTGTTTATGTTACCAAATTTTCTAATTTTGCATAATCTTTTCATTTAGGTTGGTTTCTTTTCATATTTCATAATACAAGCTGAAAAGTTTCATTAGGAAAACAGCTGTGTAAAATGTTATAGCAGTTCCAAAATTAAACACTTCATGTCAAAATAGTTCTGCATTGACAGCTTTATTCCCTCCTCAAGACTTCTTGGCTTAAAAACCTTTCACCAAACTAACTCAACCCAAAATCTGAATCACTGTGAGTTCGACTGATATTCCATTTTTGGTATATTCACTACTAATTTTTATATATATCATCTCTGATATATATATATATAGCATCTCTGAGATATATATATAGCATCCCTGTACCAAGCATCTTTTATACAGAAAGCCTTTTCTGTTAAGGTTTTTTTCTGCATCTGCTAGCATTAATTCCTTGGTAGGTCTTAGAAACCTTTCTTCCAGTGCCAAAATCTTGCACTGACCCCATGATGTTTTCCCACAAAGTATTTGGTGTACTGCTTCTTGTGATAAGCACTGCTTTTTGTGTACACTTCCCAGAGTGCTAATCAAAACAAATGGAAATACTAGACAAAACCACTGCCACCAAGGAACAGAAAAATCTGGTCCTACATCTCACCTGTTCTGCACAGGACCAAAGTTCTCATTTAAGCAGCAACTGCTGCTGGTGCACCAGACAACTCTCCATCACCACCTCACTGCTGTCACTGGGGTATTGTCAGACATGTTTTGAACACTAATTCCGTTCCTTCTGATGTTCCTTTTCAAAGGGAATACTTGTCTCTGGGCATTTTATTTTATTTACTGTGTCTTAACTGTCTTCATTTTAATGCTTGTTGGTCCATGCTTGCTTTACTTTCTTCTTTCAAAAACACTCCTCTTTTTGATCTTCTGTTTTTTTGTAGTCAGATACTCATATCTGAACTGGAATGGACACCCCTGTGCAGTTGTATATAGGTGGCTCACTCTTTTTGCAATCTAGTGACAGCAAAGTAGTTAAGAAAATATTTCTGGAGGCTACAGGATTCCTTTCAACATAATAAGATTCCTTTCTTCTTTATAAAAATAAAGAAGGAACTAGAAAAAGCCAAGAAGAAAGTAGTAAAAGATTTTCTTTCTTGCTAAGCCAGTCATATATATATATATATGTATTCCAATATATCTGACATTTTTCAAGGATTTCTGTGCTCCTCGAAAAGTGTCTTACAAAAACATTTCCAAAGTCAGTGTCCTTTCAGGATGTACTGAATTCTGTGTGTTGTAGCTCCCCTTTTGAAGGGCAAACTAGCAAAGTGTTGAGATGCAAACTCAGTCACCATGCTCTCATTTCCATAGCTGGTAGTGACAATACCTTATTTTCCTCCCCCTGATACACTGATAAATAGTTGAGATAAACAGAATTATATTCTGGAGAGTCATTCCCTGACAAAAACCACAGCGTTTTGGATCCCAAATCACTCCCTACTTAAATCCTTTCTCCCCTTTTAATTTATCTATATCCTCAAGCCCTGAAAATTTAATTAAAATAGCTCAGTACTTTGAACCTTTCACTGGTCTTCCTGTGCCACTGAAGGGGATGTTGGATGTTTAAAGAAACACTGCTCTGTCTTAGCATGTGTAGTGGTACTAATGGGAAACAATGAATATGGTATTTATTGAAAATCAAGCTCATTTTTTCTCTGTTGCTAATATTAATTAATATCATTAGCTCTGCACACCATAAAAAAAAATAAAGTATAATATGTTGTATGGGCACTGCTAGTAGCAGGAATGTAACTGGAAACCACTCAAGCACAGTTCCAGCCTCCCCCTGTAAAATGTGGGCAAACTTTTGGAGCCACAGGGTCAGGCTTGCTGGTGTGTTTTCTTCTTCTTCTTTTCCAAAGACTGTCACTATGGGAGAGGATAGAATCATAGAACCATGGAGTCATAGAATGGTTGGGTTGGAAGGAACCACTAAAGGTTACCTGGTCCAACCCTCCTGCAATGAGCAGGGACATCTTCAACTAGATCAGGTTGCTCAGAGCCCCATCCAACCTGACCTTGAATGTTTCCAGGGATGGGGCATCTACCACCTGTCAGGATAGTTGCGCACGTTTCCGTCCTCCTTTCCTTGTTACCCATTTTGGCTACCTCCTTTCATTTGGCAGCTTGCTTCCTCTTCCATCAGCTCTGTCACTTTTGTAAGGAAAAGTAGACGTGAAGATACAAAGTTACATCATTTGTTAGGTTGCCTGTGAACATCTGGAGAAGGCAGTGTGGCTGCAGTATCTTGTGACACTCCAACACAACCAAGTTACCACTTTACTATCCTTTGGGCTTCAGCAGGGCAATCTTTACAGACCCACAGTTCCTCTATCTTGCCTCTCCCCTTGTTTGTCCCCTGGGTACCTGTAGCAATGTCTGACAACATTGCAGGGCCAGGCATCTCCCCAGAGTCCTGCTGGGTGTGCTGGACACAGTGGTCAGGCTCTGGGAGGAGGAGAGGAGGCCCACAATCCTTATTGACCACAAATTATCCATTTGATGGGGACAGATTTCAGACTCTGCAGAGCAGGTTCAGTTCAGGCTTACAAGCAGAGATTTCAGTCACTGAAGGACAAAAACATCACACTCAATCCCAGTTTGAAATGCAGGGGGTTTTCCCCTCCTGGTTTTCTTGTTCCCCAGCCTAAGGGCTAGGTAGAACTCAGTTGTTCAATGAGTGCCAGGCGGGAGCCACGTCTCCATCCACAGCTTCGCAGTTCACTGGGGAATTTTCTCCTTTTCAAGGCACATGTTCCCCAAACCAAACTACCAGTCCCAAACAAGGCCTTGGACCATTCTGGCTGCAAGGAAAAACCTTCAGAAAATGTACCGATGCAGAGCAATATGTCCCACGCTCCACAAGGATGCTAAAACAGTAACTTCAAGGCTTGGGAACTGCCCTGTGTGTGTCAGGGGACATTAGCCCAAAACCTTCATTGAGATTGCAATACATATCTTCCTGAAAAAGGAAAACACAGTAAGAGGCAAAACCAAATATAACAAAAGAAATTCAATGAGTTGCTCTGAGCTGATTATACATCTTCATAGTTAAGTCATTACAAGCTATGGTTACTATAGCTGGCTTTTATGAAATCAGTGAAACACTGATGCGCACACATCCATGCACAACCTTGTATTTTTTGCTGTATGCTGCATCTTTTTGCAGCGTTGTGAAATAAATAGGAAAAAAGTATGTAATGAGTAAAAAACTGTTCCCAGATCATTCCCTGTTATTCATGAAGTTATCTGTACACTTTCAGCCATGAAAGAAGCTACACCTTGGTCTGCCAGCTCAAAAAGCCTAGAGCTGTCAAAGTAATGCAAGATGGGAATTGGCATATAGGACATTTGATTTCTCACCCCTAAAACACTGTTGCTGTTACTAAATAGGGTACTCATAAGATTGAAATACAGGCTTTTGACATGGTTACTTTCTCACATAGCTTTCTGCCTTTCTGGAGATAGAAGCATAAGCAGACTTAATCTACATTTGTTCAAAAGGAAAGCATTTATTCTTGTCAGAAAAATCAGAGAAAAGAAGACCTGAAGAAATATTAAAGTTGTAAAAAGGTTTGATCAACTGGAATGAGATAAACTCTTCAGTCTGATGAGAAGTCTGGAAAAACAAGAGACTCAGTCTAAAAACTAGGAAATTAAGAGTGAAAGGGGAATTCAGGCACAGCTATTTCAATCAAAAAGTAATAAGCATGTGGAATAAATTATTGCTAGGTGAAGCTATTGAAGCAAATAACAGGAATGAATTTAAAAGGCAGCTAGACATCTTTATGGAGAGAGCAGAAACTTCAGATTTTTCCTACTTATATGCTTTGGGTTAGATCCAGTAAAGGACTTGGTGTCTAAAGAAGGACTTAGGAGGACTTTAACTGCTTAAATCCAGAAATACATCCAAAAAATCCCAACTGACTACTGCGGATGCTGGAAGCACCTGGGTTACATAGTGCCAACCATGCTGAGAGCTGGGACAGGGTCTTCGTGCCCTCTGGGGCTGTGTCGGTCCCAGCAGCATGGTGCTGCCTCCTGCCCCAGCCCAGATTTGAGCCAGTGTACCCCAGGGGTCTGATGCAAAAACCATTTTTGAAGTATGCCTAATGCAAGGCAGGGGACCAGGTCCCCCACAAAATACAGTAGCAGCTGCCTCTTAACTTTAAAATTTTGAGAGAGGTAGTGCTAGCCTGTGCCATCTTTGATATAGTACTTTGATAATAATATCATGGGATGTGGGGGACCGTGATGCTCTTCTGCTGGGTAGAACTGAAACCTGAATGTTCCATGAGCCAGGAAAAGGTGAATCCCCTTTCTTGAAGGAGGCTGATTATGCAGAAGGGCATTTCAGACTCACTCAATTAGAGAAAAAGTGAGAAGTTGCATGAGTACATCCTACTAGGTGGGCAGACAGGGAAAATCCCAAGACCTGGATGCTCTTTCCCAGGATTGCTGCTCTCTTTTCTATCACACAGTCTTTTTATTGTTGCTGAATAGCAGTGATGGTTACAATATTCTTATTATTATTCTGGGACACTTCTACCATGGCTGATAAAAGATTCTTATTGGACTTACAGGTGTTTGAAAATACTCATTTCATTATCTGTTGAGCAGCTTGAAGCTGCCAGTGGAGGGCACCACGGGAAGACTGCGAGGTAGCTGTGGTTCACTATCTGGAAGACATGAGTCAACTGGGCAATGTAAGCCTCAGATCATAAATACATGCTGGGCTCTGACTAACATTTACAAGAGCCAAAGAGAGACTGCAGGCTTGATTTCAGAAACTTTTAGGACATTTCAAGCTGTCTGCAAGATGTCCCCTTCCCTCTCCCCCGCTCCCCACCCACCTAAATTACAATCATATGTTATCAGAGTGACTCCAAACCCGCTACGACGAAAACCCATCTTGTTTTTCGTTTAGGCTGAGTCATGCACCACTGAGCTGTTGGGATAGATTTTCCTACAGGTGCTGGGTTTGCAGGCGCTGTGCATCCGAAGATGGAAGCAGGAGGGGCTGTGTGCGGCTCTGCAGGGCTGCCCGGGCAGGACCCGGGGTCCCCGGCCACCCTCCTGGTGGGCAGCCCCGGGGAGGCAGTACCTCAATCATGCCTGGCTGGGGCTTCCTAAGGACTTTCTGTAGCTCAAATTGCATTGTGTAATCTCCGCAAACCCACATGCTTCGAGTTCAGTGTGCAACTGGTGCTATTTTGCAATGAGTCCCAGGTGTTGAGGGAGTTAAACCTCTCTAAGGTTTACACTGATTTACAGCCCCCTTGCTTTAATGCTAAATAAAAAAAATCCACCTTGACAAGACTTGTACTGATAAGAAAGTATACTGTTAAATTTGTACTGATAAGCACACTGCACTGATTTTCTGAATTAACTCTCCGCATGACCCAAACAAAACGTGCTCAGTGATATAATTATATCGTGCTTGGATCTCTCTGGTAAGACTTTCTTCTTTACATCTAGTTCAGGGGGCAAGTGAACACACTTAATGCTGGGGAAAACAGGGCAGGGAGTGAGGTCGGAATAGGGCTGGCATCTGGCTAGGAAGGTGACTGGGTCATCATCTGGAAGTAGGCCTGGGCATGGCTTGACTGAAGAAAAAGGCAGAGGCTGTAGAGAAACAAAGCGACTCATCTTGCAAAGCAGGTGGGCAAGCATTCTTGCCAAACTGCAAAACACAGTGGATTGCTATTTTTAAAGCGCAGAGGGTAGTTATGATTTGGAGGAAAGGTAAGAAATGACTTCTGAAACGTCCACCTTTTTTTTTCCTTTAAAGAATTTGTTACGCTTGTATATCTGAATTTCTGTTGAAGTACGGCAAGTGATTGCTCGTATGAAGGTCATGGGTTAAGTAGGGAATGCAGAGGCAAAAATCTACTCATATCTAATCCTGGCTCTGAGACTGATTCAAGCTTTGACCTTGAGCACATCACTTAACCTCAAAGGAATAACTTGAGGATTCATTAGCTGGTCCTTGTGGAGCGCTTTGAAGATGAAAAGGGCTTTATAAGTGGCAAATATTATTATGTGTTCTGGGACCTGGAAATTTTCAATGTTTGTATATATAATCATTTTTACAGAGGATTTGCTACATAAAAGAAACCGTAAATTTTGCTAGAAATTGCTGGAGTGCAGATAAGAACTGCCTTTTCAACTGAGTTGAAATCTTTCTCTCCCTTTCTGTAAAACCTTTACAACATGAACCAGGGACAACCATTTCACTCAGCTGCTTGTCTGTGGGCTTGTTTTAAAGGGAGCAGTTACATTGCTCACTCGTTGGCCAATGAGTGCAAAGGTGAGGGAGAAGATTTACAGGGAAGATGCTCCTGAGCTATATGGCGTAGCAGCCCACGGGATGGGCTCGTCACCAGCCAAGACGTTAGACAGGCTGTGTGAGGTGTATTCCGCAGAGACCCTGTGCAAGAGGAGTGCAAATCGGCAATCACCAAAACTTCAACGCCCTGTTGACAGCAGATATTAAAGTAAGCAAGAGCATGGAGGTGCTGACTGTAAGGAGGTGGTTGGCTCCATAGGCTACAAAGGAAGATTATGTGTTAGCACCATATTAGGATTCCTCCTTTGAATCAGCTTTCAAAGAGGAAGGCAGCTGCACAGAGCTGTTCCATGCTGTATATTACAAGACAGATTTTGATACATTTATGAACAGGATTAGGCGGCACAATGCCTTCAACAAAATGGGATTGAACTCTAATTCAGGAGGTGTCTCACCTTCGTAGGTCCTGTCTTTCCCTACATCATTCAAATTTGTGATAGTGCTATTGACAGCAGCAGTGTGAATTTTGTGTGCTGATAAAAGGGAATAATTGTCATGAAAGGGCTGCTTATTTAGGGGTATGCTAACCCAGCAATGAGCTGGGTGTGAGTGTGGTATCGATTACCTGGCTGAGCCTGCATCCCGCTGACAAGAAAGATTGCAATGCTTTCAGAGGCAGAACTTCCTTGTGCAGCTTTTAAAGATCTATCAAAGACAAATCTACTTCTGGACCATGTACTCTTATCGAATTTATATTAGTGTTGATACAGCATGCATGATGCCTACAGGCTGTGAGTGCCCAATGGACGTGGGCTTGCTGCTTCCATATCAATCAATTTCAGGCATGTTTTCCCCTTAATCTGGGTGAAATTGGCTGACTCAAATCCTATAGTCTCCACTTAATCGAATTGCTTATTGAAATCAATGGAGATTCTGACTGAGTAAGGACTGCCTTGTTTGTCCCACTGCAATGGTCATGTGTATTTGTATATGTGAAATAATGAAAGGCATAGTGTAAAGAAATAGGAATTACACAGGGATGTTTAAGCACACAAGGAACAAAAATAACTGAAACTGCATATCTTAAAGGTGAGAGCACTGAACATTGCTTCTCAAAGAGGTTTTTTTCACTTTTTTGCTTGTCTGAGAGTAGCTGATTTGCTATGAGCTGAAGAAACATAGGCGGAAGAAAAGAGAGAATTTTTTACATCCGAGAATAAAATGCTCTCATGAACAGGTAAGGTTTTTGTTTCTCACACAGGTGTGAGTCCCTCCTGCCTCCAGAGAACCCACACAGAGCTAGGAAACCACGAGCTTCCAGTAAACCGTTATTTTGGGATCATGCTGGAAATGCAAAGCTGCAGTTAAGACAAAGTAGACATGTTCATGTCTCTTTAGCACTCTAAAGCAAACCTAAATTCTGGACAAAATGGAAACAATATCTGGAAACTCCTCCTGAGGTTCTTCTGTTCTCTCTCGTCTCACAGTGTTTTCTCACTGGCCAGCACCACGAAAAACATCCCGCTGCAAAAGCATCTTTTTCTGCTCCCCATATTGTCTGGAGGACTTGCTTGTTTCACACTAGGCACAATTATTGGCACTACGATAAGTGTTTGGGCTCTGTACATCCCTTTTCTCATCCCCACTCCCCAAATATCCAGCAGCCTACAAAGTGCTCTCCTGAGGAATGCTCTCAAGCAGGTACCTGCTCTTCATTTATGCAGCACCCAGCACAGTGGGACTCTCAACCTCTCCGAGGTTATTCTTACTGAATAAAAAGTACAGAGACTCATAACGGCAGTGAGGTTATCTCAACTCACCTCATCACAAATGGGAATTTGTGGGAGAATCATATTGTGCACAGCAGGATCCAGGAGTAATCCAGCATCTGGCACAAGCAAACATTAATTACCTGATCTGGTTGGAGAGAGAACTGAAGCATGGAGAACATTTAATTATCTGCACTATCTTTAGCATGTCCAAAGTATTTCTGTACTTCCTATTACCTCTGTAGCAGAGACTTCATTTTTCCACGTAAAAGATTTTAATTACGTAAAATGCTCAATTAGAACCTTCATTTCCATTTTAGAAAATACATACACCATGCAAATCACTGACTTGCTCTTAATTTCTCTAACAGTCCTCTCAAACTTTTCAATAGATGCTCCCAGTTCTCATCCCATTAGCAATGTCTGTGGGGATCCCGAACACCAGACTTATTACTGCTGCTCTCTGCAGCTTTATTTAAAGGAGAAAAGTCTGGATCCTGTGCCAGGCCTTCCTTCCCTCGGCTTCTCCCTTGAATATCTGTCCTGCAGACAGCCTGGAGGACAGCCAGACTACTGGTTGGAAAGGTCTGTGCTATAGGAACTGATTTTGGCAGTCGGCAACTGGACATGTTGTAGTGAAGTTTGTATTAGAGCAAATCTAGTATAAAAGGAAAGCACCCTCACTGGGCAAAGGTGGGATTGTATGAAGGAATCAAGATTACTAAGGGTGGGATGAGGAAAATTTAGGTTTGTGGAGGCAGGGAAGAGAATTGGGAGAGGGCTTACTAAGGTAGAGAGCTGGGGGACAGCGTGATGGGTTTGGGGGCAGAGGGAGGGAGGATAGGGCAGGAGGGTCCCCACGGGGACTGCCAGTGTGGAGATGAATGCAGGGGTGGGAAAGGAGCCAGGAGGGCTTCCAGGGGCTTGGCGGTGTGAAACGTGCTTGGAGGCTGTGGCTACAGCTCCTTCCTGTGGGGTAGAGAAGTGTCTCCATTTTCCCAAGAGAGAACGGAAGCACAGGACAGGCTAAATGTCTTGGTGAGAGGACCCAGCATCCACTGGCATATTTTTAAATAGAAAACAGTGCTTTGACCACATAGATGCTGTCTTTTTTCCGCAGATCTGGAATCTTGATTTTCAAGACCAATACTCAGTCTCCCAATCCTTAACACTTCTGGCTGAAAATTTTCAATGGAAAAAAAAAAAACCATAGAAAATCCCTCTTCCCCCAGCTCTTGTACTGTGGCTGTAGTCACTCCAGAAATCTGTGGCCACACTGGACCTACATCCCAGCTGAATGCCCTCTTCCTGTGGCTGTCCTTAGAGCTCCAGCATAGGCAGAAACCTACTCATGACATACCAATGTACTCCAGCAGAAGAAGGAATAGCTCCATATAGCATCATGCACCAGCATACAGAGAAACCTGAATGAGCCTTGAGCCATCTTGTGGAGGCTCTTGAAGCAATGCTGCCATTTTAGCAGCACCATTGCCTTGGCTCCAGCATCCCACCTCTCTGCAGAGCTGATCAGCCTGGGCAGAGGCTCATCTATAATGTACCTGCACTGCCTGTAGCTGGCTTGCAGTACAGCTATCTCTGCACAGTGCTGCATTGGGCCCTGCAGATGTACCCTCCCTGCAGACAAAAGGGTGATCTCAAGCTGCAGAGACTGGCGGCATTGCGTTGCTATAGGTGTCTGTGTCCAGCTGCCAAGGAGCAATTCCCGACAGCCAGGGACATTGGTGGAGAAGATGCCAGAGGTGACGTGCAGCACCTGAACGCATGTGGTGGGCTCAGCAAGGCCGGGGTGTAGCTTAATGGAGTGGGCAGCCATAACAGAAAATGGCTGAAAATAGAAACCTCTCTTTGTGAATGAATATACCGCATGTGTGGAACAGTTCAAGGAAACATACGAAAAGGAATGAATCCTATCTAAAGCTCTAGGCATTATCATGACACTGTGTGTTATAGTATTGCAAGCCTCTTGCTGTTCAAATCAGAGGCATCAATCTGTTTGGGGATGAAATTATAAATAAGCAGATAATCAGTACATGAATAAAACAAAGTGAAACCAACCTGCATATCAAAGGAATCTGTGACAAGTGACACTCTTTCACACGGATGATTGAAAATGGGAAAAAGAAAAATGAAAGGTGGAATTGAAGTACAAATGAATGAGAACTGATGGGAAAAAGAAAAAAAAAGAAAGCCAAAGAAATTCAAAATACCAAGATGTCAGGCAAGCTAGAGTTGACTGCAGTAGGATAAAACACTTCCTTGATGTAATATCACTGCCTTCCCAGGACTTACACCAGAGACTGACTTGGCCCTCTTATTTAATTACATGCTGATACACCATCATGAGACCTCATGGGAAATCTTGCAAGATCTTGTGACAGATATTAAATTAGCATTTGCTTTCACCGTAAATATAATCTGATCAAGAACATTTCATGTGTGTGAAGAAGCCAAGTTTGAAAAAGAATGATTCAGCTATAAAAAGAAATAGTATCTATATAAACAGCCGCTGTGGAAGAGAAGTAGCAACTGATCAGATTTTTTTTCTTTGAATATGCAGCACAGAGGGGGTCATATGCATGATTTCAGATGTAGATGCATCCCCACACAGACTCTGATGGAAATGTGGCTATAGTTTCTCAATTATTTTAATGTGAACTGCTATCCAAAGATGTGAGCGGTGTTGACTGATCCTCTACAGCAAGCCAGTTGTTTCCGCCTCCTCCCCTCTGCCTGCCCTAAGGTCTGCATAGCTGGAGCTGATCTAGCTCAAAGCACATCTTCCCTCTCAGGTATTTTCTGAGCAGAACCCATTCCCACAGCTGACTCCCTGCCTGGAGGCAGGAGAAGAGGCATCACATATACTTTTTTTGGTGAAGCTGAGCTTTCGCACACGTGTCAGTGTCCCATGGTGCAGAACCAGAGGAGTAAATAGAATTTTACCTGGAGACCTTAAGACAGAGAGAATGATTGAAGAGAAAAAATGTGAAATGTGGATGAATAGGAGCTTCCAGGAGTTTCTCCTCTGCAGTCTACCCATTAGCAACATGAAAGGTCCCTAGACCTGTCCTCTGCCAAGCTCCCTGCTCCTTCCTTGCAAATCTTAGCAAGGCAAGGCAAGGTGGCAGGTGGTATTCAAGGCTGTGTGGTTTCGGAGCTGCTGACAAACATGTCTAAGTCCAGCCCTGAGTCCTAAACAGCTCCCCCTACCATGCAAAGCCCTCCCCTTAGCAGAGGTAAAAAGGTAAGAGGGAGAGGAGCGTGTGCTGTGTGTGGCAGTGTTACTGGTGAAGCCCATGACTAGCAGGGGAAGGACAGAAGGTATCACCTTTTAGATGCTTCTCTTAATTTTCTTTGTTTTCCGGGACAAATGTCTAAGCACTTGACCGTTTATACAAACTAGACATTCAACCCCTTCAAGCTTTGCTTATCAATGGGGATATGACATTTGCTTAGCTTCACCAAGAACAAATGCATAAAATAAATAAAGGTTCTGGTGAGTTTCTGTTACAGCCTGGCAGTTTCTGGTAGGAGGGGAGGCAAGTTTTTTCACAGAGTGAGCAGGGAAGCAAAGGAACAGTATTTTTTTCTGATGCATCATATGACTAAGTAAACACATTCATTCTTATTGGACCTGCTTGTAAACAGAAGAAAAACAAACAGGAAAAAATTGGACTGTTAAAGGACACTGACCTTGGAAAATAAATGGTAAATGTTTTTAAGACAGAAAAGAAAGGAGCAGATACTAGAAAGACTTTATTAAACAAGTAGTTTCATACTCTAGCATCAAGCTCTCTTAAATGAGAGCTTCTTCTCATGCTGTAGTTGTTATTAAGTATGTTTAATTAGACTTCCTAAAGACAGTAATTACATTCCCTTTCTGGGTGGTACCAGCAGCTGTGCCCTATGAGAAGTAAGTTCCTTACGACCTCCTACAGTACGTAGTCCTCACATTGCTCCCAGATGGAAGAAGTAAGGACTCCAAAGGGGAGAGCTGAATTAAAGTTTGGAAGAAAGCTGTGGTTTCTTTTCTCTCCACACTTACAGCAACCATACAGATTTTTCTCCAGGCTTTAGTTCTCTGTAAAATAGAATCATAGAATCATAGAATCATTAAG